>CM031608.1:15108163-15115663 GCA_018398815.1 Conus ventricosus
TACAAATATGTTTTTCTAAAACCCCTGCTGAGTTTAAACTAAAGAAAGTAAAAACGCAACATCTGCATTTTTCCCATAAGAAAAGAATAACTTTTTAGGGAAAAAATTAACAAATAATCAAAAAACTTCTTTTTACAATAGATTTCTTTTTAGGGCAAATGTGGATTAGTCACAAAGGGTAGTTTAAATGGAATTAATCAAAAAGATTTATGTCATTTTTTTTTTAAAGAAATTTTTTATTTAAAGGAAGATCAACTTTATTCAGAAATGGGCTAAATTTTACACAGAATCTTCTGATAAAGCAAAATATTTCAGTTGTTTTGTCATTTTTTGGGGGCAACCATGAATAGTGTCTTTTCATTTACACACAGATTTTTTTTTTTTTTTTGTTTGTAAAAATAAAAAAGGATGTCATTTTTTTACTTCCCCTTTCTTTTATCCTTGGTGTGAGGTTCCTCCAGGACAAAATTTCCACAATGGCATGGGCATGCAAAATCTCTTTAGCACATTTTTCACTATCAGCCCAGGTAATCATTATGCCCGCCACGCAAAGGCCCACAGGGCTGTCACCACGTTAAATTTCCCTAGCGTTCTGGGGAAAAACCCCCTCTAATAGTAGTTTTTGTAAAAAACCAAAAAAGGTTTTTTGATTCTGTTTTCTTTTTTTTTTTTTTAAAAGGTCTAGAAACATGGGATTATTTAAAAGGTGGGAAAAGAAAGGCGGCTCCCCAAGATCATGAGATATGAATTAAAAAAACTAATAGACTTTTTTTATTCTGTTTAATTTTCCGTTGTTGTTGTTTTTTTCCCCGTTTTTCCTTTACCCCAAAAACTTCATCTTTTCGCCCCTTTGAAAACATTGTTTCTTTAGGACCTTTGGGTGGGGATGTACATTGCAGGAAACCCCATTGGGATATGCAACAAAGCTAGGACAGTACTGAGTGTTAACAGATAGGCAGGGGGGACAAGGAAAAGTGGGCTAGGGGGGGTGTAGGGGGGGGAGGGAGGGGGGGGGGGGGGTGGGGGGGTTTTTTTTAATTTTTTTTTTTTTTTTAAAAAGGGCCGTGGTTTTAATTCATAAAATCCATGTGTAAGTTTGTAAGTTTCAGTTATGTCGCCACAAAACCCCTGTATTCCAAATTGGGCGTTTTAAAAACTAAAACCCTTTGTTCATATAATACTTCTGCAGACACAATTTTTTTGTAAATTTTTCTGAATATCTTCAAGGGGACCTTTGTTTTTCAAATTAGTTGTCCATACAGCATTGCCCATATTCAATAAAAGGTCTGAGTTATAATGGAACCATTACTTCACTATCTTTGCACCGAATATTGCCTACTGCCATCCCAGCTAGTCTATTAGCTCTTTTAATGGTTTCATTGACATGTTTATCATTTGATAAAATCAGGGTTTCTATTATCACTCCTAATCATTTTTCAGCATTAGTCTCTTCAAGAAATGCACCTTCCTTATAATAATCGTACTAGGGTTATTTTTACCTGCATGAAGAACTGTACACTTCATATTGTTAAATTTATCTGCCAAGGCATTTTTTTCCATGCAACAAGTTCATCAATACTCTTCTGAAATTTCCCAGTGGAATTATCAATGACTGAAGGGGGGTGTAAACTTTTGTATCGTCAGCAAAGTTTTTTTGACAAGACTACAACAACATCATGGCATATATTTAGTGGGTTAATAAATGGGGTAGGGCCCGGGGACACTACCTTGAAGGACCCCCATATAACTTTCCCCAGCTCAGAAACTAGATTCCCCAATTTTAACATATTGGTGTCTCTACTAGAAATCAGTAATCCATGAGAGTGTGTTTTCCAAACCTTTCCAAGCTCTAGTTTGGTTTATTAGTCTTTTGTATGGCCCCAGTATCAAAGGCTTTCTGCAAGTCTAAAAAACTGCTTTCAATGGTGTGTTGTCACCAGGTTTACATCCATTAATTTAAGTTAAAAAGCAGCTGTGAAACACAGGATAAGATAAGATAATGTTGCTTATACCCCAGCCGACCGCAAAGGGCCACATCAGGGCTGTGAACACGGATCTTTCCAGTGGTAAAACCATACTGACAGCCAAGAGCAAACCATTGTCAGTTAGATGAGAATTTTAGCAAATTCCCCTAAGTATTCCCAAAAAAAACCTTGCATACTACTGAAGTCAAACTTACTGGTCTATGTTACCTGGACATTTTTATTGCCTTTTTTAAATATTGGTTTTACCTCAGCAACCTTCCATTCTGTAGGCAGTTACCACACTGTAGTGTCTTATCAATTAGCACTTTTGCGGAGAAAATATTCGGGTCTTTGACACTTTTAAGGAAAAGCCAAAGCCAAAACATCACTCAGTTCTCTTGGTGAATATTGTCAGGACCACCCAGCTTTATTAATATTTAGTTTGGACAGTCTTTCTTTCCTTTCTTTCAAATTTCTTTTCAGAAATTGAAGCAGAAAATAGTTCTATATATCGGTTTTCTTCAAAAATTCGGGAAATGTTCTTTTCATCGCCCTCTGTAAATTCTCTAGTAAAGAAGTTATTTAAGACATTAGCCTTCCTTTATCTGTTTGTAATTAATTCACCATTAGGGGACATTCTTTCCCAGTAGGTTCTGTGGGTTTAGTCTTGAATTAACATAACAAAAAATGCTTAGGATTTGTTTTAATATTAGTGGCTAATTTCTTTCTTTTTCTTTCATATACTCTTTTACATACACAGTACACACACGCACACCCCACACACACCACACCACACCATGCCACAACCACTCTCTCTCTCTCTCTCTCTCTTCTCTCTCTCCCCTCTCTCTCTCTCTCTCTCTCTCTCCTCCCCTTTCTTCTCTCTCACTCTTACGCATGCTTACAAAACACACACACACACACACACACACACACACACACACACACAACACACACAACACACACACTTTCTCTCTCTCTCTCTTCACACACACATACACGCACACGCACACACACGCACACACACACACACACACAGGCACAAAACTGACACATACAAAACCAAACACGCACACACAAGCATCAATTTGGCAGATCTGCCGCACAAAAACATATACTGTGCATGTTAAACACAAAAATTGTGAACATGAAAGAAGAACAAAACGAAATGGGTACAGTTGAATTTAACCTAAGCTCTTCGTGGAAGTTATTTCATATGACTTTTGATGATGGCTGAGTTGAATTTAACCTAGCTCTTTGTGGAAGTTTTTACATATGACTTTTGATGATGGCTGAGTTGAATTTAACCTAGGCTGTTCGTGGAAGTTATACATATGACTTCTGATGATGGCTGAGTTGAATTTAACCTAGGCTGTTCGTGGAAGGGTTTTTCATATGACTTTTGATGATGGCGAGTTGACTTTAACTGGCTCTTCGTGGAAGTTATACATATGACTTTTGATGATGGCTGAGTTGAATTTAACCTAGGGTTCATGGAAGATATTCATAGACTTTTGATGATGGCTGAGCTCATTCTTACTGATTGAGAAAGTGTTCCGTTTTTATGTGTGATTGAAGATATATATCATGTACTTCAAATATGTGTTTCATAAAACCCATGCTGAGTTAAAGCTAAAAGTAAAGTAAAGCGCAACATCTGCATTTAGCTCCATAAGAAAAGAATATCTTTTCATGGAAAGGAATTTAACAAAATACGAAAAAAGCTTCTTTTTGATCAATAGATTATCTTTTGAGGGCAAATGTGGATATAGTCCACAAAGGGTAGTTTAAATGAGTTCATTAATCAAAAAGATTCAGTGCATTTTTGTTAATGAGAATTTTTTATTCTATAACTGGAAGATCAACTTTATTCAGAGTGGGCATGAATTTGTACACAGAATCTTCTGATAAAGCAAAATATTTCAGTTGTTTTGTCATTTATTTGGGTGCACCAGTGAATAGTGTTCTTGTCATTTACACAGGCAGATTTTTTTTTTCTTTTTGTTTGTAAAAATAAAAGAAGGATGTCATTATTTTAGCTTCCTCTTTCTTGTATCCATTGTGTGTGATGGTTCCTGCACAGGACAAAATATCCACAATGGCATGGGCATGCAAAAATCTCTCTGAGCACATTATTCACTATCAGCCTCCAGGTGAATCAATGTATAGCCCAGCCGACCGCAAAGGCCACATCAGGGCTGTCACCACGTTAAATCTACCATAGCTGTTCATGGAGAAATGCCCAGACTCTAATAGGTAGTTCTTGTAAAAAGCCAACAAATGGTTATTTGATTCTGTTTTCTTTCTTTTTTTTCAAAGGATACTAGAATGCACTGGCATTTATTTAAAAGGTGGAATAGAAAGGCGGCTCCTAAGATCATGAGATATGGAATTAAAGAAACTAGATTAGACTTTATTTTATTCTGTTTAATTTACCTGTTGTTGTTGTTTTTTTCCAGTTTTTCCTTCACCCCAAAAGCTTCAGTCTTTTCGCCACTTTGAAAAACATTGTTTCTTCAGGACCTTGGTGTGGGTATGTACATTGCAGGAACCACACTTGGTGACTATGCAACAGAAGCTAGGACAGTACAATGATGATGTTAACAGATAGGCAGGATGGACAAGGAAGAGTGGGCTAGGGAGGGATGTAGGGGGGTTGAGGGAGGAGGGGGGGTGGGTTGGGGTTAAGGAGGGAAAGGATTGTTAAACGTTGACATATCATTACCAACTTCTTCTTCTTCTTCTTCTTCCAGTAATGTTCAGCGGTCATCAGGTTGACCATTATTAACATAAACAACTTCTTTGTGTGTGTGTTTTTTTTTCAAGAGATCATGCTTTCTTGGAAATGAAGTTTACAATAAAGGTTACCCACACACATTTGAGTCTGATGGACAGGAAATCCACTGTATATGTTTTATTTTACTTTGATGCATGTGCTAGGGACATGGTTTTGTATTAATGGTGCTTTGTATGAATTTGCAATGAGGTACTGCAGTAAAAACAAACAAATGAAGAAAAAAAAAATCCGTTTTAGCCACAGTAAAACTTGCCCAGGAACATGGCTGACTTTTATCAAAAAATGATCAAACAGTGCTAATTTCCTCACTAATCTAGTGAATTTAAATAAATTACATTAGTTTGCATACGCATTCCATTTAAGTTTACGAATATCAGACTTTCATTGGCCACAATGGATAGTTAAGAATCAAAGCAGTGCACTCAGCTTAGCCATCGTCGCCTTTTCTTGCTTTAGCTCATGTACACTGAGATGGAGATTCATGAATAAGCAGAAGGTGAACTATATATGGGAATTATGCTGTGGTTGCAGACAACCAGACGGCTATGTCTTCCAAGAGTGGCTCAGGGAAACCGAACAAAAGAAAGAAAACCGCGCCTCCTCACCAAAGAAGCCGGTCACTACCGTCACTGCTCTGTTCAAACAACAGCTGAAGCGGCAACAGACCCAAAGCAGCCATGACAGAAACAACACAGATCAGGAATCTGATGATGACTCCATAGTGTTTGTTCAGGAACAAAACAAATCTGTGTACTTCAACAACCCCAGTTCCCAGAAAGAAAACGCCAACAAGGAAGGAAATTCTAGTTATCTGGAAGAGGAAACTCCCACACACACAGGAGACTGTTCGGGTGTAGAACTTGTTGATGACAACAAGTCGGCTAAACCGCAGCAGAGGCTGAGTCGCAAACTGTCTCTGAGGAAAGCAAACCAAGAAAGGAGAAGCACAGAAGAAGCCAAAAGTAAAGCTCATGATGACACTGATTTTATAACAGTCAGTAACCAAGGTGATGGGAATGTGGAATGTTCTGCACACAAACCCAATTCAGCACAGTTCAGCTCAGCATCAGTGGGCTGCACCAGTGTCCCTGTTTCAACCCGTAATGATGGTGGCAAGTCATCTGTTCTCAATGGCCCAAGTTGTACATCCAGGCAGCAGAGCACAGACAGTGGTGACGGGGGTGGTGTCGGTGACATGGCTGCCAATGACACAGCCCCCAGTCAGTCATCAAGCAAAGGTAAACTGTCACTGAAGCGTAAAAAAACATTACAACAAGACAATCCCTTGACATGGGTCAGCCCCAAAAGGTCAAGGCCTGGGTGTGAAGATGAAACCAGCTCTGATGGTGCTCCTGCTACAAAACTAGAGAAAGAGGACACATGTGCAACAGCACCTGTGTTTTCAATCTTCAAACAGACTACAGATCAGGTCAAGTCACATAAAGATTCCAGGTCTTCAACCGACCTCACTTCCACAGCCCAGAAACCAATAGTTTGTGACCCCACAGAATCTCCTGCCAGCTCAATCACTGACCTGAGCAGCACAGAAACGCCGCATGAACAGAGAAGCGCGTTGACTGGACTGAGAGACAGCAGTAAAGCGAAGGATACCAACCAAGATGGGTCAAGTCTGCCAACGTCCACTGATGCTGATGCAGAACAAACCGAAGGGAAGGCAGCGGACCAGGAAGAAGACGACCCTGAAGATGCTAAAGACAAGGCCTTGTATCGTGTGCCATACTATCTGGAGAATTTTAATACCATCATCAAATCTGTGTTTGCTGATGATTACTATGCACAGCTGTTCAATGAAGCAGATTTGTGCATGTGGAAAATTCCAACACCTTGTCAGGTAAGTATTTTGTTGCATACATTCTGCACTACCTGTGACACTTTCATGTAAATTGCAAATACATCATAGATCTATGACAAATATACTTTGGAAGTAAATTATGTTTTGTATGTTACCCAAATATGCTTTTTGGAGACACATGTTTTACTACCGTCAGGTTTCCTAGTATGTTCTATGTTACTTTTGTCACATTAATTTGGAGTTGTGTACTATGGGAACAGAAGCTGCTAACATCGTTTGCTGTTTGCTTCCCCCCCCCCCCCCATCCACCCCCCCCCCCCCCCCATCTTGGTTGGGGTTTCTTGTGTGTTGGCCATGTAAAGTTTTCCTGTGTTTGTGTTTTGTTTGCCCGTGTGTTCTGCATGACTATGAATGGTTTCTATGAGCACTGCAGGTTTCAGTACTAGTTGGTTTATTTAAAACTCATCAGGGCTCCCGTTGACATGCACATTGTGTCGTAATGCCCCAAATCCCTTTCAAAATGTACTTGGACAAGTTGGAGGCCCTTTAGAATTGTAGAGTAGCTGTCACTTGATCTTTGAAATTTCTGCACTGGGTATAAACACGGCAGAATAAAGTTTGCTGCACGAGCTCACAAATTATTGACAGGAATTTCAGTCAGTGTGAAATCAAAAGAGATTTGCCATTTATTTCTTGACCAGCCAAACACAGATAGCGGAGTTCATCTCACATTTCTAGACTGTGTTGTGTAGAAAATGTATCTATCCAAATGAAAGTATGTATAATGATTCCAGTGATATGGCCTTTAATAGGGTATCTATTTGATTATGAAACAGTCTCTGATAGTAAATTCTTCTCTGTCTCTCTCTTTGTTTCTGTCACACACACACACACACACACACACACACACACACACACACACACAC
>CM031608.1:15118163-15126477 GCA_018398815.1 Conus ventricosus
TCAGCAGAGTTTTGTGGCAAAATGGTGTGTCTTCACATGTCAGCAGAGTTTTGGTGGCAAAATGTGTGTCCTCGCATGTCAGCAGAGTTTGGTGGCAAAATGGTGTGTCTTCACATTACATGTCAGCAGTGTTTGGTGCAAAATGGTGTGTCTTCACATTACATGTCAGCAGTGTTTGGTGGCAAAATGGTGTGTTTTCGCATGTCAGCAAAGTTTTGGTGGCAAAATGGTGTGTTTTCGCATGTCAGCAAAGTTTTGGTGGCAAAATGGTGTGTTTTCACATACATGTCAGCAGAGTTTGGTGGCAAAATGGTGTGTCTTCACATTACATGTCAGCAGTGTTTGGTGGCAAAATGGTGTGTTTTCACATGTCAGCAGGTTTGGTGGCAAAATGGTGTGTTTTCGCATGTCAGCAAAGTTTTGGTGGCAAAATGGTGTGTCTTCACATTACATGTCAGCAGTGTTTGGTGGCAAAATGGTGTGTTTTCACATGTCAGCAGAGTTTTGGTGGCAAAATGGTGTGTTTTCACATGTCAGCAGAGTTTGGTGGCATGAGATAAAAGGACTCTTTCTTTGACAAGTTGTAGACTGTGTGTGAGTATGCAGGCAGTGATGCCATGAAGGAGGGTGTCTTTGGAACCAAATCGTCTCAAATCGTATATTTCTTTTTATCACTTACATGACCTGACTGTATGTTTTGCTGTACTGCAAATGAATTTTGATTCATTCCATCGCTGAAGTTCGCTCTTTTGAACATGCATGTTCATGCACTTACACACACACACACACACACGCATGCATGCATGCATGCATACATGTGCTCGTGCACACACAGACTCACATGCTTTTTTAGTGATGGGTTTCGACTTGCAATGTTTCACATTGACATTGCTGTCTACCTTTAAACACAGCCTGTGCACGAGGCTGGGCTGTAATTAGTATGGACATTAAAATGCTATCATGGAAGATCAATTAGAGTCAAAAGAATACTGATGCAGGTAAAAAGTCCTTTTCCTTGGGGGAGAGGGGGGGGGTAGTTCCCTATTACAGAAAAACAATTGTTTTCCTGGAAGGACAAGTCCTTTTTTTTTAAATCTTGGGAAGACTACTAATAATCCAGGAAATCTTTTTTTTGTGGGATAACAGCTGATCATCATAAGAGTTATTTCCATGGAAAAACAGCTAATAATTCTGGAAAACAAAAATAACTGTCAATAGCTAACTACCCACTGAAAAATAACTGTTTTCCCAGGATAAACAAGCAGATGTTACTGGAAAACAACTTTCCTAGGTAAATATTTTGAAGCTGCTCTACTCCCATGCATCTTCTGCTTCCTTTTCGGTTGTTGATCATTCTTCTCTGAGCTTTGTATTGCTATTACTACTAGCTTATGCTCCTTGATGTATCATTACTTTTCTGATAATATCTGATAAATTTCATTGACGTCTAATGCTGTGATCTTCAGGGGAACAGCTCGAAGTCTGACCATGTTGGGCATTTAAAAAACGACGCAGCATACAAGCCCCATACATGACACAAAGGCCTAACGATGTACACATGATTTCCCATACAGGTATTTATGCAACATACACACCTTACACACCTCACACCATACACACCCACACACACACAACACACACACACGCACACTCCACACACACACACACACACACACACACACCACACAACGCTCTCTTTCTTCTTTCCAGACATCTTAAAACTACTGGGATAAACTGAACAAATACGCAATCACTTACCAGAGAAATACATTTAAGTCCAGTTTTACCAGATGTGCCAAATTTTGACCAGCACCGATCACATTCTTTGATTCTAACGCCAGTTAGTCTATGAGCACTGGAGAGTTGACAGACATCATCTCCCAGCCCCCCACCCCACCCCCAAATTTCATTTCCTTCAATTTCGATTAAACATAATCAGCTGAATTTAAGTGGGTGGATCAGTTATTCGCCATCTGCATTCCTCATCGTCTAGTCCCTCATCGTCCAGTCCCTCATCATCCAGTCCCTCATCATCCAGTCCCTCATCATCCAGTCCCTCATCCTGCCAGTCCCTCATCGTCCAGTCCCTCATCGTCCAGTCCCTCATCGTCCAGTCCCATCGTCCAGTCCCTCATCCTGCCAGTCCCTCATCTGCCAGTCCCTCATCGTCCAGTCCCTCATCGTCCAGTCCCTCATCATCCAGTCCCTCATCCTGCCAGTCCCTCATCGTCCAGTCCCTCATCGTCCAGTCCCCCATCCTGCCAGTCCCTCATCGTCCAGTCCCTCATCCTGCCAGTCCCTCATCATCCAGTCCCTCATCATCCACTCCCTCATCATCCAGTCCCTCATCCTGCCAGTCCCTCATTGTCCAATCCCTCATCGTCCAGTCCCTCATCGTCCAGTCCCTCATCCTGCCAGTCCCTCATCGTCCAGTCCCTCATCCTGCCAGTCCCTCATCGTCCAGTCCCTCATCGTCCAGTCCCTCATCGTCCAGTCCATCATCCTGCCAGTCCCTCATCGTCCAGTCCCTCATCCTGCCAGTCCCCTCATCGTCCAGTCCCTCATCCGTCCAGTCCCTCATCATCCAGTCCCTCATCCCGCCAGTCCCTCATCGTCCAGTCCCTCATCATCCAGTCCCTCATCCGCCAGTCCCTCATCGTCCAGTCCCTCATCGTACAGTCCCCTCATCATCCAGTCCCTCATCATCCAGTCCCTCATCCTGCCATGTCTCAGCTGAACCTCCTTCGTTTCCGACAGTGCCAGGAGAAAGAAAAGAGCTGGCAGCAGAAAGCACCTGAGAGTCAGGACCAGGATACATGCTGCTCCCCCCCCCCCCCCCCCCCCCCCCCCAGAGTGTGTGGAGTTCAGGGCCAAAGCACTAATCTGAGGGAGGGTTTCTCCCTCTGAAGACCTGATGTCAAACTGTCCTAAGAGTTTCTTACTATCTTATACATGCTGAATGTCAGAAACACACATTAACAATCCTGTAATTCCTGTTCGTGTTTGCTGGGTCATGGAAACCTTAACATAACGCAGCATGCACAAGGTTCCTTCAGAGGAGACAGGCTTTACCAAGCGAATGCTGTTTGTTGCAGAAATGATGTGATGGCCACTTACCTTCAACGTACTGATGTTCATGAGTCATAGCTTTCAGACACTACTGGGCATATATATATAGAGAGAGAGAGATATATATTGTGCTGTTTCATCTTCCATGCTTTCTCAGTGGCATCATTAACCCCATGCCGCTCATTTCGGCTCTCCCACGTACAGCAGCATGCATACAGGTTCCATCCTGTTCCAGCCCAGCACTGACAGTCCACGGAAGCAATCAGCATCAGGTCACCATGAGGGCACCCACTTGCGGAGACACTGCACTGCTGCGGATTCACCTCTACTAGTATTATTCATGGGACAATATACATACATCTTTGAAGTTCGCCATTGGTGGGATTTTGGGATATGGGACTGATTTAATATCATCAGTGAGGTAGCAGCATTCTGTTTTCAAGGATGGCATCTGAATATGGCAGCAGCATGCATGCTTCTATTCATGATGTGGTAAAATAAGGGTGGGGTTGGAAAGAGGTGGGTATATGAGAGACAGAGAGATGATAGTTTAAAAACAATTTTTTATTTTATGCCTGTCTATGAGGATGACGAAGATTATGTTTAAGAGCTCCATTATGGTCAGAGTCTGCATAGCAGGGCTGTGCTCTGTGCTTACTTTCATTTATTCATTGGTATCCCTGCGTTTAGCCAAACCCAAGACATGCTGACACGCGCAGTGTTGATGAGGAAATTTGAGCAACGCTTGTGGAGATATGTCAAGGAGCGAGAAAACCTCTCACAAAAGGCATTAGACTCTTGGAGGAAAAGGGACGTTGTACGTAGTATACAAATAGGTAATAGACCAATTATAGGTAATAGGCCAATTAACCAGGGTACCTTACCCAACGCACACGGCCGAACTGTGTGAAGGAGGCCGAAATGGCCAGATGACAGATGACACCTAGGAGAGAGTTCGGACCTGCCCGGTGGCGAAAGGGGGGAGGAGTTAACCACTACGACCTCGGCGCTCCAAGTGAGCGCTAAATGCTCAGTCAGTGGCTGATGTTCTTGTGTAAACAGTCAAGTGAAGAGCAGGAGTCTTGGATTCATTCGGATGGTATTGCCGTGGGTCACTGTGTTGGTTCTATTGTCAGGCTGGTTGAATGCGTATGGAGGTTGTAGTAGCCCTCTTTAAGATAATTACTGTGTTAAGTGACCACCGAAGTCGGCGGGAAATTTCGATGTCCATCTGGTGCTAAGTGTTTGTTTGCTAATCAATTAGGTAGGGATGGGTGTAAATGCTGATGTGTGGGAGAATGTAGCGAATGGAGAATTCAGGGTACTTGTGAACTAGGGGTTTGAGAAGCAGCGTGGACAAAGGCATGGCCCGAAGGGGAATCCTTTGTTTCCCTCCTTATATAAACTGAGGGAGAAACAACGTGAGAGGAGAACAACACCAGGAGAGAGAGAGAGAAGGCAGAGGAGAGAGAGAGAGAGGAGAGGAGTGAGCAGGACAGAGAAAGGGTCGAGAGAAACGTGGTCTGGGAGATAGAAGAGACAGCAAAGTCTTAAGGTTGAAGACAAGCTGGAAGAGAAGGAAACTAAGTTTGAAGTCCAGAGGTGGGTGAAGACAGACAAACTGAAATTGAACCCAGAGGTGGTGAAAGAGACGAAGAAGAAGAGTTTCGACGTCGAGATCCCAGAGAACGACCACGAAGACCCAGTCCTGAAGCCTGGAGCCAGTCAACCAAGGGCATCACCATCAAGCAGTGCTGAAGAAGACGTGAAGAGACTTTTTTCAAGAACTGTGTGTGGTGTGAAAGCGTGGTTGTGTGTGTGAAAACCTGGCCAGGTAAGAAGTCATTTTATTATAACCCGGGATTAGGAAGTATTGATCTTTTAATGTGTTGATTTATTCATTGTGTGTGATTGATTGTTCATGATTAATTAAAGTAGCATAGAAATTGTATTTCTTGTTCTCAGTCGTGTTAGGAAAGAAACGAATGCGTGACATCCCATTCCCAGAGAGAGGTGAATGTTTGGTGGGTGCATGAGTGTGCATATGCGTGTATGAGTGCAAAGATAACCTGGTGTGTTAAGCCTGACTAATAATACATCAACTTAGTGCACTTAAGCAATACCATCACGATTTTCCCCCGTCCTGGACAAAGTGCGAGCCTGCCAGGATTGCATGGCCCAAATTAGTCTCAGGAGGAAACAAAGTGAGTACTAGAGTAGTACTGGGGCGAAGCGTCCACTAAAGGCAATTTTAATTAGCTCTTCTAATTATTTCCTTTAGTTCTTTGAGTGTTGAGTGTTGACTTGTGTGTAGGGTGGTTGTATTAATCAAAGGTCGTTCAGAGAAACGAAGAACGAGGTTCTAGTCTTAACTCTCACAGAAGCTGTGGTTTAAGATTAAGGCTCCTTTGTGTTAGGAACACTACCATTGGCTGGTGTACTCGTAACGTTTAGTAGATAAACTGTGTACCAACTTTTACCGGGTTTATAAGCGTAACTGTTTTAGTGGTGCTAAAACATATAAGAAAAGAAAATGGCTGAAGAAAGTTTACTCCCATTGAGAAACTGATTAGTTTAGGGGAGAAACTGGGATATACAGGAGATGAACTGCGTAGATTCATTGAAACTCAGCAGAAGACAGAGAGATGAAAGGGCTGAAAGGAGGAAATTTGAAAAGGAACGTATAGAGGCAGAAACCACTGCGTCAAAGGCTAAAGCAGATGCAGAGAGTGCAGCTGCCAGAGCAAAAGCAGATGCAGAGTGTGTGGCAGCCAAAGCTAGAGCAGATGCAGAGAGTGCAGCTGCCAGAGCTAGAGCAGATGCAGAGAGTGCAGCTGCCAGAGCGAGAGCAGAAGCGGAATCGAGATTTTAGCCAAACAAATTGAGTTGGAAAGAATAAAATCTGAAAATCGTAGTGAAATGACACCATTCTGAGTCAGTAGGCCGCAGACTAAGTTGCGCACCTAGACCTAAACTCCCACTGTTCAGAGAAAGAAACTGATTCGATCGATGCCTATATCAGTGTCAACCTCGGGTGATGTCGATGGAGGAAGGACTAGCGCACAGCCCAAACACACTCACAGCTTGCTTACGATCTCATTCATATATCATGCATTCGTCACATCAAACCACTAGTAAAGTCTATAACTTTACTACACATGATCATAGAACGAAACACCAATGCATATGGAATCAAACAAAATAAAACATTCTCTCTTTCCTGAACTTCACAAAATCATTTATCTAAAACATCATTAACTAACCCGGGTATAAATAGATTTCTACTTTACCTGGCCAGGTGATCTTAACTATTCACCAATCACTGTCTTTTCTTTTTCTTTTTTTTTTCCTTTTCACTGTCACTTTCACAAGCACGACACAACTGCTGGCACTGGTGTTGGTCTGCTGGCACCTGGTCAGGTTAGACTGCTGGCACTGGCGTTGGTCGTGGTTCTGCTTGACGAAGTGACGCTGCCAGGTATGAGGTCGAACCCCCCGGTTCAGATGGAACAGTGACTATCAACATCGATCTGTTCTCCTTTCTTTCTTCCTGCATTAACGCATTGCACTCTCTCTCTCTCTTCTAGCTGCTCTATCAAATGGACATGGTTGCTTTCTTTCCTTTTCTTTTCTTTCTTTTTCTCTTCATTAGTTAGCAACTCTCTCTCTCCACATCTCTCTTTAGTCTTCCTCTGCAGACTATCTACGGTGCTAAATGCTACAACTTGGTTCTCTCCTCTCTCCTCATCTCTCTCTCTCTGCCCTTCTCTCCTGCAGAGCTTACACTCAGAACCTCTCTCTCTCTCTCTCTCTGTTCGTTCCCCCCTCATCTCTCTGCCTTTTCTCTCGTGCAGAGACTACCCCAGAACCTCCTCATCTCTCTCTCCCTGTTCGTTCTTCCCTCTCTCTCTCACTCACGCATTACTTTATCCCCTACCTACGTGTCCAAGGGTGAGTACCATTGGTCCGTATTTTTACCGCCTCGTACCCGAAGTTATCTCCCTCTAATTCCATTGGATATTCAAATCATGACAGTCACGCCTAACAACGCCTTACTCTCTGTGGTGGTCAATTGTCATTTAATTGATTAGCTTGATTTCACCCCCACCACACACTACCTTCTCCCTCTCCCTTTCCGCGACGTCGTAAATTGGCTAGATCAGCCTGGCCCAGACCTATCGAGACGTTGGTCAGCCACTCCGACTGTCTACGGGCCGATGCTTCTCCGTGGAAGATTAGGATAGCCTCTCGCTGTGCTCAAATTGGCTGGATGAGTCCGATCCGGGCGTCGAGACTCGTTTGACCAGACATCGAGGCGTCGGTCAGCTACTTAGTCCGTCTGGCTGGACAGACCGTCTCCGTGGAGCCTCTCCGCTATGCTTAATTGGCTGGACCCGACACATGGGCCGTCTGCCTAGCGCTCAGAATATTTGAGTTAGAGCTTATGTCCAAACAACCTGGCTCACGACTTTGGTTGTTTATTTTTTTGTCCGTGACAAATTTCCCCCTTGCAAAAGACTATGCACCGCATTGTCTCAAAACAACGGTAACAAAAAGACAACAACCGAATTTGCTGACACACAGCTACACGTGCAAAGTTTGAAAAATACTTTACAACCAACGTTTATAAATTATAGAATATATCATTAGTGAATACCACTCCAATGAGTTATCATTGACATGCGCTCTTGCGTTATTTCAACTCATTTTATAACAACCTCTGTGCGCACTTATGCAATTCCCCTACCTGCGGATTTGCCACATCTTCTCTTCACAATTTCTATGAAAAGCACAATATAATATGATCACGATCCATGACACTTCACTGAGGAATCTCCATCCTCACTTATTGCAAATAATGCATCACTACACAAGCACTGTATGCTCCAAGCATAACTACATTCACACGAACAAGTCTCACAAAGAAAATATGAACCATAGCCAACTGGGAATGAACCCATATCCAATCACATAACTGTAATCAACACATATTATCAACAAAGCACCCCGGATATGACTGACTTCCTCTGAGTTGCAGCTTGCTAGACTACGCGACTTAAATAGTCAGCTCCGACATTCTGTCGACCTGGAATGTACTGCACTCGATACCTGTAGGGCTGCAATGCCATTGCCCAACGCAGCACTCTGCTGTTTTTCAGCTGCGCCTCCTGCAGGAATTTGAGTGGTTGATGATCAGTCTCTATCACGAACTCGGTTCTCCCACAGTACAAGTATTTTAATTTTA
>CM031608.1:15132477-15137477 GCA_018398815.1 Conus ventricosus
TTTGTGAGCTCGTGCAGCAAACTTTATTCTGCCGTGTTTATACCCAGTGCAGAATTCAAAAGATCAAGTGACAGCTACTCTACAATTCTAAAGGGCCTCCAACTTGTCCAAGTACATTTTGAAAGGGATTTGGGGCATTACACACAATGTGCATGTCAACGGGAGCCCTGATGAGTTTAAATAAACCAACTAGTACTGAAACCTGCAGTGCTCATAGAAACCATTCATAGTCATGCAGAACACACGGGCAAACAAACACAAACACAGGAAAACTTTACATGGCCAACACACAAAAAACCCCCAACCAAAGAGGGGGGGTGGGGGGGGGTGGATGGGGGGGGGGGGGGAAGCAACAGCAACGATGTAGCAGCTCTGTTCCCATAGTACACAACTCCAAATTAAGGGTGACAAAAGTAACATAGAACTTACTAGGAAACCTGACGGTTTAAGTAAAACATGTGTCTCCAAAAAGCATATTTGGGTAACATACAAAACATAATTTTAACTTCCAAAAGTATATTGTCATGATCTATGATGTATTTGCAATTTACATGAAAGTGTCACAGGTAGTGCAGAATGTATGCAACAAAATACTTACCTGACAAGGTGTTGAATTTTTCCACAGGGCACAAATCTGCTTCATTGAACAGCTGTGCATTAGTAATCATCAGCAAACACAGATTTGTGATGGTTTTAAAAATTCTCAGATAGTATGGCACACGATAACGGCCTTGTCTTAGCATCTTCAGGGTCGTCTTCTTCCTGGTCCGCTCCCTTTCCCTTCGGTTTGTTCGCATCAGCATCAGTGGACGTTGCAGACTTGACCCATCTTGGTTGGTATCCTTCGCTTTACTGCTGTCTCTCAGTCCAGTCAACGCGCTTCTCTGTTCATGCGGGGGTTCTGTGCGCTCGGGTCAGTGTTTGGGAGCTGGCAGGAGTTCTTTTGGGGTCCCCAAACTATTGGTTTCGGGGCTGGGAAGTGAGGTCGGTTGAAGACCTGGAATCTTTATGTGATTAAACCTGATCTGTAGTCTGTTTGAAGATTGGGAAAACACAGGTGCGTTGCAATGTGCCCTCTTTCTCTAGTTTTGTAGCAGGAGCACCATCAGAGCTGGTTTCATCTTCACACCCAGGCCTTGACCTTTTGGGGCTGACCCATGTCAAGGGATTGTCTTGTTGTAATGTTTTTTTACGCTTCAGTGACAGTTTACCTTGCTTGATGACGACTGGGGGCGGTGTCATTGGCAGCCATGTCACCGACACCCACCCCCGTCACCACTGTCTGTGCTCTGCTGCCGGGATGTACAACTTGGGCCATTGGGAACAGATGACTTGCCACCATCATTAGGGGTTGAAACAGGGACACTGGTGCAGCCCACTGATGCTGAGCTGAACTGTGCTGAATTGGGTTGTGTGCAGAACATCCACATTCCCATAAACCTTGGTTACTGACTGTTAAAAATCAGTGTCATCATGAGCTTTACTTTTGGCTTCTTCTGTGCTTCCCCTTTTCTTGGTTTGCTTTCCTCAGGACAGTTTGCGACTCAGCCTCTGCTGCGGTTTAGCCGACTTGTTGTCATAAAACAAGTTCTACACCCGAACAGTCTCCTGTGTGGTGGGAGTTTCCTCTTCCAGATAACTAGAATTTCCTTCCTTTTTTGGCGTTTTTTTCTGGGAACTGGGGTTGTTGAAGTACACAGATTTGTTTTGTTCCTGAACAAACTATGGAGTCATCATCAGATTCCTGATCGTGTTGTTTCTGTCATGGCTGCTTGGGTCTGTTGCCGCTTCAGCTGTTGTTTGAACAGAGCAGTGACGGTAGTGACCGGCTTCTTTGGTGGAGGAGGCGCCGGTTTTCCTTCTTTTGTTCGGTTTCCCCTGGAGCCACTCTTGAAGACATAGCCGTCTGGTTGTCTGCAACCACAGATAATTCCATATATAGTTCACCTTCTGCTTATTCATGAATCTCCATCCAGTGTACTGAGCTAAAGCAAAAAAGGCGCGAGGGGCTAAGCTGATTTGCACTGCTTGATTCTTAACTATCCATTGTGGCCAAGAAAGTCTGATATTCGTAAACTTAAATGGAATGCGTATGCAAACTAATGTAATTTATTAAATTCACTAGATTAGTGAGGAAATTAGCACTGTTTGACATTTTTTGATAAAAGTCAGCCATGTCCTGGGAAGTTTTACGGGGGCTAAAACGGATTTTTTTTTTCTTCATTTGTTTGTTTTTACTGCAGTACTCATTGCAAATTCATACAAGCACCATTAATACAAAACCATGTCCAGCACATGCATCAAAGTAAATAAAACATATACATGGATTTCCTGTCCATCAAATCAAAAGTGTGTGGGTAACCTTTATTGTAAACTTCATTTCCCAAAAAAGCATGACTCTTGAAAAAAAACACACACCAAAAGAAGTGTTTATGTTAATAATGGTCCACCTGATGACCGCTGAACATTACTGGAAGAAGAAGAAGAAGAAGAAGTGGTAATGATATGTCAAGTTTTTAAAAATCCTTTCCCCCTTAACCCAAAACCAACCCCCCCCTCACCCCTACATCCTCCCTAGCCCAATCTTCCTTGTCCATCCGCCTATCTGTTAACACACATTGTAACGTCCTAGCTTTGTGCAAGCACCAAGGGGCCTGCAAAGTACATAAAACCCAACCAAGGGCCAAAAACAAGTTTTCAAATGGCGAAAAGATGAAGCTTTGGGGGGAAAAAAACTGGAAAAAAACAACAACAAAGGTAAATTAAAAAAGAATAAAATAAAGTCTAATCAGTTTCTTTAATTCCATATCTCATGATCTTAGGAGCCGCCTTTCTAATTCCACCTTTTTAAATAATGCCAGTGCATTTCTAGTACCTTGAAAAAAAAAGAAAGAAAACAGAATCAAATAACCATTTGTTGGCTTTTTACAAGAACTACCCATTAGAGTCTGGCATTTCTCCATGAACAGCTAGGGGAGATTAACGTGGTGACAGCCCGATGTGGCCTTTGCGTCGGCGGGCTATAATTGATTCACCTGGAGGCTGATAGTGAATAATGTGCTCAGAGAGATTTTTGCATGCCCATGCCATTGTGGTAATTTTGTCCTGTGCAGGAACCTTTACACACAAGGGGTACAAGAAAGAGGAAGCTAAAAAAAATGACATCCTTCTTTTATTTTTTACAAACAAAAAAAGAAAAAAAAATCTGCCTGTGTAATTTACAAAAACACTATTCACTGGTGCACCCAAATAAATGACAAAACAACTGAAATATTTTGCTTTATCCCGAAGATTCTGTGTACAAATTATGCCCCCTTCTGAATAAAGTTGATCTCCGTTATAGAATTGAAAATTCTCATTAACAAAAATGACACTGAATCTTTTTGATTAATGACTCATTTAAACTAGCCTTTGTGGACTATATCCATCCCATTTGCCCTCAAAAGATAATCTATTGATCAAAAGAAGCTTTTTTCGTATTATTTGTTAAAATTTTTTCCATTTAAAGATATTTTTTCTTAGGAGCTAATGCAGATGTTGCGCTTTACTTTACTTTTAGCTTTAACTCAGCATGGGTTTTATGAAACACATATTTGAAGTTACATGATATATATCTTCAATCACACATAAAAACGGAACACTTTCTCAATCAGTAAGAATGAGCTCAGCCATCATCAAAAGTCATATGAATAACTTCCATGAACAGCCTAGGTTAAATTCAACTCAGCCATCATCAAAAGTCATATGTATAACTTCCACGAAGAGCCAGGTTAAAGTCAACTCAGCCATCATCAAAAGTCATATGAATAACTTCCACGAACAGCCTAGGTTAAATTCAACTCAGCCATCATCAGAAGTCATATGTATAACTTCCACGAACAGCCTAGGTTAAATTCAACTCAGCCATCATCAAAAGTCATATGTATAACTTCCACGAAGAGCCTAGGTTAAATTCAACTCAGCCATCATCAAAAGTCATATGAATAACTTCCACGAAGAGCTTAGGTTAAATTCAACTGTACCCATTCGTTTTGTTCTTCTTTCATGTTCACAATTTTTGTGTTTAACATGCACAGTATATGTTATTGTGCGGCAGATCTGCCAAATTGATGCTTGTGTGTGCGTGTTTGTGTGTATGTGTCAGTGTGTGCCTGTGTGTGTGTGTGTGTGTGCGTGTGTGTGCGTGTGCGTGTGTGTGTGTGTGAGAGAGAGAGAGAGAAAGTGTGGTGTGTGTGTGTGTGTGTGTGTGTGTGGTGTGTGTGTGTGTGTGTGTGTGTGTGTGTGTAAGCATGCGTAAGAGTGAGAGAGAAAGAAAGAGAGAGAGAGAGAGAGAGAGAGAGAGAGAGAGAGAGAGAGAGAGAGAGAGAGAGAGAGAGAGAGTGGTGTGGCATGGTGTGGTGTGGTGTGTGTGTGTGTGCGTGTGTGTACTGTGTATGTAAACGAGTATATGAAAGAAAAAGAAAGAAAATTAGCCACTAATATTAAAACAAATCCTAAGCATTTTTCTGTTATGTTAATTCAAAGACTAAACCTACAGAACCTACTGGTAATGTAATGTCCCCTAATGGTGAATTAATTACAACAGATAAAGGGAAGGCTAATGTCTTAATAACTTCTTTACTAGAGAATTTACAGATGACGATGAAGAGAACATTCCTGAATTTTAGAAGAAAACCGATATATAGAACTATTTTCTGCTTCAATTTCTGAAAAGAGTTTGAAAGAAAGGAAAGAAAGACTGTCCAAACTAAATATTAATAAAGCTGCTGGTCCTGACAATATTCATCCAAGAGAACTGAGTGATGTTTTGGCTTTGGCTTTTCCTTTAAAAGTGTCAAAGACCCGAATATTTCTCGCAAAAGTGCTAATTGATAAGACACTACAGTGTGGTAACTTGCCTACAGAATGGAAGGTTGCTGAGGTAAAACCAATATTTAAAAAAGGCAATAAAAATGTCCAGGTAACTATAGACCAGTAAGTTTGACTTCAGTAGTATGCAA
>CM031608.1:15142477-15174977 GCA_018398815.1 Conus ventricosus
TATTCATCCATACAGGTTGTACTTTTTTAGTATCCCTAACTTTAACTTAGGGATACATTTCTCCATACCATTATGCAGTAATCTTTTTATGTAGTTCCAACTCTCTTCGCTATTCATTTCTGACATCACAGACCAATCATGATCATTACAATCTTTCTAAACTTATAATAATCACCCTTGCTAAGTTTGTAAATATACTTAACCTGTTTTTTTACTTTTTATTAGAAATGTGAAGCTGAAATGCCAAAACATCATGGTCCACTTTTACCCACTGGGGCAAGATGCACAATGTCCGAAATAAGATTATCTTCACTTACAAGTATCCAGTCATCCAATGTAGGGTTTTGATCACTCTCCTCCTTGTCGGTTTGCATACCTTCTGTATCAAAAAGGAATCTAGCACATTTTGTTTAATGCTGTCATTTTTTTCTCCTGTCCATTTTCCATCCCAATGGACGCCTGGAAAATTAAAGTCGCCCATAATGCACACCTTAGTATACTTCGATACCATATCAGATTTAAGTATTTGAAATAATTTCTTATCATTTTCTTCACTGCTAGTGTTGGGCTTCGGTAAATACATCCAAATAAAATTTTACCATCTGGACACTTTCGACTGAGCACCACACACTTTCCTGAAATTCACACACATTTATTTCCTCACACTCTCGCGCATTCATTGACTTCTCGACATATAATGCTACACCTCTTAACTGGTTTTGTTTACAAACATGTCATAATTAGGGATGGCAAACTCCGATTCATTCAAAACATAGGGTGCTGCGGTTTATTTCCGGCAGTGCTATAAACACTGGCTTGACACGTCTATTCTGGGACAGGAACGCAATCTTTTTATTCAGTAAACCATCACATTAAGAGTATAAAACGGTAACCCCTCTCGTGTCCCCTGAAAAAATCGTCCTTTTTTCCTGTCACTAGTTACACATTTTACATGGTTGGTAAATATGCGGTAAATATTCTGTTTGTATCAACAACTACACACATGGGAAGAAAATACCTGCCACACACAATCGGTAAATGCTGATTATTTTAATAAAAACTCTTTTTAACACCTGAGAAACTCATCCGAGCACTGAAAACCGAAGGGACCGTCGTGATTGGAAGTCCCGCAGGAACATAGTCGCTGAGAAGCACGAGAAAACCAGTTTTAGTTCTTACCCAGTCCATAACGATCCATTCGACACCTCTCTCATGTCAGAAAACGATTCCAAAAAGAAAAAGCGAACAGGGGGGGGACTGTGTGTGTAGCTGAATGCAACAGTTACGCACAGACCAGGCTTCGTTTGCACGGTTTCCCGAGCACGAGTCGATCAAGAGAACAGTGGGTAAGGTTCGTCCCAGACACAGCGGAAAGATTTGGGGACCCGAAAAAAAACAAGTGTTGGGACGCCCAATTCGTGAGTCTTTCATTGGGAAAAGCTTTCAAATATCAAGTTACCCTTTGAGCCTAAGTAGCAAACGAAGCATGGGCATCAAAACAAATCAGCTCTGATTCCTGGCTCAGTGCCCAACCATCTACAAGCCAGTGGGTGTGACCATGTCCAACAGCATGAGCACCGAGAGGGCACAAACCACAATTACGCCACGGCCTCCACTCAACACGCCAGTACAACAGTCCACGACGTCTGTGCTGTCTTCAGTTTGCTCCATTTGCCAGGAGTGAGTCGGTGCGAGGGCCTATTCAAAAAGGGAGCGCCAAAGGTAAGTGATAGTACTACTTAGTAGGCCTATAGTAATCAGTATAGAATAGCTAGTACAAGTTGGCTCGGCATATATGCCGCTGGGTTGTGTGCTGTTCCATTCAATCAGGAAACTAGGACTAGTCCTAACTTTGAGCACACCTAGCAAACTTTTCATTGCCCTTACTATCCAAGTACACCTGTTTTCGCTGTCTATTGTCTGTGGAGACCCACGGGGGTGGGCTATGCATGCATTTGCTACAGTAACAGACAACCAAAAAAGTAATAAAAATAAAATTCTGTTATTTCGTGTTACATCTGTACTCCAGCCCTCAATGTTTTGTAGGCAGCAGAGTAAGAGAGGAGGAAGGCTTGTACATGGTACGATACATTTTTTGGGGCAAAATGAGTTCAGCGGAAATCCCACAGTTCAGTGACATACTCTTGTGATGTTAGGTGTTTGTGTTGTGTTAGATTGTACATCATGTAGCGACCGAAAGTTTACAGGAAAGGGAGGGGGGAAGGTAAGGGGGGGTGTAGCAACAACATTTTCTGCCACCTCACAAGCACGTTTTTCTAGTTAGCGGGGTAGAGAGGGGAGGGGAAGCAAGATTTTCAAAGGGCACGTTTTTTCGATTTGAGAGCTAGCACATTTTTGGGGGGAGGGTTGTGTGAGTAGGCCTGTATGTGGCGAGTGCCAGAGTGGTATGTTACAGTCACCTCGAGCATGTCAGAGGGGGGGGGGGGTGGGGGGGTTAAAGGCAGAATTTTTGCAACAATCCATTGGTGAGCTGACTGCCAGTCCCCTCCTGATTTGACAAAAGATCATGCTGCTGCACGGATAATCACATGCAGTCCGAACAGGCACATTTTCACTGGAGATGCAGGCTCCAGACCAACACTGTCTTAGAACACAGTAAATATATTCGATTTACAGGTCGGGTGGGTGTTGCAATAGGGAACATGTCAAAAGAATGTCTTTTGAATTTTTAAGTTCATTTGTGAAATGGATGTGTTATTTATTTGCCTTTAGAGCATGGTTTTCCCTCAATCATGCATTCTTAGCTTTGAACAAAAGGTATGAAAAACTATAAAAAAGTGACTAGTATTCTGCTATATCTGGTGTCAGTGCTTTACCAGACCTCTAGGCAGAGAGCCTCGCACAGCTGGATTTGTGTAAACCCCATTTGTGCTGTCATCAGGGAAAATGTCTGATTACTTAATATTGGCAGCTCATTCTGATTTGTTGATTTGCTGCAAAACCAGGGCATCTGGCCATTTCCTATGTCAGGGGCATTTTGTCATTCACTTTCATCATCAGCACTTGCACTGTTCATGTGTGTTTTAATGGAGAAGGGGTGGGTGGGAGTGGTTATAATTTCATTGTATTGCTGACATTACTGCAGTGGCTTAGCAAGCTACAAAACGGTATCGATCCCATAAGGGGGAGGGGGGGGGGGGGGGGCTAAGCCCCTAAAGCTGACAATAGTAAGGATATGACAGATGCAATAGAAGCCTCCATGGAGAGAGTGATAGTGAATTTACAATTTATACGGCTCTCTAGCAGCAGTTTTTTCTTTGCTGAAAGAGTTAGGGCCCTGGTCTGAGGGCCCTACCAGGAGTAACGCCACTGTGTATATCATAGGATATGTGAGCGCTTATCTTCTTGTTTATGACGATGAAGTGCCAGGAATTCCAATTTCATTAGTAAGTCAGGCCCAAGTTTTGGTGCTTATGGGAGAGGTTTAATGGTAGATCGTGGCTTCATAGTGGCCGTATGTGGCTTATAGTGACTACCCGGACGGAACGCGTGGTGTGTGGGTGCAATATACACTTACATGTGGATCAAATGTGCAAGAAGAAGTGGTGTAAAAGACAACGGGTCCGTTGAAAGTAAAGTGGGGATGAAAAGAAATGAAAAGTAATGTTTTTTTAAAAAGGTCATTATACAGGTGGAGTTAACCACGGTTACTTTGGGTATGTTTAAAGGAAAACGACTCGGAACCAGAAGCAAACGTGGTCAGGCAACCCAGGCATATCCGTTGAAAGGAAGTTAAGATAGTGTCCACATTTTTAGGGACGACAAGGCGACGTTTTATGTCTCCAAACTGAGATCCCTGAGCTAGAACGATGACTGACATAGAAGTATGGATATAAATAAACTCAACAGTCCTGTTTGTTTGTGTAAAGTCGGGGGTGCGTCTAAAGGTTGCCGTTGACTTCGGACAAATACAGTACATGAATTGGGGTCCGGGCACGAAGACAGGATGTGAATTGGGGCAGTGGGTGGTCACACCTTGGGCATTGGCAGTGGGTTGTTCTTTCCCCCTGTGCGTCGTGTTTGATGTTTTCATTTTTGTAAAGGGGGTAGGATTGACAGAAAATGTGGCAGCTTACTCGCGGACCCTCAGTAAAAAGATCCATTTTGACTGGGTCGTGCGAGCCCCCCACCCCACCCCCCACCCCTCGTTTTAGTGCAAAGGCTGCTCCGTAGAGACATGTGGTATTACTCTGAAACACCATTTTGGGTATTCTTACTTTTTGAGTTGTGAGGGTTTTTTACTAATGGTCAACAGGCTTTCACAGCGCAACTAGGACAATCTAGGTGGCAGTGTAACCTGTGACCAAAGAGGAAAACGTACAAGATGGCACCAGTCAGTTTCAGTGTGAGCTGAAACTGGACACCACGACATTCAAGACCGGAAACACCTGACAGGTGGGAACCCAGCCATGATCCAGCCAGTGGACCGGAAGTCACTGAGTGCTGGAGCAGCTGGATGAGCAGGGACAGAGTACATCCCAGTGGAGGAAGAGAGCGAGGGACGACAGACTCTGCGAGGTAGGGTTGCATCAATGCCGCGTTAAAGGGCGGAAGAGAATATTGAATGTGGAGTGTTAATGATTGTAATAACAAATGCTTACAATTGCATTGGTTTCATCATGCGTCTTTAAAGCTGATAAGAAGTGAATGTGTGGAAGTGGTTAATTGGTTGTAACTAACAAAATGCGTTACAATTGCATGGGGTAATGTTGTCGACCGATTTATTGTTGAGACGAAAAATGAAATCTGCTCATAAGCACACTATTTCAGGACTCCTTAAGAAACCAAAGGAAACAATATGTCTTTCTGATGGTGATTTGTCTCCACTCCTTTAGCCATTAAATAACATTTACGCATGAACTTAGTGCTATTGTCATTTCCTGGCAAAAGGGGTCTGTAGGACCAGCCCTAACATTGGGGGTGGGAATGCCTGGACACTATGGATCAAACTGCATCAGCTAGATGAGATCGTTACTTGTGACCGGTTTGGATTACCTTGCCACACTCCATCTATGCGAGACATTTAGATGAGTTCATAGTTAACTCTACTTTTAAGAAAAGCCAGTATTTAATAAGTCTCTTCTAAAAATTAAAATCCCTTACCAAACAAAAAATGCAGGAAACAAGAGAAATTGTGAAGCAATCGATGCGTAACGAGGGTGATTGGTGAGAAAGAGTAGTAAAAGGTGTATATAGGGTGTACGCACACTGGGAAGAGGGACCGGGGAGACATGACACTTTGTTTGTTGTAGTGCATTGAGGAAAGGTGGGAAGCAGCTGCAGCAGAGACGATGGTGGAAGCGGCGGCCTTTCGTTCTGGAAGGACAATAGGGCTGGATGGGTGCGTGCTGGTGGACGGACAGGGAATCCTTCCATCATCAAGCACATGAAAGAGAACATCCAGGTGATTAAGCACTCGTTGATGGTGCGGGCATGTTGCCAAAGGGGAGTTCCGTAGAGTTATGGCATAAACCAATAACTGACGACGGGTCAAAGGAAAGAGCCCTCATCTGCATTAACGCACCCTACCCCATGTGATGCATTGAGCTTGTGGAATCGTGAACACTTTAATTTTTCCCATGGTCCAGAAAAAGTTTAGACTGGGGGAAGAACTAGGGTCTGGCAGGAAACTGGAAAAAACTAATTGTTGTTTCGACCATGCGACTGTTATTGGGCATACAACCCATTAGTTTTGAGTAACTGCAGGTTGGTAATCTTGAGGAAGGTGCAAAGTATGGGTCCGGTCACGCCAGTTTGTGCATGCAAAGCAGAGGTTGATGCAGGTGTGGAATATCTGGATGTGGACAGGAGCTGAGGTCAGAATTTTACCTTTTTTCTATTACAGTGCAGACTTTGCCCCTAGGACCACACGTGGTGTCTTTTTTTCTAGAAATGCCAGTGGCTTGCGATTTTTTGGAACTGAGGATAAATAAGCGAAGAAGTGTGTGAAAAGGTGTGTAAACAAATGATGCGTTTGGTGCCACTGGTTTAACGGTGGACACAGATGGGACTTCCAAGTTTAGTGGCGTCATCAAACTCCATGAACGTGGGGTCAGTTGGAAGGACAATCCCAGTGTAACCAGTCAAACGTCTTACATGGGCGAAGAAAAAAATGGTGTTTTAGTGCAAAATTAATGTTTTATATGAAAACCCGGCAAATCCAAACCAAAGTATTTAGCATAAATAACGCTAAACCATTTGGGGTCAATATGTTTTTTTTACGGGACTGAAGAAAAAACGACTAAAGGGGGCCAACAACCCATAGACTGCCAGAGCATGTCACATGGTGGATCGTCCATCAGCAACCCACCTGGACTGGACAGTAGTCCCGCCACTCCAGAGGCTGAGGGGAAGTTGATGTTGGAAAAGTGGCAGCGGTGTGCTACCAGAGGCCACAACAAGCATGACCACGAAGGGTCTGCATCACTAAATGTGCACCCTTCCTCTGAGGGCAAAGCGGCGGAAAAAGTGGCTGAAGGAAGGGGCATACAAAATATAATGGTCCTGTTATCCCACTGGCATTTAGATTGTTTTGTTCGTCTAGCGAATGTGAAACTGGCCTGTTTACCCCTTACGAGGTTTCCGGAAGAGTCACAGCAAAAAGGCCTAAATTATGAGAACGAAATATATTACACCCCCCCCCCCTCCCCCCCCCCAAAAAAAAAAAAAAAAACTAAAAAAAGCATTCAGGTACCACTCTGTTTGAAACAATTTTTTGTGTACAGTCAGTCCAAATCCACATACAAAATCGGCCTACTATTTTGTGTGTGGGGGGGGCAAATGCGTGAAAGAGTATTGATGTGATGTGGCCCCCTAAAACAAACGGCAACTGCTTGTGTAATTCCAGGTTAGAGACCAGAATCTAAAAATCATATAGTGGCACAAAACCATTGGAAAGTCAGCTCAAATCCAGAATACATCACTTGGCCTTATAGGATGCAATGTGAGGTGGATCAGAGTCGGCCTCATGGTGAAGTTTTTGTTGTTTAATTACGTGCGTTCGTGTTTCAGAAAACAAAATTTGCAAAACTAGGAGTAAACAGACCGGTTTAAAAGTGTTCTAATGCAATGTGTCATATATATATAACATGTTTCCAGTTTCTCGCACGATGAAAGCCACTAAGATAACTTTTTTGTGCCAGTTTTGTTGGGGGCAGGCAGCTGGTAATGACTCGCTATCAATAAACCGTCTTCAGCACAACTGTAGGAAAAGTGAAACGAATCACGGCTGAAGTTTACTGTTTATACACACAAGCTAAGATGGTCCCCACTTTAAGAGTGATATTAAGTAAAGGAAGAAGACTTGATTAAGTCTCTCGCCTTTCTATGTGACAGGCAGCAAAGGTGTCTGTACTAACACTGGGATGTCCTCCAGCCCACAGACATGCGCGAGATGAGCCCACAGCTGTCCACATGACTCAAACTGGCGGCCATTGAGGCCTTTCACTCGGGGCTCAACCACGTCGCGCCGGGAGATGATGTGATTGTTCTCCTATGAATGGAGTGGACACCGTAAATTATCCTAATTACCAGATTGTATAGTGTGTTGGCAGCTCGATAACCTTATGACAGTGAGGCAACATGGGGTGTGCCCAGCGTTGGGTCTGTTAGGGTGTCGGGACTCCCTTCCGGTCGGCAAGGATGGGGGAATTTGGCCTCACGGTTGCACATATACTTTCTGGTGGACCTCAGAACTCCCGCCCAGCTTTGTAACACCAAAGTCAACCTTGACAAGGCCAAACGCACTGACAAATATGGGGAGGTATGAGGAGCAGGGGGAAGTGGGACACACAGCTGAGTGGGTGGATCAGCAATATTATATCAACAGTAAACAAGGAACCAGTTTTAAATGACACAATATACAAATATAAGTAGGATTTGTGTAAACAAGTAAAAGAGTTTGTTTAACTTGGTACATGAAATTAGCTCCCCACTCCTCCCCCCAAGTCTCCAAAAAGGAAAAGGGTATGGGTGACCGGGGTACAAAAAAAAGGTTGTGATTTGGTAAATGTCTTCTTCCGTGCCTTTTTGGTTTAATCACCAAGTCGACCAAACCCGCTTGAAAAGTTCCGCTATTTCACTCCCACAGTAATACAGTGTTTTTCCTAGATGAGAATAAATGGCCAAGTAAATAGCAGCGAGTATGGACGATTCAGTTAAATAGTGTTCATTGTCAGCATATTTTAGAAACCTGGCACTGTCAGGGATGGCGATCGATGCAATTTTTATGTAGTAGCCTTGTAGTTATACCCCCCGGCTAGCGATTTTCATTTTTGATATTTCTCAAGCTTTGTCGTTTTCCCCCAATCGGCAGAAATAGACAGTCAGCATAACAAAAGTTGAGTCCAGTCAGGTAGGTCAACAATACCTTTTTCGTGTTTTTTAGGCCTTAATATCGTTTAAAATATATTACCGACAAATGAGCCTTTTTAACCATTTTACAAAGCATACAGGCCGCCAGTTGCACTGTCAAGTGAAAAAAAACCGAACGGCAAACCGACCTCAAGCACAAAGGAAGGATGGACAACTACGCGACAATGGTCCCTTCCGGAAAGCGAGAAAGGAGTTTTGTGGTCCAAGGAATTACGGAGGGCATGCACAGTTGTGGAAGTAAATGTCACTGTTCTTCAGATTCTTGACAAGGGAAGACCAAGGCTTAGAATTGGGCCCCCATTGTAAGACCCATTATATGACCCCTCCCCTCAAAAGACAACGTCCTTGACAATGCCCTTTGAATGTAGTTAAATTAATCCTCCACCCACCACCCCCACCCCAAGACCCCTCCCTTATGAGATCTAATTCGGGGGCGAGTGTTTAAGGTTTTATAGTGGGTGGGGGTGGAGGGGTACCACGGACGTGCATATGGGTGATGATGTGTGAAAGGCAAATTATAATGTAACCAAACCATTCACCATGCCCTGTCGGTGGTAGGCAAAAAGTAATGGATAACAGAGCAAAAGCACACAGTACACTTCTTAGTATGGGCCATTCAAATATGGTCCAGAGAATCCCCTTATAAAACTACCTCCCTATCAAGACGTATGGTCGACATACGTTGCCCTTCGTAAAGTAACACCCCTAATAGTTTCCATTCCTTCTAGACCTCATTTTGGATATATTTTTGAGGATTTAAGAGATAAAAAAAACGTCTGGTTCAGGCACGGCATGTTTTTGTCACATTTGGCTGAAAACTTCACAAATGATGCTTTCATGCCCACAAGTATGGCCCAGAGACTGGTGCGCCGAGGATCCCGGTTGGCCGTCATGATGCAGCACCCGGACCGGACATGGAACAGGGGTGCTTGTACAACACACAGCAAGCGAGGTCCACCCCCTATGTAGGGCATCCGGCCCACAAAAACCAACAAAGAGATGCCATGCAGCACACCGCTCGCGTTACAACTAGAAAGTGACTGGGGACACGGAATCGGTGAAAGAAACCTAGGATGTGGCGATATATGTGATATGCGGTCAAAGTGCATGATTGAGGAGAAATTGAAAGTGTGCGTGGTGCAAACAGAATGTGTACGCGCGTGGGAATACTTCAGTATTCAACTCTAAATTTTATCCTGCCTGTACTCGTATGCAAGGATTTGGAAAAACATAATTCCGACCAATGAAATGCTGCACTTACAATTGATGCACAATACTAATAATTATATCAGCAACATCTCGCCAGAAACATAAGGATGCACAATCTCTCGAACGAAAAAGGGGGTGTAAGCCCTGTGTGGTCAAGTGTTAATGTTCAAGGGGCTTGCGAAACGGTCACGCTGGGTCCAAGTAGCCGTGTATCTGCCGTCACACAGGATTGCAGCACGACCCGAATGTCCTTTCCCTGGTGGGCCCACCAAATCGAGGTGGTGACCGATTCGGTGTATCAGTAGCAGCTGCCACCAGAAAGGAAGATAGTATTAGTACAACATAGAAAATTGTAAATTATCCTTTTTGCTAGAGAACCAACCTACTAACCCAATTATTATAACGGAGAAAACAGGAAACCTAGGTTTGTCGTGTCCCCCAAACAAACTGGCTATTTAGGGGGATACAAGGGAGTTCTTTTCGGCCATTTCGTGTGACAATGTTTGGGGTGGTCTTGTCATATATTGAATTGCTGACAGTAGGACGGGGCAATACAACAGGGGATCCTTAAAGGATAAGACCTCCTTTCCAGACCCTTAAAAGTAATAAGACTCTTGTTCCCTTTAAAGGTGCCGTACTCTGAGATAATTAACTGCCTAATGCGATTTGCCTGTAAAATTTCAAATGTACCCTTATATAGTTTGTAGACCCCTCCCTATAAGAACGTACACATAATTAAAAATTAGTAGTTACTACAGTAAAGGGAAGGGGCCAGTGGGTGGTGTTATGGTCGGTGTGTTGAAAGTCCTGATCAGAGTCAAGGTATTGGCATACCATTTTGGTATGGCAGTGCTTCAGACTGTTTCACACTTTCATGGGACACATGTCACCATGTCGCTGAAAGTTAGAAATCTTTTTCACAATGAACCTGCCCTGCCACCCCAAGCCCGTGCCTCATTGGCTTCAAGTTGTGGTTTCCCCCCAAAAATCCTGGCACCAGAGTGGCACCAGCAGTCTGTTACTTTCCGAAACCAGATTGTCAGAACGGGCCCCAGCCACAATGCATGATCTTGTTCTCATCTTTCGCGGGGACAGGGAGGGTGGGGGGGGGGGCAGTCCCTTCAGGGTTCTTGTCAGAGGTGGGGGTTAGTGCCGGGCACCATCATAAGGGGGTGTGTGTTGTGTCCCCGATATAGTGACAGGGGGTTATGGCCGGGGAGGGGTGTTCTGGGTCCTTTTTAAAAAAGGTTGACCCTTTTTTCTTCTTCATCAGTTTAGTCGGAGTGTGTGTGTGTCTGGTTCGTGCAACTGGAATACTCCCCAAAGCCCACCCCCCCAGACGCTTGTGTGTGAGCGACTGTGTGTGCGAGTGTACACAGGTGAGAGAGAAGTGAGACGGAGAGAGGGACCAGGGGTAATAAAACAGTAACACACAAAAATGAGGCATTCCCACCAATCGTCTTCGGGACAGGGCGAATACTGTTTTGCGCGGGTGCTGAATGGTTAATCAACAGCAAATTTGTTAATCTGACTAGTAGTCTTGTAGTGGACCCATGGTTGCCAGTTTACAATGTCCATAGCAAAGCTCTGGCATCTGAGTTTTTAAGGGAAATGGCTACGTCACATTCAATTTGTTGTTAGGGATGTTACTGATACTGTGACTGATAATAATGTTTGGCAAAATTGTACTTATACATAACCTTACCACCCCCCCCCCCCCCTCCCCCTCTTGTTTTCTCGCGTACTTTCCCAGGTTTTGCAATAAATTGGCCTTTTTCAGGTAGATAGAGCTGTGTTTCATCTACCGATTTCCAGCTAAAATATGTTGTTGAATGATAAGTCACAGCTTCAAAACTTCGATTTCTTCCACATACTCCCCCATTCCCATATAGAGCTGAGCCACTCCATGACAGTGCCTGGATACTAGTGCTAGTTCCCCGTGGTCGCCCTCCGTTTGCCCCAAGTATTAAGCAAGATGAATTGTCTTCGTCCCGACAAGGACAAATAAAACTGCCAAACTACGAACAATGTAACTTGAACTCTCTCGACGATACTGAAAAGGGGGCAATTTTGAAAAAAAAAACAAAGAAAGCGAAACTGAAGGTGGGGAGGCTCTTCGACACTTTTCCCTAATGGTTTTTTAATTATGTTCGGGGGGCCACATAACCAGGTACTACTGCTGTCGTCCCATAACCGACACTACTGACTGTCCCGCATGCAAACGTTTGACATGCGTTTTTCCCAAAAATGTATGGGATTTTAATTGTATCGAAGTCACAGTCCCCAAAGCTCTGGATCATGATGAAGATTCGTCTTGGTTCAATTATTGGGAAAAATAAAACCTGCTCTTACTTTGTTTTCATTTGAAGGTTTTTTCGGTGACTGCGGGCGATACGGGGAGTATGCTGTCCTCAGCACCAGACACATCAAGGCACACAGTTTGGAACTCCGGGATGTTGCGTGATGCATTTGCAGCCTGGTATTTCTGCAGACAAAGCTGCCATCTCCGCCACCTCTGGCGCAGCACAGGCATTCCTTCAGCGTGCCCATACTGGAGCAGTTTCCACCATTGACACCTGAAATTTGGAAAATGAAGGCTACATTTTCCACTGTCCGCTGGACGTACACAAAATAAGGATAAATGACGCCACTTCACAAAGATCAGATGTATTAAGTGGGGTATACCTCAAGGCAATATCCCGAGGACCCATACGTTTCACGATATTCATAAACAATCTTCCAGAATCTGGTCCAAAGCAATTGTAAGATTTTTGCTGAACACGAAACTAGGAAAGTTCTAACCAATTCAGACAAAAATACAAAGGAATGTATACTCATGACAAAATGGTCTGAATGAATGGAACTACATTTCAACGTATCCAAATGTAGTGTTTGCCATCTATGGTATAACAAAAAGTATGATATGAAGGGAAATAACAAGAAAATGAAATAAATGAAGTAGTGAGGAAGAAAAAGATCTTGTGTTATTTTTGACCCCTCTCGTTCTGTTCGAGTACATATCAATAAATCATCAATAAAGCGAACCAATGAAAGAACTAATAAAGAAGAACTTTCACATACTTGAAGAAAGATATATTATTGAAATTGTACAAAAGTCGGGTACGACCGCACTTAGAATAGGAAATATCAAATGGTATCCCTTACTCAAAAGGCATCAAAGGCAGAACTTGAAAGTACAAAGAAGGGCTAACCAAAGCTACTACGGAATGCAATAGTATGAATTTGAACAACGGCTAAGGAAAATACTTAAACTACAACTCTTTAAAAGGTAACCGATCGCGGTGATCTGATCGAAGTCTACAAAATAATTTAATGATTTGTTGGTGGATGTACAAATAAAGGATTTTTTCCAAAATTTATATACTGGATAGGTTACAAGGAAGCCAGATGGGAAAATCTTCTTGAACACTGTCAGACTAATAACCACAAAAAATTGGGTTTTTGGAAAAGCGGAATAACATATCATCTTTGGAATGATCCACCAACTAACATCAAGTTTGCACAATCTACTAACTCATTATAAAAATCTCCTTGACAGAGCATAAATTCCCTAAATATGTTTATTGAATTTGATTAATAAACGCAATATGCGCATACGCAACAAACCAATTCAGAATACTAACAATACAAAGAAGTTTGCGCTAATTCAAACGATGTGGTCCACAAAGTCTGATCAAGAAGACATAAGCACAAATCCGCGGCTATATATACGCTAATCAAGTATACTATACCACTTCTACATGCTAACCTCCAAACTTGTACATCGACTACTTAGTTATTATGCATTCTTACCAAAGAACTGAATTCAATCGATCATCACGATCGCTGCTGGCAAGTACGTCGAGTCGGGTCGGCTGATCCGTGACTCGTCTGCGTTAAGGTTCGAAGTGGGGATGGCTTACAAAGTCATCTGGGCCTTCCAATAATGCACTGTCTTGGTATCTGACGCAGAAGGGTCCGGTAATCACTGCCTTTCACATGCCATGCACAACTCGGCCATCTTCTGCAGGTCACCATGGCTACTTCACAAGAAAGGGACCTACTATAAATCCTTTTTTGTGTTGTTATCGTTCTGCTCAAAATTCCAGTGCGAATTGCCGAACTTCGGTGATCGCTATCTCATGATCTGATGATCAACGAAATGTAAACTGGGTACTTTTTGGGGTTAACTGTCTCCCAACGATCCAAAAGTGAAAGATAAATTCGTGGCTCTTGTAGCCTTTAAAGAACAGGGAGTACTTTAGAATGGGAACGAAGAAATGCTGTGTGTTGTGGGTGGTTGTGTCCGGGTCAAAATGTGTCGCACTCGCTCCAGACAAAACTACTGGTCATCTATCTGAAAATGGTAGGTAATTTCATTATGGGTCCAGGGATGATGCCCGGACGTTTAGTTTACCGTGACAGGCCGTACTAACGGCTGGGACGGCTGAAGCGCTTTTTCTTCTTTAGGAAGATCTCAGAAAGTACTGGGCCGAGCTTGTCGGAAAATTTGGAGGGTTGAGGTGAATTATGGGGCACGAATTAATTGCCCGATGTTTGTGTACCGTTAATAACCGTAGACGACGGCCTGTAACGGTTTTTCTTCTTTAGGAATATCTCAGAAAGTACTTTGACCGACCTTTATGAAATTCGCAGTAGTTTCATTAGGTCCGGATGAGTCCTGTTGTTTTTAGTTTGCCCTGTTTATAGCCGTTACTAACGGTTGTGTAACGGCCTGTAACAGTTTTTCTGCTTGGTATGGAATATCTCAGAAAAGTACTTGACCGACTTTATGAAAATTAGCAGGTATGTTCATTATGGGTCACAGATGATGCCTGATGTTTTAATTTGCCCTGTTATAGCCGTTACTAACGGTTGCAACGGCCTGTAACGGTTTTTCTTCTTTAGGAATATCTAAGAAAGTACTTGGCCAATTTACAAGCGGTTTGGATGATCTTGTGACAAATCGGATCCTCTGTCCATATGTAAGTGATGTAATGCTGAAAATGGATTAAACAACCGTTAAAAACCGTTATTCCTGCCGTTATTTCTTATATATAGGTGGATTTTAATGAAATTTGGTATATAGAAAGGTTATCACACACAAATGGCACTTCTATATAGTGTTCCAAAATTTGACCATTAAAAACCGTTATTCTTGACATATTGTCCAATTTGGATGAAATTTGATATGTACACAGGCTTTAGCCGAGTGAGGACTAAAATACAGGTTTCAAAAGTGCATACGGTTATATAACCGTTAAAAAACCGTTATTTGCCGTTATTTTTTATATATTAGTGGGTTTTAATGTAATTTTGTATATAGAAAGTTATCACACACAAATGGCACTTTGCAGTGTTTCAAAATCTGACAGTTAAAAACCGTTATTCTTGGCATATTGTCCGATTTGGATGAAATTTGGTATGTACACGGGCTTTAGCCCAGTGAGGACTAAAATACCGGTTTCAAAAGTGTATATCGGTTATATAACCGATAAACCGTTATTTTGCCGTTATTTTTTTATATATTGGTGGATTGTAATGCAATTTTCTATATAGAAAGGTCATCACACACAAATGGCACTTTCATGCAGTGTTTCAAAATCTGACCGTTAAAAGCCGTTATTCTTGACATATTGTCCGATTTGGATGAAATTTGGTATGTACACAGGCTTAGCCCAGTGAGGACTAAAAATACCGGTTTCAAAAGTGTACATCGGTTAAATAACCGTTAAAACCGTTATTTTGCCTTTATTTCTTATCTCATAAAGCACTTGGCCGATTTATAAGCGGTTTGGAAAACTGGGAGTACGTTTATATGCTTCGCATCTTGTTGTTTTTTCTTTTTCTTTTGTCCGCCGAGACGACGAAGACCATCTAGTCATCCTGGGATCGGGGGTGAGAAAAAATCATATCCAGAGCGCCTAGCAGCACTTAAACTGCCAAGCCTGGAACACCGCAGAAATAGAGGCGACATGACTGACACTTTTAAGTTCGTGCAAGGCTTATATGACACAGACAGACCACAACTCCAGCTCCACCAAAGGGAGAGACACTAGAGGAACTCTCTAAACTAGAGAAAGGACATTGCAGACTAAACATGCGTTCTAACTACTCCGCGCAGCGAGTGGTGTCCACATGGAACAGTCTTCCAGATTAGTGTTGTGACGGCCCCGAGCATTAGTGCCTTTAAAAGAAGACTGGATGCCGACTGGGAAAGTCTGCCAAACAAATTTGACCCCAGCTTTTACAACTAGACTCTTTTTGCCATGCACGCACCAAGTCTATTTTTGAACAGAAGGGGTGAACATCCCTTTTTAAAAAGGCCTAAAACCCCAAAACATCAATATAAAGTGAGCAGATGTTGGTCAGCCGACCTCCCCCGGGAAATATAAATCACAGTAGGGACTGGCCGACTGGGATGTTGCCACAGCGGGAAATCTGTTGCCCGGGGTCTTCCTGATCATCCTGCCTCATAGCTTACGAATTGAGTGGATTTTTTTTTAAGAAAAGTACTGCAGTTAAAAGAGTAAAAGTAAAAAATTTACTGGGCCGTTAAAAGAATGAACAACGACACAAACTAAAATTGTCAAGATGATCCCATTGTTTTTCTTTTTTTCACGCCCTTTCCCCACCAACACACAACACCCCACACCACCACAACAACACCAACACACACAACACACCAAACACACCACAACACACCAAGACAGACCACACACAACACACACACACACACACACACACAATACACCACACCACACACACACACACACACACACCCACACACACATACACACACACACCACACACACACACACACACACCCACACACACACACACACCCAACACACCAACACACACACACACACCACCACACACACCACACACAACAACAACCACACACACCACACACACACACACACACAACACCCACACAAAACACACCACACACACACACACACCACACACACACACACACCACACAGACACAAAACACACCCACCCCACAGACACACAAACCACACACACAGACGCCCCAAACACACACACACAACACAGACACACACACGCACACACACACACTCACCGACACACACACACCACACACCACACACACACACACACCACACCACACAAAACCGACCACACCCACACACCCACACACAGACACACACACACACACACACCACAACACAGACACACACACACACACACCACACAACACACACACTACACCACACACAACACACCACACACACACACACACACACCCCACACACACACACACCAAAACACACACACATTCTTTTGAAGTTGTACAACAACACATATTTTAAAATTTGTCCTTTTTTTGAATCGCCTATAAAAATTCAAAAAAGTTTAAATCAAATGCATTTTCCAAGAACCGTTTTTCTTTTGAATTTTTGTTTCAGAACAAAAATCCAGTCACTCTTTTTTATATTTCTGCTTTTTTTAGACTGTTTTGTTTTGACTGTTGCATTGTTTTTTAATGTTTATTTTTGCTAAGGATTGTTCTTATTTTATTTCCACTAATATTTAAAACACACAGGCCCACCCCAAAAAAGCGCCGCACGCCACACCAACACAAACACACACACACACACCACACACACACACACACACCGGGCGCGCACACACACAACACACACACACACACACCCCACACACACACACACACACACACACACACACGCAAGCCGCATGCATGCTACACACTCATACACATAACAAGTAAACACTCACTCGTTAAATCACTTTAAAGTGAAAAGACGTAAATCAAGAACAACAACAACAACACACACACACACAACACCACCCCGGGATCACGATCGAAAGCAAAGATGCAAACAGAATTGGTTCAAAATGGGGTTCACAGTAAAAGGAATGAGGCGGTATTTCCAAAACCCACTTGTATAAACCGACTTTTCCACAAATCAAACGACTGGAAGCAAAAAAACCACTACAAAGCCCAAACCACTCAAGGTCCTCAAGCGGGGGATGAAAAACTGACCACGTAGCTACATGCCAGCCAAGGCCTCCACTTCCAGCTAAACCACCCAAACCGAAAGGGGCGAGGGACATGGAGGGGAACCTTTGGCCGCCACCTCATCGCCTCTTCTGGCAGCAACCCGACGGGGGCAGAGACCAAGCTACCGTTGGGCCCCCCTCCCCTGCTTTTAGCCCCCTCCTGGGTTTGTTTCCATTCCTCCTTGGGCCCCATGCCCTAACGACAATTTTGTTTGTACAATAACATAGGGGGGAAATGCTGCAAAAACTTTTGGGAAAAAAAAACAGGGAACTTTGGGTTGTTGTTTTTTTTTAGGAAGAATTTTGGGGGAGCCTGCCCACTTTGTTTTACTTTCCCAGGTTTTATTCTCCTACTTTTCTATTTCCAAATACCTTTCAGACACGATAACCTACTGGTGGAAAAAAAAGAACATCGATATTGAGACACTCTATTTATTATGAAGAAGAAAAAGAAAAACACTAACATAAAAATCCTACAATGGAACTGTCGCTCTATTACAAAAATATATATATACTCAAAGCAGTATTTATCATCTGAAAATATCCAAGTGTTATTACTACAATCATTGAATGTAAGCAGTGATAAACTGCCTGTTATACCTGGATATTACTACCCTCTAGTTTTTTAACAATGTTCAGGCCGTGATCAAACTGCTATTTATATAAGTGAAGGTCTGGACCATTGCATAAGAACACCACCTGTAACTAATAACGCACCATCTGTTTCATGTTGTGCCATTATGGTAAAATTCTCATCAAATATAATTTTGAATCTTGCTTCAGTATATCTACCAAAAGGACCCAACAACGAAAACACAGAGTGGTGGAGGGAATTTCAGGATTAATGGGATAAATGGATCATAGGAGGTGACTTTAACGCTCATGCACCTTTTTGGGACAACAGCTGTTCGTTTGTTTCAAATAATCGATTATTAGATAATACTGCAGACTCCATTTTATGCATACTTAATAATGGAAATATTACACGTATACCTGATATAGCTACCCATAATCCCTCCGCCATTGACTTAACATTTGCCTCTCCATCACTGACAGCAAACTATTCATGGGAAACAAGGAATGATCCTCTAGGATCAGACCACGTTCCTACAACAATACCATTGAATAATAAAATGGAGGACAAAGGATATTTTGAAGAAGATATGATTGGTCACCAGCCGCCGTGGCGAAGTGGTTAGCGTCGCGGACTTCCGGCTGGGAGGTCGTGGGTTCGAATCCCATCAGAGTCATGTGGGTTTTTCTGCCCCGACCGGCTCCTACCCAGAGTTGAGTTTGCTGCGGACTCAGTTGGGAAGACTGGGACCACACAGTCGAGTTTCATCCACTTAATGGATGCGTTTCTGAGAGTGTTGCTCAAATTTCCTGACCAACACTGCAGGTGCCTGTATCTCTGGGGCCTGGTTGACGTCGGGATATATTATGAAAGGAAGCGTAGAGTACAGCCCTGCCATGTAGTCTCAGACCGAAATGGAAATCCGTAGCATCATCTTAATCATCCTCGTTCTCATCAATCAGCATTTTTTTTTTTAAGTCTCAAATTCTGTGGCCCTTCATACCCTGCTCTCATGGTGACCTCAATTTCGATGTCCTCTCCACATCTGTGGCCTTGCTTTGGTTCCGTCGGGGTCACCGGTATTGGCGGGTCCATGGGGGCTGTCGTTGGACGGACGTGGTGGAGCCCTCCGGAGTGAGAGCTCACTCTCGCCGGCTCCGCGACTAAGCAATTATTGTCGTCAGTAGGGGGCTTAGTAGGTGGTGTCCTGCGTATGTTAGATCAGAACAGGCGCCACTGAACACCACCGAAGTGACTCGGCAGTAGTGCAGTGTCTCCTCCGGTGGGTTGCCTCCTGATGACTTGACATTGACTGCTCCTGTGGATTGCCGGTGCCGGGGCTGCGGCGGGGCCGACCGGGCTGTGGCTGTGGACAGGGTGTCGGAATGAGCGGCGTGGGTGCACTGCCTCTGAGGTGGGGCAGAGGTTGGGACAGCAAGAAAAAAAAAAGAAAAAAAAGAAGAAGATATGATTGGTCTCTTTTTTAAAGATAGTCTTAGAAACATGGATATGGAGTTTTCATCTGTGGATAATATAGACGACCAATATAAACGTTTCTGTAAATATATTCTTGAAGCAGCAAATACAAATTCAAAGAAACATAGCGGAAATGTTTGGTGGAACAAAGAATGTGAAATTGCAAATAACAAGAAAAAGAAGCATTCAAGCTTTATTGCAAAAAGAGATCAGTAAGCAATCATAAGAAAATGAAAGAGTCTGGAATGGAAAGTGATGATGTAATAGAAATATGCTAAGATGCAACAGTGGAATAACTTTTGTAATTCTGAAATTAGAGATTGTAAAGATATGGGAAAGTTTGGTAAGAGATAAAAGCTATGAAAAATGGATTTATATCTCCTCAGTATCCCATAAAAATAAACAATAATGATATTCCTAGTGCTGAAAAAAAAAACAGAAGCCTTTGTAAACATGTTTGCTAATGTTAGCTGCCCTGAGGGACTGACAGATACTGATAGAAATTATAGGATGCATGAAGAAAAATGTGAAGCAAATACAGAAGGAACACAGGATAAGTGCAATAACATTAATGCTTCTTTAACAATACAGAACTAAAAGAAGCTATACGACAATTCCAAATAAAAAAATCATCTGTAGGATTAGGTGCAATATCTAATCAGATGTTAAGGAATTTGCCAGAAAATTTTATTGATTTTCTTCATGGATTATTTGATAAATGTTGGAGAAGTGGTGAAATGCCGAAAATCTGGAAACAGACAATTATTGTCCGTGTTCACAAACAAGATAAATCTACTAACGCTATTAAGAACTATTGGCCTATCGCATTAACATCCATGTCTGTAAACTCTCAGAAAGAATAGTTCTAAACAGACTTTACATTATTGCAAAAAATATGATGTAATTCCAATTAACCAAGCTGGCTTCCGAAAAGGAAGATCAACAACAGAAAATCTTAGTAAAATTATCTACTAATATATTAAAAAAAAAAATTGCCAGACGTAAATGTATATTAGCCACCTTTTTTGATATAAACAAAGCGTATGACCAAGTGTGGCATTTCCAGCTCTTGAACAAAATTAAAGATATTGGCCTGTCTGGAAACATATATATAACTATATTAAATATTTTTTGCAAGACAGGGTGATACAAACTAGAATAGGGAAAACGTATTCAACATCCAGAAACTTATCAATGGGAATCCCTCAAGGGTCAGTTTTAGCTCCCCTTCTCTTCACCATATTAATGTATGATTTGCCAAGTAAGATATTGAACAATGTTGTACCTGTTCAATATGCGGATGATATATGCATGTGGATGGAGGTAACTCTGAAAAAGAAAACACCCCAGCGTAGTATAAATTATATAAAAAAAGATGTATCAACGCGAGCTTGACAAGATGGGTGAATATATGAAACTAAATGGGCTAAGTCTATCTTATGAAAAAAACAAACATCATTCTCTTTAACAATGGCTCAAATCCAGATAGGATGCCTATCTTTACTTTGGGAAATACAGCTATTAAATATGTAACACAGGTAAAAATTTTGGGAGTTCTTTTTTACTTCAAAGTTAACATGGAACATACACATTGATAATTTACTAACTAAAGCAAGGAAAACGTTAAATTTAATTAAAAAAAATAGTCTACAATCAAATATGGGGACAAAACTCATCTACATTAGTAACACTGTGTAAATCTTTAATGCGACCAAAGTTAACATATGCACAAGAAGTTTTTTTCAGCGCTCCAAAGTATTTATTAAAAAAGCTTCAAAGCATTGAATGTAAGGCATTAAAAGTAGCACTAGGTCTACCAACTCATGCATCATCATCACGAACATATTTTGAGACTCAAACGTTTTCCATTAGAAGAGTATAGAGGATTAGCGTGTTGTTAATATGTAATTAAAAATTCAGCTTTCAAAACATACATCAACTCTGACATAAAGGTTAGGTCAGATATTGACTTTCCTAAAAGAGCTAAATCAATATCCTCTCAAGTTACACTAGCAACATTCACAACCAAAACCATAACCGACTCTGGCATTTCTACAGATAAAGATTCAGTGTCGGTCAGATCATCCTTTTTCCCAATGCCAACATGGGAACTTCAAAAAGCTTATTTTGACCTTGACCACAGAAATATAGAGAAAGACGAAAACATAAATATGCTAGCCAGTTATACTAAATGCCATATTGAAGAGAACTACACGAACCATTTAAAGGTATACACAGACGGTTCTTGTATAAGCAGTAAAACAGGGTGTGGGCCTTTTTAATCCCTGATTTGAAAATTGAGAAATCGTTCTATACTGGATTACACAAGTCCATATTTACAGCAGAACTAACAGCAATACTTATGGCCTTAAATTATTTGATCAACTTCCCTCAAACTATATTTCAGATTCTTTTTTTGTGTAGATTCTAAATCAGTTTTGCAGGCATTACAAGCCTTACAACTGCACACCCGGCTAGTAATGATTATGGAAATCAGTTGTTTAATACACATGCTAATTGTAAGGGGGACCCAGATAACGTTTGTTGGATACCATCTCACTGTTCTTTATACTGTAACGAAAAGGTAGACAGGGCAGCTAAACATGGCGCTAAGTGTGGTTCTCAGTCTGAATACCTTTATTTCCCTCTTTCCTTGCACGAGCATTATGGCCTACTAAGGTCGCACATTTGGAATGTTTTCCAAAATGAAGTGAAACATCAAAACAACCAAGACCATTTTAATATTCAAAATATAAAAGATAACTTTATTACGACTAAAAAAAAACTTTCCTTAATATATAGATGGAAATTTGATGCTTTCACAAAAAAATATTCAAAATAAGTTGCATTCGTATGCAAAATACCCCTTTATCTTTCCTTTTCAGAAAAATTTGAAGATGTTCATCCATTTTATCGCAGAATCCCTCCTCATATGGGCACTCGATTCACCAGTTTTGACTATACTTTTTGTAAGTCTAGAGAACTCCAATTGGCCACTTTTCCCCAAAAATTTTTTTGTTTTAAAATGGGAAGGATGGAGGGGTAAAGAGGAGAGGATAGGGAGGGGAAAGGGGGGGATTTTTATCATTTTTGTTGTTTTTTTTTTGTTTTTTTTTTTTTTGCTATTAGAATAGTGTAGCTATAATTTTTTCCACATCAAATACACTAAATTTTTAGCCCCTAAGCATCCGTATGCATACATACTACATGAATTAAAGAAATCCATACATTTGACATCACAAGCTTTCTCTCTTACCATGCACTATTTTTTTTTTCCTCAATACACATTAGGGGGGGAAAAAACGTTAAATAAAAGACACACGCCCCACCACCATTACTCCCTCACACCCACCCCGCATGCCACCGCCGCACACGCACCCACACACACACAACACACACACAGAATTTAGACAATTTTCTGCTGATCGATGGGGGGATGAAAAAATGATGCTATGGGGGCCACCGGGTCTGAATGGGACGGGAGGGGGATTCCCACGTTTATTGTCATGTACCCCCCCCGGGGTTCAACAAGATACACACGAAAATTTAAAACACTTTTTTGACCCATCAATGGATGAAACTCAGCTGTTGGTATACTTTTTTTTAAAAGAGCTCGGGGCAGGAGCCGGTTGCTGCAAAAAAAAATTTAAAAAATCTCACACTGATATAAATGGCTTTGATGAGAATCGAATCCTCGACCTCCCAGCCGAAATCCATGACTATAATCAGTTCACACATGACAGCTGATGATCGGTAAATTCAAACAGAAACAAGACTCCACAAGCATTGGATCTCATGATCGTTAAACATTATTTGTTCATTATCCTCCTTCTCCCCCTCCCCGCCCTCCTGGCCCTCTTCTCAACCCTGTTCCTTTAAGTCATGTTCATAGTGACTCAGGTCTTGTTCATCTGCACCGCCCCACTCTCCCCCACTAGGTATTGAATTCTATTACTTTGTTTGTTTGTGTCTTTGTTCTTCAGTGTCATATCATCAGAAGATCAAAGATCTTTCCTCCAATACTTTCTTCGTTCATTTGGCGGCTCTATACTTTAACAGTTGCAGTTTCTTTGTTGTTGTGAAAATTTGATTGTAGTACTAGGGCCTTACTAAGCCTGGCTGAGAGACATGTGCATTACACACACATCCATATATATATATAAACTAATAAATTCCAAGGATAAGTACCGAGCACCGTTCCAGCAACTTACAGAGCAGCTTGGTGTTGCAATGACTGCAAGAAATATGAATTATAAACAAAGCTTGCTCTTATGTCTTAGATTGAAAAAATAGGGGGAGATACGCATTCATATCTGCAGTGGTAGATGATTCTGCCTAACTAACAGTATGTGCTTGAGTGGGTGAATGGGGAAAAATAAAATAAATGCTTCTCAAAATGAGACTTCAGCAAGCTTATATTCTCCAAGGGGGAGACATCCTCCAATAGAGAGGGAAACTCACTAACATATAACTCCTGGTCATATACCGATAACATATCATAACTCCTGGTCAGATACCGGTATTTCGAAACCTGCTGATTGTTTCTCTTCAGTGACCTCGGAAAGTGGTTACTTGACTCCTCTGCCTTTTTTTCGGTTTTAAGCAGAATGCTATCCCAGAAAAAGGCTGGTGTGCAATACCATAGTATGTTTGTTGAGTTTAAAAAAACAACAACCAAAGGTGTCACCTAAGAAGCAAAAGAAAATCATCAGTTTCTTATATATATATATATGTGTGTATATATATATATATGTGTGTGTGTATATATATATATATAATATATAATATATATATATATATATATATATATATGTGATCTTGAAAAGAAGTTGCGTTTCGTTCAGTATGTGGACATAACTGTTCACATTGTGGCCCCCAAAGCTGTGCAACCTCTGATGGAGAACTGATCAGTTTTCTTCTCCCTTTGTCTCCATGTATTTTTCATTTATTTTTTTGCGTACGCAGGCTGATACTCCTGCAGACACTCCCCATATAGACAGGCAAGGATTAATCTCATCTACCCAACAAAGGGAGTGGAGTTTTGTGTGTATGACCATTTTTTATCCCGCCATCAAGGCAGCCATACTCCAATTTCAGGGAAGGTGCATGCTATGTGTAAAAGTGTCATCCATACCAGCAGCCAAACTGGCTTTCCCTTCCGAAAGTTGGTGATGGGATTTTACATGTGTGCAAGGTGTTATGCGTGCGTTCACACACGGAACCTTGGTTTGTGGTCTCATTCGAAGGACAGTATGGGAAATGGAGTCAGATCCAACGTTAACTGCGAGGGAAAAATCCCCCCCTACTGAAATGGCCCGGCAGAGATTCGAACCCGCAACCCCAGGCTCACAAAGATTACGAGTCCAGTGCTCTACCATTGAGCTATTCCGGCTCCTGTCTCTGTGTATAAGATGAATGCATGTTGATAGTTTGTATCTGTTCTTGAATAGGAAATATAGTTAAAGGCCAGAGAGAGAGAGAGAGAGAGAGAGAGAGAGAGATTGAACAAATGAACAAAATGTTATTTTTCCAGGGTAATTGTATAAGGAAATTATACATGCTTTTTTTCCACCCAGCCCTGTAGGAGAGAGAGAGAGAGAGAGAGAGAGAGAGACAGACAGACAGACAGAGACAAAGACACAGAGAAAGATAAGATAATGTTGCTTATAGCCCAGCTGACTGCAAAGGGCCACATCAGGGCTGTGACAGAGAGAGAGAGAGAGAGAGACTGTGTTAGATCAAGAGAAAGAATAGCATTTCGTTTTTTGGTATGAGTCCATGTGACTGAACTTCAAACTACACTCTGCTTGCCTTCCAGAACATCCTACAGTTCTGTCATAAACCTAAAAAAACTGACAAACAACATTTCATTTTCATTTTCGTCTCTTTTAATTGATTACAATCCCATTGAAAATATGAGCAAAAGAAATGCAGGTATCAACACACATTCATAAATCAAAAGACATCATGAGTAATTGTTTCAGCAACTGTTTTAGCAAACCTCTTGAATAACAGTTGAATAACAGAACTGTTTGATATCTTTTCCAAGATGCATTTTCTTGATTGCAAAATCATAAGTACAAATAAACTCGATGATTAATATACAAATTCTGTGTCGGTAATTCTTATACATCATTAACTGCAAATACAGTTATTTCCCTTATGCCACTGAAAACCGTACCAAAAAACCCTGCGTGCCATTTACAACATGTTACTTTACATTATGATTAAAAAAAAACTAAAATTCTTGAATAATGCAATCAACAAATGGAATGATTAACAATGAATACAGAGACAATGATGGTTCAACTTCATTTATGTACAAGATATTATCCTAACAGTGACACTAAATCTGATGTCCTGAAGCTGATGTGGGCAAAAAACTCTGATCACATTTGTTCACTGAAAACAGTCATTTTGCCGTGTTGTTTTTCCTTGTTCATCTCATTTGTTTGGTCTTCATGTGTTGTAATTTGTGTGTTCCATTTGTTTGATGGCCCCGCAATGCAACCGTTTTATACTTCATCATCTCATGATTTTAACATATGTATATTCACACTATACAGACTATACATAATGATCTGAACAGTATGACCAAAAGCTATCTGTTCAAATCAAGGAAAAAGAAGATCATCAACAGTCGCCTTTGCATGCCAGAACGGGTGATGCACATTTGTTTACTAATCCACTGCACAGATACATGTGGCGAAGAAAGATCACTTCATCCAGCAGAGAGAAGAATTTGACAGGGGTGGGGTGGGGTGGGGTGGGGGGGGGGGGGGGGGGGGGGGAGGAATCAAGAATCTTTGGGAAGTTAAGTGTTGGGTGGTGGAAAGAAGGAAAGAATGGGAGATTCTTTTAATATCTTTTTTCCTCTGCAAGTCCATTATGGCCAAACTGTTATTTCACCTGTGGCAAGGTAAGGGGTCCTACATAATGCAGGAGGAGAGGGGGCCAGGAGCCAGAAGAATGGGAATGAGGTAGAGGGGAAGGAATCGGAAGAATGGGCGTGGAAGAGGGGGTTGGAGGCAGGGGTTAGGGAAAGGGAAAGCAAGTGAACTTGTTTTATTTAGCAAATGCACTCTTGCCAGCAGAGTGAAGTTCCAGTTTGTTTCTTTTTAACTACAAAAAGTATGCTGAGCAAAGTGAAGAAACAACAGCAATTGTTATCACACAGTAAATGAAGTACCCTTATCACCTACTGAGTGGCAAAGAGGTGGCAGTATATGATATGATAGATGCCATGCACTCTGTGATAGTCTCCATTGTCTATGCATCCCTAATGTGATTCTGTGCAAATTTTTTGTTTTGTTTTTGAACCATTCTGTGCTGGTTATGGCACTTTCAGATTTGAGTTTTTCTTTCGGCTCTGGGCAAGTGTGTGTGTGCGCGCATGCAAATGTGCATGTGTGTGTGTGTGAATTGAAGAACCTTCATCCACTTATCTGCATCAATGACTTAAATCTTCATATCAATCATACGTAATACTCAGTCACTTTTAACCTTATAACTGTCCCCTAATCCTGAACCCTTGGAATCTGTTATGAATAACAATAGAAGCTTTTGATTGGGTCCATGTATAAGAAAACAAGTCTTTTGATTGGGTCTGATAAAACTAGTCTTCGAGTCTGTCCAATAATAATCAGGTCCTTTCCGATGTGTTTTCTTCAGGTCTGGACGCGTTGTCTGCTCAACCCCATTCTGTTCCTGATGTGCTCGTGATCCAGGGCACGCCTTCAGTCCGTCTTACATCTTCTTCACCCCCTCCGTCACATGGTCTGTGGAAAACACAACACAGACATTTTTTGTTGTTGAGGAATCTGCAGCTTGGTTTCTTAGGTTAATAATGTTCTCAAGAGCGAGAGCAGCACACCTTATGCTGAACATAAAACAAATGAATCAGTAGTCCACACTGTTGCCCTATCCCCATCCCTTCCAAATATGGGTCTCCTAAATTTATGTAACAAAATCTTACACACACACACACTCTCTCTCTCTCTCTCTCTCTCTTCGTCTAATATCACAAATGTAAACAGATGTAAAACTGAAGTACTATCACACACACACACACACACACACACACACACACACACACACACACACCAGTTTTTTTAAAATGCTAATACTACAGAAAACAGAATCACATACTAACTGTGGTGTTTTCTTTTAGTATCAAAATGACTAGACCAAGGGATTTTGCTTAGTGTTTTGGGATGATAAATGAGGAAGGACTTTTAAGAAATGTCATTTTGTAGTAGCTTAATCATTCGTTTTGTCTGTCAAAAATGTGAACACACTGTGCAGCAGCAATTGATGTGATTGTGAATCACTTACTGAGTGAACACTTTTTCTCTTCCTTTTTTTTTTTGCTGGTGAACCTACCCATGTCATCAGTGGATGATGATGATGTCTCGGTATCGCTGATGTCAACTTTGTAGCCCTTCCCGTCATCAGGTTTGTCGTTCTTGGTGCCCTGTTCTGGACATTCAAACATGTAGGCAGGCGGAAAACCAGTGGGTGGTGGGGGTGGAGGGGGAAGCAGCCGTACATGGGTGGTGGTGGTGTACAGGGATGACCCATTCCAGGGTACATGCCAAATCCATGAGGTGGAGCTCCTGGCATGCCCATGACTGGGGGCCGGGCATTGACCCCATGGTAGGGGTGTAGGGCGGGCACGCTCCACAATCTGCACAACACAAAACAAGAGACTGCTTAATGCTTACTGCTATACTCCAGCACCACTTGGCATTTAACGAAAGCACGCTGATTTTGCTGGTCCACATCAACTGGATTTGAACAGAAAAAGCAACACAGAAATCTCATGATGTAACATCTACTTTCACCACACCTGCCACTTTGGAAGTGCGTGCTTGGGTTGCCATGGTGTGGTGAAAGTAGATGCTATATCATGTGATTTCTGTACCCATTACTTTCTTCTGACTTGGGAACATAGTGAGTATATTTTTGTTTCATTTATCGACCCCACCCTCCCCAAAAAGAAGCAACCAAACGCTTAACTCTCTTCCTAAAAACTTAACCCCCCTGCAGATGAGTGAAGAGCGCCCAAATTTCCATAAATCATCAACCTTTTTTTCAGTCTTACCTTGTCCCTCAGGTGTGGCTTCCTCTCCACTCGATTCATCTGTTGCACTGTCGGCACCAAGCCAGCCTGGCTTGAAGCGGCACTTCCCCGCATCCCAGCGAGCCATGAAGCGAACCATCCACTGGAAGTGCTCCCGTTGCATTCCTGATGGCAGGGTTCTCTCCCCTTTCATCATCTCCTTGGTGACAACATGGTGAGGCTGGCGGGACCGCTTCCCGTTCCATTCCAGCATCACCTGCTCCACAAACTCCTGCACCTCTTGGGACACTCCTGCGCGACTTGCCTTCTCCCTGATTTTAGACTTGTCCCCCTTGCCCTTGCGAAGCTGCTTGAAGCTCATACGAACAAACTTGCGTAATCCCTTGGGCACTTTACGCCAAGCCTGCAACAGCCACATAGTCTATGACTTATGTTTTCATATATAAAAGACTGTAAAAGGTGGGAAAGTTCTTTTTGAGTTTCAGATAAAACTGAGTCGTCAACAAATTATCAGCAAAAGACCGTAGTCTTTACATGGTATTAATGATTCCAAGGATCTTCAAATGACAAAGTCTCAAAGTAATAATAATAATAATAATGAATACTTATATAGCACCTATTCTCGGCTAGAGGCCAAGCTCTAAGCGCTTTACAATCAACACTCGTTTACACAACGGGCTGCCTACCTGGGTAGTGCCGACTGAAGAGCTGCCAGCTGGCGCTTCATTCAGTCGTTTCCCGTGTCATCCAGTCAGTATCGTTCAATATCGATCAGTCATTTTCCTTACTTCCTTCATTCTTTCCATTTCTCACGCAGGGTGCATGCTATGTGTAACGTGTCATCCATACCAACCGCCAAACTGGCCTACTCTTCCGAAAGTTGGTGATGGGATTTTACGTGTGTGCAAGATGTTAAGCGTGCGTTCACACACGGAACCTCGGTTTATAGTCTCATTCGAAGGACTGTATGGGAAATGGAGTCAGAACCAATGTTAACTCCGAGGGAAAAATCCCCCTGTACCGAAACGCCCCGGTGGAGGTTCGAACCCGCAACCCCAGGATCACCAAGATTACGAGTCCGGCGCTCTACCAACTGAGCTATTCCGGTTTGTTTCCAGAAAATGTATAAGCACAGCATCACAAGGAAAGTGCATTCCAAGGGACTAACATTTTTTCATTTAAGAAAATGTTGTATTAAACTCCTTAAATGTTGCTTTTGTTTTCATGTTGGAAGTATCCTGCTAAATTCCTGAAATTCTGCTTAACAGCAATAGAATACAAAACTGTCATTACCCAATTTTTCATAAATAATGTTTGCATTGTCTGCGAATCAATCAATTTTTCCTCAGCAATAACAATTAACTGCAATGAAATGCATGAAGAGAAGGAAACATGATATCAGCAACAAAAACGTACTATCTTTCAAATTACATGCATGCACACCACCACTCTCTCTCACTCCTTCACTTGCATTAATGGATGTAGAGGAGCTTGAGAACAGTATCAGTATGGAGAGAGTCAAAATGTTTTTTTTTGTTTTGTTTTTTGCATAGAACCTTTTTCATAAAATAACCCAACTATCAAAGAAGCTTTAAAAGACAAATCATATCATGTATCCAGTAAAAAAAAAAAAAGAATCAATTTCTTAAAACTTAAAGTAAAAGCATGTTACATCATTTCCTGTCTCACCTTCTGACCTCCATCCGAGTCATCTGATTCTGAGGAAGAGTTGCACCTTTTGTGCTTGCCTCCCTTGTTTTTCTTGCAGGATCCATGTTTACCTGGCCAGCCAAAGCCTCCCCTTGCACAGAATCCCTGCTTGAATGCATGGCAGTGCCCCCCAGGGTACGAAAAGCTTTCGTCTGAAAGGAATCAAATATAGTACATATATTACACAATTTAAGCCTGGTTGATATGTAATCGATTAAAAATTTCAACTCCCAACAGTTTTTGAGATTTTTGCATTTTGCATGACGGATGTTCTTTTTTGGGTAACATTCTGTGCATTACTTCTAAAATAATATGTTTGTGATGAATGTGTCTATTTTGTTTTTTTTTAGGCAATATATTGCTTCAGGTAACTAAAATGTTATTATAAATACCATAATTCCTGGAGAAAAAAAATGTTGATCACCGGTGATCGAAATTCAAGGGAAAGAACTGAAGAGAGTTAATGACATTTGCTCCTTAACTGAAAGAAAATATTCAAACTCATCATCAGAGCTAAAGCGAACAGTACAAAAGATAGGAAGGCAAGGATGGGAAGTGGGAGAAGTGGCAGTAATGGTAGGGAGAGAAGACGGCTGGAAGGAAAGGGGGAAAGGAATGTTGAAGAAGAAGGGTCGTATGGGGGGAGGTGATGAATGAAAGGTAGGGGTGTGTGTGGGGGCATGGAGATAAATTTGTTTGCTTGCTTGTTCAATTAGTATACTGGTATATACTCTAATGTTTCAAAACACACTCTGGCTTGTTCGACCAGTCTTTTGATAGGTTCTATAACTCTCACGTTCTAAAACAAACTCATGATCAGTTATTCTACACTCAGCCAATTAACCTTACCATAATAACTCAACAGACTAACTGATTTTGATGGATCAGTATCCTCTATTTTTTTTCCTTCAAATATACTTGCAAATGAAACAGATGGACTTTGATGAAATCAAAGTATGCTATGTCAAAGGAAACGTGCAATTTTAACCTGACAAACATCCGACAATGGACACTCAGAATATGTCAAGAATACTTGCCGTCTTCATTAACAACATAGATCCTTGTGTCACTGTCCTTCATTTAGACCTCAAGCTAGAATCGCATACAGTAATAAGCATTCTCACTGGCGTTTACTGAATGTCCATTATAAGACTTGTATCCAGAGTGCACACACTTCCTGTCACTCTCCATAATGTACAATCTATCCAACTCCGGGTTTTGTTCAGAACATCATTTCTTCAACACTTCACTCTCAGTCTGTAAAGGAGGCATCACTCCCATCAGTGGCATATCGCACTTGCTGAACTGTGAAGCAAAAGAACCCACGGGAAGAGAAGAAGTAAAAGGTGGGTTGCCGTCCTCTAACGAATAAGATTCAGCCAATGCTTATTAAACTATGCATGAACACCACTGGAAGCGATGAAGGAACAAGAAAACAGTCTCACCTTCCTCACAGTCGGATGTGTTCACATGACCATTCCTTGCAAAGAAACGAGGCAGGAAGAGGCATAGCCAGCGGTAGTAGACTGGGGGCAGGCAATCCGGAGCATTTCCCATCTGCCTATCTTTCCCTGTATCCCGCATCTCCTCGTTCCACTCTTGTGAGGATTTGGGGTGAGAGAAGTGGCGTTCAGGAAGGAGGGGAGCCACTGCGGGAAGTCGTGACCTACACCCTCAGGTAGCTTGTCTGTGTTTGCATTCTGGGCAGCTTCAGCGCCTTGTGTGTACCAGGCATGGACATACTGACGAACCCAGGCGCGGAACTTGGCCGGCACTTGCTTTCGGACTTCGTTGAACTGGAAGGTGACATCAAGCATGACTGGTTAAAAGTCTGAATCTGAAATCCTTAATCAAATGTTAAATTGTCACGTTGAATCTTTTTTCAGGTGAAACAATACTCACTCATCAAAAAAGAAAAAAGAAATGTTGAGAGAGAGAGAGAGAGAGAGAGAGAGAGAGAGAGAGAGAGAGAGAGCAACTCGGGGAACGAAAGCACACACACA
>CM031608.1:15177477-15187477 GCA_018398815.1 Conus ventricosus
TGGAACCACTGGCTAATGAGAGAGAGAGAGAGAGAGAGAGAGAGAGAGAGAGAGAGAGACAGAGAGAGTGTACTTTCACATAAATTTAGCTGGGATATAATATGTACTCACGCATATTATACAACGAACAGGATAACAAATGCATTGTTGAGTTTGTTTGTTTGTTTGTTTTTTTGCACAAAGCTAATTCTTCTTCTTCTCTTCTTTCATGGGTGTCCACCTTCAACCAGCTGAAGATTCTGACACTAATTATCCACATCAAAGAAAGTTTGGGTTCAGACCTCTCAGCAGTTTCAATTTACAAGGGGGGCTAACCTTTGCTTCGTTCTTAAAGCATCACGATAGCCCTAATCGTCTCCCCTTTCCTTAAGTTTTCCTTCTTTGACAGACACACACACAGAGTGTTGGTACACAGAGTATTGGTAGCGAACGAAATCACTTACCTTTCCAGAATAGGGTGCACTTTTGGCTGGACGGGTCTACGTTGAACACAGACTGGACTCGGGCCAGCAAGGTCTGCAACAGCTGCCTGCCCCCCAACCCACCAGTCTCCTCCTCATCCACCCTGAATCGACGGATTTCTTTCAGTCCGTCCTCTACGCCCTCCTTCAGCCAAACGGCTTTGACTTGCAAACAACGACCCGACATGGCGATTCGCTGTCGACTGCGAGAATGGCTCTTCTCTGTGGTAGGCCTAGCCGGATCCCGTCTGTAATTTTGATGTCGGAGACAACAGCTTCCTGTTTGGTTTCTTCGATTTTCGAACGATATTGTGTTGTCGGTTGTCTCCCGCTGGCAATTGTTTCGGTTTTAATCGCTGTCACTGCGTGAACTGATCCAAGCAGGCTGGTTGGTTCTGGACCTGCGTAGCAGCGGGAAGGGTATTTATTCCGACCTGCGTCGCTGTAGAATGTTCCCGAAGCAAGTCTTATGAAATTGATTGCCACGCAGGCAAAACATCATGTGATGTGACTGACGTCAGCCTGTTGTTGACAGCGACAACCAATCGCCTGCGCAGCCGCAGTTTACCCCACCCATCCAGCACGCAGGCCGCGCGTGACTCACTGCAGTCACGAGTTTTGTGGGACAAAAACAGCTGCCAACGCAGGCCAATCGTCGAGGAGCAAGACCTGCGTGCGACCAGGAAAACTTTCCACATTTTCATGTTGGACTACCTGACCAAATATGGCCATGTTTCTTCAGCCACGCAGCTTACTGCGTAGTTCGCTTGCCGCTGTTCCGAGTTCGTCGCGACGTTTGAACAAGTTCTGAAGGTCTACCTTGAATGAAACATTAGGGAAGAGTTCTGTCAGAATGTTCGTCGTACCCCCCCCCCCCCCCCCCACACACACACATATGCATGTATTTTAAAATATTCATATTTACAAGTAATGCTCTCTGGATATCCTGGGTTCCGCACCCTGTAAAATAAGCTGTAGTAAAAAGCGGAGACGATAAAAGACAAGAATAAAAGCAACAACCTTTTTATGTCTTAAGCCTTACATTTTATAGGCTATGTCTGAAGACATGAAAAGACTGTTGTTTTTTATTCTTGCACACACACACACACACACACACACACACACACACACACACACACACACACAGTCCAGTTGGCATTTATCTTTAATTGGGATTTGTGTGTGTATGTGTGTGTGTGTGTGTGTGTGTGTGTGTGTGTGTGTGTGTGTGTGTGTGTGTGTGTGTGTTTTGAACACGTAGTAGTATTCAAAGTTCTACCCCCCCCCCCATCCCTCCACCGTTCTTTTCTTAAGCACGCATCCGCATACCACACACACCATTAACACATCGTCTGATATCCCTCTCAGTGAGAAGACGTTAAATTGAGGAACACACACACACACACACACACACACACACACACACACACACACACACACACACACACACACACACAAGTTATTATACGTAGTGTGAAGCGTTCGTGGAAATATATGATTGTTGTATATCTACATACCATACGACAAAAATCGAAAAGGAGATATACTATGCAAGATACACAGTAACGAGGTATCCAGTTTAAGGCAGAATCAGATGGACTGCTTATGTACCTTTGATTATGTTTGATTTTGAGATGTAAGCTTCTCTTTCTCTTTTTCTTCTTCTTCGTCTTCTCCTTCTTCTCCTCAATATAATTATTCAGGAACTACATATACTTACGTGAATGCACCCCTGTGTTTGGTAGGGACAGCGATGAGCTTTGAATGCACTTTAAAAGTGTTCCCTTTCTCTCTCTCTCTCTCTCTCTCTCTCTCTCTCTCTCTCTCCTCTCTCTCTCTCTCTCTCTCTCTCTCCTCTCTCTCTCTCTCTCTCTGTGTCTGTGTCTGTGTCTGTGTCTCTCTCTGTCTCTCTTTCCCTGTCTCTGTCTCTGTCTCTCTCTCTCTCTCTCTCTCTCTCTCTCTCTCTCCTCTCTCTCTCTCTCTCTCTCTCATCTCTTGCTTTGTGCCCTTTCTCTTTTTCTCCTGCAACGCAATAGGATTAGTACTGGCATTTGTCAGAAAGGGACACATGATTAAGTAACTGCGGTAAATTCTTTTCCTTTGGAATTGCATGGAACTGTTATTAATCACTGTATGAGATTTGTATTATACTTTGTGTAACAAAAGAACCAGGGAAAGGATAACAATTTAGACAATATGTTAACAACAAATCTAACAAACAAACAAAGAAATAACTAACCAAAAATGGTTTTCCCAAATCAAACTTTATGATAGATCAGTTAAAACATAAAGAAGTCATTCCACAATAGTTTACCAGATAAAATGATCTCAAAATTTGCAAATGAATGTGAAACTATATGCGGTAGATAGATTTTTCGTAAGAGAGCAATGGCATGATATGAAAGCACAAATATGTCCAAATTCTATCATTTTTTAAAACTCGGTTTTCAGAAAAATGAGCTTGTTTCAAGACATATTGCCAGCCATAAACTTGCTGATACGGGCAACCTCGGCACGAACTCACCAATGACATAGATGTGTAGAGGAAATCGAAACGGAGGTCACGATGAGAACAGGGCACGACTGAAGGGCCACAGAATTCCAGGATTTTATGATGAGGTTAAGGATGATGAAGATGATTCGATGGAGTTCCGTTCTGGTTGGAGACTACATGACGAGGGCTGTACTCCAAGCTTACTTTCATAGTACATCCTGGCATCAACCAGCCCGAGAGAAACAGACACCTGCAGTAGGCCTATTGGTCAGGAAATTTGCGCAATTCTCTCCGAGACGAATCCATTGAGCGGATAAAACACGACTGTGTTGTTCCAGTCTTCCAAACTGAGTTCATGGCAAACTCAATGATGAGCAGAAGCCGGTCAGATGGGGTAGAAAAACCCTACAAATAAAAGGCCTTGATTAGAATCGAACCCAAGACCTTCCATTTGGGCATCTGCGACGTTCACCACTGTGCCACAGTGCCGATCTGGTACTCTGCGTGCGTGTGGGGTGTGTGTGTGTGTGTGTGTGTTGTGTGTGGCGTGCGTGCGTGCGTGCGTGCGTGCGTGCGTGCGTGCGTGCGTGCGTGCGTGCGTGCGCGCGCGCGCGTGTGTGTGTGTACGTGTACGTGTTGTATCTTATCTAAGTGCAATGGAATATTAAGCACTGTCAGTTCATAAACAAACAAAGAAAGCTGTTGTACATTTTGATCAGAACACTCCCCTTCGTGTCACGGCAAATAAACTTGGAGACGACAGCTTGCCTGAAACAGGACGTGTGGACACGCCAGTAAAGGCGCCCCACAAATGAAATATAGTTTTGTTGGTCTGATTGATATAAGTGAACCGGTTTTGTTTCATAGAGAGATGCAAAACTTAACTAAACTGATTGATGCAAAATTTGCTAAAGCTAAACTGATTGACGTTTTCTCGCGCAGCTCAAAGCACGTCATATCTAAATCATCTTACAGATGATATAATGCTGTCAGTGATATAATGCTGTTTCCTCTAGTTCAGTTGAAACATGTAGATCATCAAATTTGCAGTGCTCTCCTTTACCGTCATCTGTTAAAAACAAACATATGAACTGAAAAGACCTGAGAGAGAGAGAGAGAGAGAGAGAGAGAGAGAGAGAGAAGAGAGAGAAAAGAGAGAGAGAGAGAGAGAGACGCTGGGGGTGAGGTGGGGTTTGCACTGACTGGAGGAGTGATGTGCATTCGTCAGTGAGTCAGACACGTGCACGTGTGCGTGTGTGTGTGTGTGTGTGTGTGTGTGCGCATGTCCAGCGAGGAGGCTGCCTGGCTTTTGGAGCTCCCGTTTTTAATTCATTTTTACATCTTTTACGTCTTTACATCTTTACATCTTTACATCTTTTACTCATACGAGTAACTGTCAATTTTAATGATCAGCACTGTTGGTTTAATGCTAAATTTTATTTTATTTTAACGAAATTGTGTTTTAAACCCTTTCAAGGTGAGGTTTTTCTTATTTGGCTTTTCAAGATGGCTACCGGCGTGTTGTTCCTCGGCTTCGTTAAAAGTTTTCTATTTTTCCTTGCTCTTTCCACATGTGACAGGAACAACAATATTCCTAGCACTCAGTTTAATTTTGAAATTTTAGATGTAGATGTAGACGCCTTTAGTTCTATTTTTGCAGGTTTCAAAACTTTGTGCAACCTGAACCATGTTAGTCTCCTGTGTGCACCTGTGCCGAGTACTGTTCTCACGTCTATTACTAGGCCCAGATTTGAACCCCTGATTTCAATTAACATCAGAAATAGTACAGTGATAAGGAATTGTTTGATTAAAAGAGTTAGACATAGAGGAGTTAAATCATGGCTTTTAAGCCTTATCCTATCGGGAGACATTGAACTCAATCCTGGTCCGTCCACCAAAGTAAAATATCCATGCGGAGTTTTGCAATTTAAGAGTCACATGGAAACATAAAGCAGTTGCCTGTGATCCGTCTGCAATTCATGGTATCACACTAAATGTATGTTAATGAATTCAGCAGTTTATGAAGCATTATGCAATAGTGATATATCTTGGACTTGTTTTACCTGCGGGCTTCCAAACTTTAGCTCGAGACTTTTTGAAGATTCTATTGAAGACTGCAGCTCAGAAAGCAACCGTTTTGACCCTATCTCACCAGACCGATCCCCAAAAGAAAACTTGAAATTTTGTCCTAAGTTTGCATCCACCCCTGATTCTAAAACTGATAAAATCCCAAATCATAAAGTGCAACGGAACCCCAAATCATTAAGAGAAAAAGATAAACTTAAATGCATAGATGTAAATTTTCAATCTCATATAAAGAAAAGGAAGAACTCAGTAATTTAGGTCACCGAAAAAAAACATTGATGTTGTAATTGGAACAGAAACTTGGCTAGAAACTGGAACATCCAGCAGCGAACTTCTAATGGAGGACTTTGATATTTATAGAAAGGACAGACTTGGAAAAAGAGGTGGGGGAGTCTTGATTGCCATTAGGAAGAACTTAGCCAGTGAGTTTTTATATCAAGGCAAAAATAGTGAAAGTTTATTTTGTAGGATTAATTTAAGAATAAGAGACCTGTCATTGTTGGATCAGTTTACAGACCTCCAGACTCAGATGAAAATGTATGTTCGTCTATCTGCAGAGACATTTCTAATATTGTTTTGGCCAATAGGAAGGCAATATTATGGATTGGTGGAGACTTTAACTTACCAGATATTGATTGGAGTGAAGATGCCATACTTGGTAATCAATACAGTAAAAATATTAATACTCAGTTTTTGATGCCACCAAGACCTTGGATTAGTACAGTCAGTTGAATCACCAACTCGTGGTAAGGCATTCCTGGATTTATTTTTTACCAATTGTCCAGGCGCCTTAGGCAATCAGGAATTAATTGCAGGCCTGGGTGATCATGATATAGTTCTCTTAGAGAGCAACTTTCAACCCTTTCGAAGAAAACCCCCAAAACGTACCATCAGACTCTGGAACCAAGCAGATTTACCAAAATTGCGCAGGGATACTCGTGATTTCAGCCGTCTTTTTTTGAGGTCCCATAGTGTTAAAGATAATGTCAGTGACCTTTGGAAGTGTAAAAAAATCTAACTTGGAATTTATTATGGATGACAACATACCTACTAAAATAACTTCAAGCAAGAACCACCAGCCATGGATTACTACAAAAACTAAACGTTTGTTGAGAAGGAAACATCGTTTCTTTAAGAAATTGAAACTACATCCTAATTCAGAAAAATTACTGGTTAGGTATAAACATATTAAGAGACGGTGTCAGAGAGAATGTAGACTTGCTCACTCCAATTATGTTAATTCGATGATTTCGGAAGTGATCATCAAAACAAGAAATTATGGTCTTACATAAGGAGTAAGAGACAGGACAACATTGGGATTCCAGACCTGAGAAACAACCAGAATAACCTAATACAGGACCCTGAAGGGAAAGCAAACTTACTAAACAAGCAGTTTTGTTCAGTTTTCTCAAATCCCAACCTTTAATTAACGTTAGCTAAAGGATGATGATAAATTCCCTGAAATGCAAAACATCAAAGTAAACAAAGCAGGAGTATTTAAGTTACTGACCAATATCAATGAAAACAAAGCTACTGGTCCGATGGCATTCCTGGCAAGCTCTTAAAATTATGTGCCAATGAATTGAGTGAGGTATACCAATTACTTTACCAAGCTTCACTGGACCAGGGAGTAATACCTGATGAGTGGCGAGATGCGAGCATTGTTCCCTTATTCAAAAAGGGTGACAAAACAAAAGCAGAGAACTAATAGACCTGTATCTCTTACATCCATATCAGCTAAACTACTTGAACACATAATATATAGTAGCATAATGGACCATCTTGACAAATATGACTTCTTAAATAATTCCCAGCATGGTTTTAGACAGCGAAGGAGTTGTGAGACTCAACTTATAACAACTCATCAATGATTTTAGTAACTGTTTAAATAACAGACAGCAATAGATGCAATTTTATTAGACTTTTCTAAAGCCTTTGATAAGTTGACCATGAGGGCCTGCTGCTTAAATTAGAACACATTGGCATTGACGGTTTCTTTGCTAAAAATGGGCTAGATCATTCCTCGTTGGGAGAACGCAGAAAGTTTTTGTGGAAGGGTCGTCATCCCATTGTAAACCAGTCTTGTCAGGTGTACCACAGGGAAACTGTTCTGGGGCCTTGTTTTTCTTAATTTATATAAATGACATAAGTAGAAATCTCTCTCCTGGAACTACTATAAGCTTTTTGCAGATGACAGTTTAGTATATAGAACAATCAGAAGCAAGAATGATACTCGCATTCTACAAGAAGATCTAAACGCTTTACAAGAGTGGGAAAGAACTTGGAAAATGGAATTTCATCCCCAAAAGTGCCAAGTGTTGCGTATATGTAACAAGCGCTCACCAATTAGATCAGATTATTCTATCCATAATACTATTCTTAAAGAAACTAATGCTGCAAAATATTTAGGCGTGATTATAGATAGTCGTCTCAAATGGAAAGAACATTACAATTTAGTATGTAAGAAAGCAAATAACATCTTAGCTTTCTTATACAGGAACATCAATGACTGCCCCCCAAAAGGTTAAAGACGACTGCTACCCAAAAAACTGGTTAGACCAGTACTGGAATATGGTTGCTCATTTGGGATCCTTACCATCTAAAGGACATTGATAACCTCGAAAAGATTCAGAAGAGAGCAGCACGGTTCGTAACAGGGAACCACATCAGAGAAAAGGGAATACTAGGAAGAACATGAGGAAATTAGAATGGAAACCCTTAGAAGAGAGAAGAGCTATTATTAAACTTAACACCTTTTTCAAAGGCAGAGCTAAAGTAATTGATATTCCAATGGAACAACTAGTATTGAATAAAAGTAGCACCAGGAGTGGCGGTCAATGTTATACCATACCTGCATCAAAATTGACAACCACTTACATTCTTTTTATCCCAGTTCTGTACGGCTGTGGAACTCACTGCCGGGTGCCATCAAGATCGCCACAAGTGCAATCTCATTCAAGGGACAAATTGATTCGACAGTTTTGAGATCTGCATATTGATGATTTTCTATTTTTATTTCCCAGATATTTTATTATCACCTGGGCCTGAATTTGGCCATTGCTTTTAAATCGAGTGCGACCCCTTGTTGCCAAATTTGCTCCAGGGCCAACAGTCAGAGTCGCACTGTTTTATGTTATTTTATTTTATTTTTAATATGCGCGCTGGTGACCTACTCGTTTTTGAGTGAACCATTATTTTAGGAAGAAGAAGAAGAAGTGTGTGTGTGAGAGAGAGAGAGAGAGAGAGAGAGAGAGAGAGAGAGAGAGAGGGAGTTGATGGTAGTTAATACAATATCAACAAGGATATACCCTCAAAATACAAACGTTTTGCACGACGAAACAGCGCTTTATGAAATCGAATGGTGACAATTAGATCATCAAACGGATAGAAAGTGGTGGACAGACACAGACAGGTAAACAGAAAATTGATGAGAAAATGGATATTCTGTGTGTGTAGGGAGGGGGGGGGGGGATCATCTCTAAATACCGCCAGACGATTTATCAACTGACAATGTCAGACAGAATGGTGCAGAACTCAGAATAAGAAGTAAGAAGTACATGATGTAATATCACCATCAAGGAAACGAGCCGAGAAAATTAGAACATCATGTGCCTCTTCTGACTGTGACAAACGTAAAGTTGGGTTGACCAGGGACCGTACAGCTGGCTTGACTTGAATACTCGCCCCACCCAACCCCCAACCCCATCCCCCGCCGTCCCCTCTCCCCAACTTCCCCCTTCCACGGCGACACAGGTAGCCTAAATGGACTGCAGGCGAAAACATCGAATGGCTTGATCGACTAAATTTTACATTTACAACATATGTGTGTGTGTGTGTGTGTGTGTGTGTGTGTGTGTGTGTGTGTGTGTGTGTGTGTGCGAGCGCGCGCGCGCGCGCGCATTAGAGTGTACGCGCACTTGTGTGTGTACAAGAGAGAGAGAGAGAGAGAGAGAGAGAGAGAGAGAGACAGACAGACAGACAGAGAGAGTACACAATGGGTGATAAACTGAACACAAACACACGCGCGCGCGGGCACACACACACACACACACACACACACACACACACACACACACACACACACACACAGAGTTGACGGTGAGATTAACGTACGTGCTACTGGCTTGAGGCCCTTTAAGGACGCGAGAGAGAGAGAGAGAGAGAGAGAGAGAGAGATTTCCTTAAAATCTTCTACGTATGCCGCTCTGAACGAACTGAGGGAAACAAACACCGCAAAAACCTGTCAGGGCCCCATGCTGCCAACTGACCCGGATTTAGCCTGCGTCGCTTCAACACCCACTCGACCTGCGTGGCTTGGTTTTTTCCTATCACGCGCTCCACATATGCTCATGAGTCACAGCGGCCTGCGCGCACTATCAATAGACTATGACCTCAGCTTGGAAATTCAGACCGAACAACATTGCTGTAGTGTTCTTTCTTGTCAGCGACGCAGGCAGGGGTGGGGAGAGAGGAGGGGGCAGAATGGGGAGGTGTTATCACGCTCATGTGACGGTGAGTCACCACCTGCGTGGCAGCGCATTGCACCACGATTTCATCAGACTGTAGGCGCTACCACTGCGACGCAGGTCTGTATAAATACCCCAAAGCGCTGCTCCGCAGCATTCACAAACCCAGCGCAGTGCCGAAGCCTACAGAGCAGAAGAGAAGAAGAACCTGATCGTCCGACAGATTGATTGAAGCGTTGTACGATTTCAAACTGGACACCGACTACGAAATCATCACGAGAGACAGTCTGGACAAAGACTCGACCTCAGCCAACGCAGAGAAAACTTTCAGCACCATGTCTCCTCGTTGCCTGCAAGTCAAAGCCGTTCTGCTGAAAGAGGGGGAGGAAGAGGGACTGAAGGAGATCCGTCGGTTCCGGGTGGAAGAGGAGGAGAAGGGGGATGGTGTGGGTCTGCTACAGGCCTTACTGACCCGTGTCTGGTCTGTGTTCAAC
>CM031608.1:15192477-15197477 GCA_018398815.1 Conus ventricosus
CGATTCGGAGGGAGGTGAGGAACTTTGTGAGTTTTGTTTGTGCGAACGTTTCGTGTCTGCTTTTCAGTCTCTCTCTCGTTTTCCGTTAAACCTGATCAGGAAGTCCGTGGCGTAAATTGTAATCATCTGCTTGAGCACTGTTCTCCTTTTCTTTCATCCGAAAGAAAGATTTCATACCGTATAATGAGGTCCATGTCAGCTTTTACTTAACAATGCAGGGAGAAAGGAATGTTTATTTCTTACTGTTCACGTCGCCTCTGTCCGCACTATAAATTTCGTTTCGTATATACAGGCTGTTGGAATGTTTATTTCTTAATGTTCACGTCACCTGTGTCCTCACTTCAAATTTCGTTTCGTATAAACAGGCTCTTGAACAATGACTTGAATCAATAAGTTCTCTGGCAGAAAAGGTGCGTTTTGAATGAGACCTTTGCTTGGCGGCTATTTTTTTTGGACATTAAAACCGATGATAAATTGCTATACAACAAATCTGGTGTCGAATGGTGTCAGTCACCCCTGCGCAAACTTACTTTGCTGGAAGAATGGTCTGAAAATCCTCAACCGCTTCTTTCTTTCTTCGATTTCCCGTCTTTCCACCCTCACTCCACCCTTCCCATCTCTCAGAGTCATTCTTGTCTTCTTCATCCGACAGTGGTCATCAATGAATAATGGTCACGAGAAATAAGAATGACGATCAATGACAGTAATAGTGATAATAAACTACCACGCCTACCGACGCATGAATAAACCTTTTCTGCTAACCTATAATCGAGGTTATTGGTATCGTTAGTGTGGGAGACACAAATTCGGGTTCCGTGTAACACCTCCACCTGTGCGTTTCAGACGAAAAGAGTGGTGCCCAAGGTGAAGGTCAGAAGACGAAAGGTCACAGAGGTCAGGGCAAGCATGGCTGCCACAGGGGAAGAGGAAGCAGAAAAGGAGCGCAGTGCGCAGCATCCTCGGAATCAGAGGAGTCTGATGGTGGACAGAAGGTAACAGATGTGTGTGCGTGTGTGTGTGCGTGTGTGTGTGTGTGTGTGCGTGCGTGCGTGCGTGCGTGCGTGCGTGCGTGCGTGCGTGCGTGCGTGCGTGTGTGTGTGTGTGAAGACTAGTTAGGGAGATGACTTTTGATGGCATTTCAGATATCAGTTACGTGTCGCCTATCACATATTGTGAATGTCTACTCTTAAAAAAAAAAAAAAAAAAAAGCAAGGGGATGGAGGGGGGTTGAAGGAAGAGAAGGGACGGGGGTGGTTGGTGGGTGGGCGGGAAAGGATTTCCTATCTGCTCTTGCACACGATTTCAACGTAGTCCCATAGCACACGACAGCACTACTGGTTCCACCGTTGATGAACAAACTGAGTACAGTCAAGTCAAGTCGCTTGCAACCCAGCCAACCACCCGGAGCCCACGCCAGCAGGCTGGAACAAAAAAAAAATCAGAAGAAACCATGTCAATTCCTGGAACTAAAACACCTGTGTAGGATACACGGTTTGTCATCAACTGCGTTTGTCAGATTCAATGACCAATAAAAACAAAAACAAAAAAAACCCCCACCAAACAAACAAACAAAAAAGAAAAAAAAAAAAGAAAAAAGAAAAGAAAGAAAATGAAAATAAGAAAAAGGAAAAGAAAACAAAAAACAACCTTCCTTTAAAACAGCATAAAAAGTGGATCTTGCCATTACATTTCCAACAAAGCCGGAATAAATGTAATACATTCCAACCCTAACCCCCCCCCCCCCCCAACCCCCCCTCCTCCGTTCTTGCAGGCATGGAAGAAAGTGCCGAAAGAATTTCGACAGTACGCCCGGGTCACGGTCATCCAGCTGCACAAGAAGAAGGGAGACAACGCCGACAACAAAGACAAGGCAGCGCGGGCCGGGCTGTCGGCAGAGGTGCAAGAGTTCGTGGAGCAGGTCTTGCTGGAGTGGCACGCCAAGCTGACCAGTCGCCGCCCTCGTGCCGTCGCCGTGGAGATGATGGCAGGGGAGAGAAGTCTGCCGACCGGCGTGGAGCGGGGTCACTTCCTGTGGCTGTGTCGCTTCCTGGGGCGCTGGCACCGACGGCATGCCGGGAAGTGTGACGTCATGTCCGGCTGGTCCAGCGGCGAGTCGACGACGGATGTGTCGAGCGGGACGAGCGGGGAGGAGACCAGCTCTGCAGGACAAGTGCTAGGTAATGTGGGAATTTTAAAAAAAAGGCGAGAGAGAGAGCGAGAGCGAGAGAGAGAGAGAGAGAGAGGGAACGAACGAACGAACGAACGAACGGATCTTTTTTTAATGAGGGATAAAGAATAAGCACAATACAGGCTTTTCTACATCTTGCCCTCGATGAAGCAGAAAAAAATAATGATAAAATGTGACTTCAAAATTAACGAACCGTCTAAAAAGTGAATAGAATACTAGACTGAGAGAGAGAGAGAGAGAGAGAGAGAGAGAGAGAGAGAGAGAGAGAGAGAGAGAGAGAGAGAGAATTTTTTGTTTTGTTTTGAGTATTGCATTCTTAGAGGGTATGCACAAGTAGCACTTTGAGAGGCTGGATACAATGTATCTGGTGGATCAAGCTGTCCAAGATACACAATTATGTTAAATCTGTACGAAGTACTGAGACACTGAACGGAGAGACGTAGATATAGCAGACCCGCGATTTACATCGATGGGTTATCTTCAGATACAGTTCTTTTTTATGATTTCTTCGGGTGTTTTCCTATTCAAGTAGCGTGTGTTTTCAATGACGCTTGATTCATTTTTAAGTTCAGACCAATGAATTGCATATGATTATGTAGAGGTTGTCCGCTGCTTATGAACAACTTGCATGTGATTCTTAAATCATTAAGGCGTGTAAGTCGCGGTGTAGGATAATTCAGGACAGATAGCATTCCAGACCAATCCGTCTTCCTCCTCTTCTACCCGCCCCCCCGCCTCCCCTCCTTCACCTTGTCTGTCCTCTACCCCTATCCCCTCTGGTACCGTGTCTATACACGACCAGCTGATCCAAAGAGCGCTGCAGCAGACACTGTCCTCGCTCGAGAACAACAGAGGTCTTGCTGCTGTCTGCGAGTGTCCTCCACCACAGCATTTCAGCTGGTGAAAATTGAAGGGAATGTGTGCATGGCGGCGCCTGTCTCCTCTCTGACTATCCCCGCGCATGTTGTGATTGTGTCTCTCTCTGTATTTCTGTAACCCACCGTGCGCTGACGTAGGTCACCGGATCGTCAGCGTTCCTGTCGCTCTCTCTCTCTCTCTCTCTCTCTCTCTCTCTGTTTATGTGCATATCTCACCTTCATAGAAATCTCATCTCCAGTAAATCTCGGAAGTGATGCCGAGGAACCAAGAGCAAGATGAAATGACCCCGCGAGTGTAGAATCATTGGGGGGTGTTGGGGGACGGGAGTTTGGGCGATGAGGGATTTCCAAGCTCTCTGTCCCGTGCAAACAGGGCAGAGGCGTTACAGCCACTCCAGTCTCTCATCTTCTTCTCCTCCTTCTCTCCTCTTCCTTCTCCTCCACCTCCTCCGCCTCCTCCTCCATACCCAATGATTTATTTCACCCCTCGCCCTCCCTCACCAGATTACGGGCCCTGGCCTCGCCACCACCGACGCGAGCTTCGCGCCGTGATGAAGATGGTCCGAGGAAGACGTCCGCACGGCATGATGGGACACCCCCCTCCTCGTTCCTGTTTCGCCGGGATGCATGCCGGGCCGCCAGGACCCTTCGCCTGCCCGCTCCCCGCTCGCTGCTGCCACCCGCCCCGATGCGCCGGCAAGCGATGCGGCAAGATGGGCGCGTGGGCGGCACAGCAAGATGGCGGCAAACGCTGGAGGGAGCAAGATGGCGCCGCGCAGGGGACAGAAGCCAGCCGGGTTCAGGATGACGAAGCTGGTGAGTGACCGTTCCTGTCAGGTGCTCTTGTGACCGAGAGCGGAGAAGGGAGAGAAGAGGAGGGCCGAGGGCGGGGAGTGTGGGGGTGGGAGTTGGGGGGGGGGGGGGGGGGTGAGGGAAGGAGGGGGAGAGGGGGTGGGGTAGGGTGGTGGCATGCTTTTTGAATTTCCACCATTGCAGTCGGTACAAATATGGCGGCCTAGTCATCTAGAGTCAGCAAGTTTATGTTTTTTTTGGGGGGTGGGGGTGGGGTGGGGTGGGGTGGGGGGGGCAGTGGGGTTTATTCATTGGGGACAGGGGTAGGGGACGGAGTATCAATCTGTTAAAACATTTTGTTTGTTTCAGATGGGCAGTGGGTTGATCTGTTTAGGACAGAGGGTTCAATGGTTTTGGGCCAGTGGGTTTACCTGTTTGGGACAGTGGGTTTACCTGTTTGGGACAGTGGGTTTACCTGTTTGGGCCAGTGGGTTTACCTGTTTGGGCCAGTGGGTTTACCTGTTTGGGACAGTGGGTGTATCTGTTTGGGACGGTGTGTGTTTTTTTTCTGTTTGGGACATTTGGTTAGTCTCTTATAGGACGGTGGCCGTGGCCTTATCTATTAGGGCCAATGTCTTCATTTACATCAGTGATTTTCATCCGTTTGTGACGGGGGATTTATCAGATAGGAACGGGGGGTTCATCAGTTTTGGGCGAAAGGTTTACATGGCCACCCACTGCTAAAAGTTCAGTGAAAAAAAAAGACAGAAAACAAACACAAACAAACAAACGAAACAAACCTGCGGTCGAAATGAACGATGACCACGTAGTCTGTGCTCACTTCTCCCCCCCCCCCCCCCCCCCCCCCCCCGCGTGCCCTTTTAACACGAGACACTGACCCTTGTTTTGTGCAGTCGGCCACGTTACAGAGAGCATGAAGAAAATGTGAAGCCGCCATAACGTCACTGCAATTCAGCCAAGGGGAAGCACTCCGACGACTGTGCAGACAGACGACCTACCGAGGCTGGGCGTGGACTCTCTGGTTCTCCAGTGGTATCATCGATTCCCCAGAGCTGAAGAAGGGGGTCAAGTGGACAGCCTCTGCTGGACATGGCGGCTTTTCTTTTTTTTCTTTCTTTCTT
>CM031608.1:15202477-15265342 GCA_018398815.1 Conus ventricosus
CAACTGCATGTTCTGTGGCTTTTGTGAGGGCTGTCTGCACAATCAGGCAGTCTGCATCACCATCGGCATGAAATATTTTAATTCCATTTTCCATGAAGGACTGTGCAAGGGTGTAGATAAAGCATTGTTTGTTACCTGGGTTAGAGAGAAAGCTCTTTTCGTGTCACAGATGAACATTTCACCATCAAAGTGAACATCGCAGGATGTTTTGCGACCGTTTTGTCGCCGAAGGTGCGTGGCGTCCTTGGTGGATGGGCCGCTGACATATCCGTCAAACACCACACTTGCTCGTGTGCCATAGTTCCGGACGACGTAGTCAACGTAGCTCTCCACAACTTGGTTGTAGGTAATTCCTCTGCCCCAAGACAAACGATGCAGAAGATCACCACCGTCAAGGACTACTTTGACATCATCTGGCAACTTGGCATTCTCCTGTGCAGAGACAGTCACCTGCTCTACATCTTCATTCTCCAGATAATCAACAACTGCTTGGAAAGCTTCCAAACAGCGTTCATTCCGGGGGCGCCCAAAGCACATTTTTTTGGCAGCAGGTTCACCACTCGCAAAAATACCAGGTACTCCTTGCCCTTGTCTGAAATACGTGTAACAGACGCGGTGGTAGACAGCATCACGAGCAAAAAGATCCTGCATGTACTCTATCTTGCCTGTTACCTCTCTTGACCAACTGTCAGTCTCACCCCTCTTCTTGCCAAACTGCAGAACAGAGTCCTGGAATTGCGTTGTCTGTACAGAAATCAGTGGATGACCGCCCCTGCCTTTCTTGCTTTCTTTCGCCTTTTGACCGCAAAACAAACACAAAGGGATTTTTCCATATTCTACGACTTGTTCTGGTGCACGACGTTTTCGAGGTGGCTTTGCAAGTTTTGGATCCCTTGATGGAAAATAATGTTTGTTAGTGTGGCGATCTCTGCAGTTCTTATGGACATTGTCACCAGACTTAGCAAACACAGCTTCTCCAAATTTTGCACTGATGCTGTTGATGGTTTTGCAGCCCTTTTCTGTGAGCGTAACTGGCTTGGCATCAAACCCCTCTCCACAGATGATACAGGTCTTTTCTTCTTGTTCCTAAAAACAAGAATACGATGGCATTAAAATTGTCAAGTGAAACACTAACACTAAACTCAAGCCAAAAAGTTAAGCAACTATTTTGGACGTTGCACAACGTTTGAACGGTGATAAAATTTTACCTGAAATGGACCATGCCATGAAATAATAGTGGATGTGTGACTGTGTTTTGGCCGACACGTTTTGAGTTCTTCAACGAAATGTCTCCGAGTGATTAATTAAAAAATAAGTTTTGAAATCTTTCACTGGGTTGCTTAACTTTGGGGCGTGAGTTTATATGTGTATGAGTTGCTGTGGTGCTTTCAAGGGGGTGAAAATGAACATAGCCCGACTAAATGACTTACTAAGCTCGTATTGTTTTTTCCTTTCACAGAATTAGAAACCTATTATAATACAGTTACAGCAGTAAGACAAGCGAAAAGGTAATTGTTGTAGACGTGAAGACTAGCCCGACTAAATGACTTACTAAGCTCGTATTGTTTTTCCTTTCACAGAATTAGAAACCTATTATAATACAGTTACAGCAGTAAGACAAGCGAAAAGGTAATTGTTGTAGACGTGAAGACTTGCGGGAAAGGCGCGTTTGTGTCACAAACAGTCCGCCATACTAAACTGGCTTGACTCTGCACTGACCTGATTCCACTCTTTCAACACTCTCAGATGCCAGCCAAGAGAGCGAGTGTCGCTGTTACACGCGCGCGCAGGAATGCGGGAGTTAGCGGGGAAGTGCATGGTCAGTGTATGGTCGGCGAAAGTTGTCAAAAATCTCGTAACGTGAAAAACTAATTTCGAAATTTTCTTTTTTCTTTAAAACGCGCCAGTCAATTCTCCTCGATTCTTCATAATCTTTTACTGATTGGTATCATCTACTTATTTTCCAAAGGACAGCTTTGAAAGACTTTGTTCAAGGTCAGCCGAAAATTTTACCAGACTAGTGCTGCGTTTAACGGCGAGGACAAAAGGGAGGCAGTGCGAGCTTGTCAGCTACACCGGTGATGAGACAAGGGTCAGGTGTTGTCTTTTAACGGAATCATGCATGATGTGTATACCATTCTGCGCCATGTTTAGGACTTCAGATTGTTGTCTGAATGATTACATTGTGTTTCTCAGTGTGATAACTTGGAGAAGAACTTCGGAAATACACAGACGCACGCACGCACGCACGCACGCACGCACACATGCACACACGCACGCACGCGCGCGCGCACACACACACACACACACACACACACACACACACACACACACACACACGCGCGCGCGCGCGCGCGCGAACGCACGCATACACGCACGCACACACGCACGCACACATACACGCACGCACGCACCCACGAACGCACGCACACACACACGGACGCACGCATGCACGCACGCACGCACACACACACACACACACACACACACACACACACACACACACACGCACACACACCCCCAGCCTCCCTCCTCCGTCCCCCCCCCCTCCGCCCCCCCCCCCCACACTATTGAAGTGTTTTGTGGGGGAGTTCATTAAAATAAACATGAAACATGAGATAAAATGACTCTTGTTTGAAACCAGTTTAACAGTTAAATTCCTATGATTGCTTTAGGAGTATCAACATCAGTTCAATTTCTTTTAAAGTTCGTTGTGTACACTTAACGATCAAGCAGATTGTAGTTTCACAATGAAGGTTTTTTTTTTTTTTTTTTACATTTTAAATTTAAACATTTTTAAAATTTTTTAAAATTTTTTTTACTCTGCTGATAAAAGCTAAAGAAATGTTGAACTGGAGCAGCAGCTAAGGCCTGTAGGTAATATTTGAACATCTCAATCCGTATGCTGTGAATGTTGTGAAAGCCAGCTGCTGGTGAATGTGTCGTGGGTGTCGCACATGCACCGTGTCTGCTCGCTCGCACGCCCGCTGTGTGTGTTGTCTGGGTCTGGCGAGCATTGCTTTTGAGAACTCCCCTTTCCCTGTTCGTCAGTCTCCACCTTGCTGTTGTCAATGTGTGTTACTTCTGACGCCTACTACCACGTCTATATTCGGTCATGACTGTGTGACTGGTAAGGGTGGCAAATCCTCTTTGGCCTGTTCTTGAAAATCTCTACCCTTCCTCTCACTTGATCTGTCATGTGTGTGTGTGTGTGTGTGTGTGTGTGTGTGTGTGTGTGTGTGTGTGTGTGTGTGAGAGAGAGAGAGAGAGAGAGAGAGAGAGAGAGAGAGAGAGGAGAGAGAGAGAGAGAGTGTGTGTACGTGTGCGTATATGTGTGTCCGCGAGGGCGTGTTGCTTGTGTGTACGTATCTGGGGTTTTATCTCTCTCTCTCTCTCTCTCTCTCTCTCTCTCTCTCTCTCTCTCTCTCTCTCTCTCTCTCTCTCTCTCTGTGTGGCAAGCGCTCGCGCCGGTATACATCTGTGGCAGGAAGGTAGGGGGAGTTGTTGGGGTGGGGGTTGGGGTAGGGGGAGATACAGAAAGTGTTTGTACCTGTGTGTATGTACCGACACGCAATTCCATGTCTGAGTGTGTGGCAGAGGGAAGGATGGGGGAAGGGGTAAAAGCAGACGTGTGTATGGGGTAAAAGCAGACGTGTGTATGCCTTTGTGCATCTATACTGGCGTTCGCGCTTCCCTGTTTGTATGTGTACGAGTGTGAGCATTAATGTTGGTGCGCATGAGCTTGCGAGTATGTACATGAGTTCGTGTATGCATGCGCATGAGTTTATGTATGTTCATGCATGAGTGCACGCACAAACGTTTGTTATTCAGGTTGTTCGTACATGTGTGTCAATAGGTGTGCGCACTCGCGTTTGTGTGTTTGCGCGCTGGCGTACGCGCGCCTACACCTGCGTATCTGGGTCGTGCGTACATGTGTGGTAATATGCACGTGCTTGTGTGTGTATGTGTGTATGCACCTAGGCGCGCGAGCCTGTAGGTGAAGTTTGGGAGAGAGGCGTGCTGGGTGCAAGGTGAAGGTGGGTTATGGTCCAGTGGGTTATGGGAGGTTGAAAACATCAGAACGCAGTCGCTTTTTTTTTCTGTGAAATCAATTAATTCTCTCTCTCTCTCTCTCTCTCTCTCTCTCTCTCTCTCTCTCTCTCCGTTTTCTATCCGTAGAACACGAAGGATAAAGACTGATCATTTTATTTTTAAACAAATCTTCAATAAATGTTGGCGAACCGCCAAGAGAAACGTGGACAAACGAGTCACAAGACAAAACACGACGCGTTTCGACCTCTTAGGTCTTCTTCAGGCAAAGACACAAACAAATAGGACAATGAAGATGTCCTCAATTCTTAAACACACACACACACACACACACACACACACACACACACACACACACACACACACACACACACACACATTTTCTCAATATTTTGACCTTTATTAGTATTCCTATCTGTAATATAATTATCACCATTACTACCTTGACTCACACATCATCTCCCTTCTAACAGCCTCGTTTTCATTCAACGCCTACCTTGCGCTGAAGAGATCAAAGCTAAGTGACAAACCCGTTCATTTTCATTGTCCTGAAGTGGGGATTAAGTATTTGCAAACTTGCATATCCGTGTCGGTATAAAATCTGAATTTCTCTTGGCTGTTCTTTTTGTCCACATGCGAACTCGAAATGTCGCTCACATATGGGGCACGCCCCACGCGTCCTTATTCAAAGTCACTTTTCCCTCCTTCTAACCATCTTCCACTCGGACCCCCCCCCCCATCCCCTTAACGACCGTCGCCACCTCCCTGTCCTCTTCCCCTCCTCTTCAACCATCTGTTCTCTGCCTCTTCATAATCCTTTCAATATGAGCAGATCAGCAAACTGACATCACCAGCCCCGTGGCGAAGTGGTTAACGTCGCGGACTCCCGGCTGGGAGGTCTTGGGTTCGATTCCCATCAGAGCCATGTGGGATTTTTCTACCACCAACGGCTCTTACCCAGAGTTGAGTTTGCTGCGGGCTTAGTTGGGAAGACTGGGACCACACAGTCGAGTTTCATCTACTTAATGGATGCACCTCTGAGAGTGTTGATCAAACTTCCTGACCAACACTGCAGATATCTGTATCTCTCGGGCGTGGTTGACGTCAGGATACACTACGAAAGTAAGCGTAGAGTACAGCCCTGTCATACATACAGTCTCAGACCGGAATGGAAATTCACAGCATCATCTTCATCATCCTTTTTCTCATCAATCAACATGTTAAAAGTCTCAAATTCTATGGTCTTTCATGCCCTGCTCTCATGGTGACCTCAGTTTCGATGTGGCTTTGGTTTGGTTCTGTTGGGTTAACCTTTATCGGCAAGTCCATGGCGGTTGTCGTTGGATGGACATGGTGGCGCCCTCTGGAGGGAGAGGTTACTCACGCCGGCTCCACGACAAAGCAATTACTGTCGTCAGTAGAGGGCTTAGTAGGTGGTGTCCTGCATTTGTTGGATCAGACCAGACGCCATAGAACATCATCGAAGTGACTCGGCCCCTATATGATATTAGTATTATTCTATAGAATTTAGATCCCACAAGTAGATACATTTGTTAGGACTCCTTAATTACATTTTGTTCAGTTACATACTAATTGAATAGCCACAAACACTAATGCCACTCGTACATATACACCCTTTCTTTCTTTCTTTCTGCGTACGGAGGCTGATACTCCTGCGGACACTCCCTGTATAGCAAGGCAGTGGAGTTTTGTGTGTATGACCCTTTTCTATCCCGCCATTAAGGCAGCCATACTCCATCTTCGGGGAAGGTGCATGCTATGTGTCACGTGTCATCCATACCAACGGCCAGACTGGCCTTCTCTTCCGAAAGTTGGTGATGGGATTTTACGTGTGTGCAAGATGTTGTGCGTGCGTTCACACACGGAACCTCGGTTATAGTCTCATTCGAAGGACTGTGTGGGGAATGGAGTCAGAACCAATGTTAACTCCGAGGGAAAAATCCCCTATACCGAAATTCGATCCCGCAACCCCAGGATCACGAGTCCGGCGCTCTACCAACTGAGCTATTCCGGCCCCCATATACACCCTCATCCACAAATCACTCCTCAACTGTGGGGTTTGTCTTCAGTCGTGACAAGCTCCTAGCATAACATTATCAGTCTCCCAAATCCCCCGAAGTCGGAGTGTGGCTGCCCATGTGGCGGGGTAATCAAAAACGGTCACACACGTAATGTTCTCATCCCCAGCTGATGCATTTGTGCCATAGTGTTCAAATGCTTCGGCTGTTCGGATGATCCCTGGAGTCTTTTAGCCAGGGTACGACAACAACAACAACAACAACAACAACAACAACTCCTCAACTCCCCAGCTCCCCACCCCACCCCCACCCATCCCCACTCCACTGACACACACACACACACACACACACACACACACACACACACACACACACACACACACACACACACACACACACACACACACACACACACACTCACTCACACACACACACACACACACACACACACACACACACACACACACACACACACACACACACACACACACACACACACACACACACCATTTTCGTATGTTTTGTTTCCAAGAATCACACTTAACAGTTTGTCGGTTACATTTTGATCTTTTCATATCTGGGTAAAAAGATACTTCGATTTCATCCAAAAGTTAGACTGAAAACAGCTCTCTTTCCTACCTCTGCTGGTTTCTGTATGAGACAGTGTAGTCGAAACCAAAAAGTCTGTGAGATCTTTCTGTTTTTTGTTTGTTTGTTGTGTTGCTGTTGTAAAGTGGACGGTGAATGGAAAAATTTTCGGTTTGTTCAGAGAGAGTTCTAAATGGATATTCCTGAAAAACCAAAACTGGTTTGAAAATGTCGATCCGAGTACGCGTGGTAGGCTATACTTGTTAGCCATATCAACACAAAGCCGTATAAAGTAAATCTCTAAAGTATTGTAGTGCCAGATCATTGTGTACCTTGTGCATAAGTATAGTTTTGTTGAAATCTTAATTTAGCCTGCTTTTCTAAGGTTGATAAGGAACTATCTGGTAGGATTATCTTCGAAGCTCTTCAGTGCATTGCATTTAGTTTTCTTTGAAGACTCTCCGCTACAAAGTCCCAGATTATATGCAGTTGATGTGAGAGAGACAGTGAGCATGGCAAAGCTGTTTTAGAGCGCCTGTGTCTGTGTAAGGCTTCAGTTGTTGAGGCAGGAAGAGACTGCAAGCCAGCTTGCTAACAACAGATTTACAATGGGACTGCCACTCCAGTTCCTCGTTGGCTATCACTCCCATGACTCGCTTCTGCACTTTCTCTATAGGGTTGCTGTATATAATGAGACTGAGACTTAGAATCGCTGTTTGATGGCTTTGTCTAGAGATGACTGCTCTGCCTTTCATCTGCTGATGAAGAACTATCATGAAATTACAATAACACCAACCCGAGACATCATTTAAACCTTGGTGTGCAGCACTTTGGACTGTTGGTAAATCTGCTCTGCTTAAATGAAGAGAAGTGTCATCAGCAAAAAAATCACACAAGACAGATGGGTGTGAAATTGATAATGAGAGATCATTGATTTCAAAAACAGTATAGAAAGGGCCTTCGGACAGAACCTTGGGACACTCCAGATTTTGTAGTCTCAGTAGATTAGAAGCTCCTGTTGCTAAAGACAAAATGTGTTCTTCTGGACAAATAGCATTCAAAGAGTGATATTGAGTTCTGACCACGGAGATTTAACGTTCATATCTTTAAGTCGTCTTTTGTAATCATCACGGTCGAAAGTCTTCTTTAAATCAAGAAAGACTGCACCTGTTAATTTGCTTTGATTGATTGCCGATAACCACGGATCGCAAGACGGATTATTGCAGTTTGACGTGAATGCTGATGGTGAAAACCGGATTGAAACGTGTGGAGAAGGTCATTGCTATGAAGACATTGCATGGGGTGTTTGTGGACATGTTTTACAAGTGCTTTGATACTACCGAGAGGGGAGAAATAGAACTAAAATTGTTCATGCCTAAGAAGCCTCTTAATTAAGGCACAGCAAAATCTTTTATTGTTGATTTATGAGCAGGTGACCTTGTAAGATAGCGATTTTAAGAGCCTGAGTTAAAAAAAAGCCTAGAGGAACAAAAAACAACAACAAAAAGCAACTAAAAAAAAAGCAATTTAAACACAAGAACAGCCTCACAGACCAAAAGACACCTATTAAGGATACCAAACAAGAAAGCTCAGAAGAAACTGAACGAGCAATATCCTACTTTTGACTCATTTGGAAGCGAAGACTTTTTGCTGGTTCATCCTACATTTCAGCGGCAGGTCACTGTGCTGCCTTTGATCATTCTTGGTCCTTGCCATACCCACGTCTCCCGCTTTCCAACTATCACCATCAACACTCCTCCCCGACCCCCACCCCACCTGCTCCCTTTCGAAGACAGATGATACGATTACAATTCCTATTTACATGCCCCACGTTGGGCTTCACTTACCTTATAAGCAAACTAAGAAGAAAAAACAAGAAGAAAGAAACCAGTCACACAAGTGAACAGGGCGGTAAAAAAACATGTAGCTATCCAGTGAAAACCCCCATTGTTATCACCATCTCCATCCCACCCCCTTCCCACCCCTCTCTTAAACGAATCCCTTTGTTCTACACGTAGCTTGAAACAGTATAATCTCAAAGTCGGCCTACACGTGCACACAAAATTATAACATTACAGCCAACGAAAACAGAGAGAGAGAGAGAGAGAGAGAGAGAGAGAGAGAGAGAGAGAGAGAGAGAGAGAGAGGAGAGAGAGAGAGAATGTTGTTTAAAGCCCAGCTGACCACAAAGGGCCACATCAGAGTTGTCACCACGCTGATGTCAATTCTCAAGTCATATTTTTTTTTTTAAAAATCCACACAGTTAATTGAAACAAATCTTCTCAAAACATACTGGAAATTTCGTTTAAAATCTTTCTGCCGCAAAATCTTAGATCAGATGAAGAATGTTGATCTCTTTCAGCAGTTCAAAAATCACATCTACGAACAAAGTTTTCACAGAATATGCTGTAAGGTGTGTCTGACAATAGACAAATCCCAACACTCTAAAAAAAACAACAACAAAAACAAACAAACGTGTTTCATTGTGAGTGGTACATGACATGCAATATACCACGGAGCTTCTTCAGCGTTTAAAAGATAAAAATGGGTGTTAAGAGAGTGGCTTGTGTGCAAACGGCATAAGACTGTTTCTTCTTCATGGCCGCCCTTGGAACATGGTGAAACTTTTTTTCAGGTGTGGGCGGATTTGGAAGACTTTGTTTTCCATCTGCGAGTTCCGTTCTTCTTGCAAGAGGTCTTTGATATAAGTCTGAGCTTAAGGTTTTAGAACAGTGTGAAGGATGGACAGTCTGCTCAACTCTTTCCTCGTGGACTCTTGGCAAACTGATCAACCACTTCATTGCCTTAATGCACACATGACTGGGAACCCAAGCAAAAACTGTGTTGTATCCATTCAGCAGTTAAGGATGTTTGAGGTTACGGGTAGCAATTGCCTCGAAAGCAGAAAGGAAGTCCGACAAAATGAAGAAATCTATATGTTTTTATTCAGAGACAATTTTAAGAGCCAGGACCAAGGTTGTCAACTCAGCAGTGTAGATGGAGCTTTCACGTGGAATGTGTTCAGGACATTTCTGAGAAGGACTTGTTGCACTAAACACCGCAGAGGAACCCGATCCTCAGATTTGGAGCTATCGGTAAAAATTGTTCTGAAGGATTGAAATTTAGATCACAGTTCGGTGAAAAAGGACTTGTACGCCTAGGAGCTAGTGGTGTCAGTATCTGAGTATCAACAGTAAAACAAACAAACAAAAAAAGCCTTTTTCAATATGACAGCAATAAAGGAAATATTACGGGAATGTTGAAGAGAAGAAGATGCACCCCCCCAAAAAAAAAAAACAACCAACAAAAACAAAACACAAACAAACAAAAAAAACCAACAACCAAGCAAACTCTTTGGTGGTATAGAGACAAAGAAACAGCCTGAGAAGAAAAACGCAAGACTGTGAGAGTTTGGCAGTGAGAAAGAAGAAAGCCTTGTCCTGATACAGCTATTGAAATAGACATGAATTAAAAGACTGAGCAGTTCAAATCAGTAGCTCAAGAAGCAATGGATACTAAACGGCAACAATTTTGTGAATCACTTAATCATGACGCAATACTCACTCGGTTCTGAGTTTTTTACCAGCACATGTATGCAGGGAAAACACAATACGAACGCCACCCCAGATACCCCAGATGCTGTTGAAACCACAACACTCAAAACAAATGAAGAGTAAGGGTCGACTCTACTGGAACGTTTCCTAGAACAGAATAACCGCAGACATTTGGAGGAAAAGAAAAAAAAAACTTGACCAAGTTTAATCAACATCTTGTTCAAACTGATATTAATGGCGAAACTACAGCACCTGAACTGGGTGAAGCAATAGTTAAATGCACCAAAGATAGTACTCCAGGCCCAGAAAGAGTATGACAACTATCGAGACATTAAACAGTTTCAGAAAAAGAGAGAACCCGTCTATCCAATCTCTACCAAGACCGTTTCGACGAAGGCTATGTTTTAGAAGACTGGACACAAAGCTACCTGAATGTCCTACCAAAACCAGAATAAGATCATCATTAGTTAAGTGGCTACCGTATACTTATTATGTAAAATATAGTAGGAAAGCTCATGGTCAGAATCATGGCAAGAAAACGCGCTGGAGACCTGGAAAGTAGACAAATACTTCCTCCCAATCAAGCATGCTAGAGAACGGGTAAAGCTACATGGGAAATCCCTCAGCTTTTCCCTACAAAGTGTATGAAGGACTCCGAAGAAAGGAAGAAACATAAGCAGTGGCAGTAGACCTGGAAGACGCATACAACAAAGTCAAGGTCTGGCTTCTCATGGAGCTACTCCTTGACTATGGAGTCAGCGGGACACTTACACGATGGATTGTAGCAACACTTCAAGACCAAACCGTCATCCTACGATTTTGAGACTGGATCTCTGAATCTCATAAACTCTCAATTGGATTATGTCAAGGTTCTCCTCTCTCCCTATTTTATACAATGTTAACATTTACGGCGTTGCAGACCTCAATAGAAATATATCGGTTGATGAAGGTGTGATCAACAAAACATCAGAGAATGCTAAAGAAAAAACAAAAGCAGCTCTGCAGCACTTGAACAACATTTGAAGCAATCCAGCAGCAGCTGAATGATATTGCTCAGTGTTAACAAGAAACTGGATCGTCCATCTACCCTATAAAAACCCAGACATTGGTCTGTACCTTCAACAAGAAGACATCAGGACAAATACCCTCACCAGTTTTCTTCATAAGATTACAAATTAAATCAACTGACAACCTACGCTATTTGGCTTTGATGGAATGATGACCTTTAGAAAATATGCTGAGAATACTGTTTATATTAAAAAAAGGGCCTGTCTGCCATGACAGCAATGCAGCTGCAGGAATTGAACAGTGCTATCTCTACCGACTGTATCATGCAGTTGTACTCAATGTGATTGATTATGGATTTGGGGCTTACAACACTGTCCAACAGCAAACAGGAACAATCTTCTTAAATGAGAAAGAATTCAAAATGAAGCAAGAAGACTGGTCTTGTAAACTACGAAGGACACACCAGTTGAGACTATGCGATACCTGCTTGAATTTTCTTCAACGCAGATCAGACACAAACTAAAACAAGTGAAGGCATATTTAAGAGCACTTGAAAAAACAACTCATTAAGTGCAGCAGTCAAGGAAACAAAAGGTACTCACCAAGGACGTGGAAAATCATGGATGGGACAGACAAAACAAAATACACATTTTCTGTCCAAAACAGGTCCTATCCAGAGTTGTGTTTGCTACAGGCTCAGTTGAGAAGATTGGGACTACACAGTCAAGTTTCATCTACTTAATGAATGCTGCGAGTGTTGCTCAAATTTACTGACCTATCTTTCGGGCCTGGGTAACGCCGGGATTTCTTATGAAAGTAAGCGTACAGTCCTGTCAGGCAGTCTCAGACCTAAGTGGAAATACATAGCATCATCTTCATTATCCCCATCCTCATTAATCAGCATTATATAAAAGAAAAAAAAATCTCAAATTCTGTGGCCCCTTACGTCCCTCCTCACATGGGGATTTTAGTTTCGATTGTCTCTCAACGTCTATGGCCTTGACTTGATTCTACTGGGGTCACTGGTATCGGCAAATTCACGAGGGCTGTCGTTGAACGGACGTGGTTTCACCCTCCGGATGTTGAGCTCACTCGCGCCAGCTCTGCGACTAAGCACTTATTGTCATCAGTAGGGGGTTTAGTAGGTGGTGTCCTGCATATGTTGAATTAGAACATGCACCACTGAGCATCACCGAAGTGACTCAGCAGCAGTGCAATATCTCCTCTGGTGGGTTGCCTCTAGATGACACTGACTGCTCTCCTGTGGATTGCAGGCGCCGGCCTGTGTCAAGTTGTGCCAAGCTGTGGCTGTGGACGAGGGATCCGAGTGACCGGCATGGGCACAGCTGTGGTGTGGCTGAGAGCACCGTTAATGACAGTACTTGGGTATCCATGGTTGGTGAAAAACTCAACCATTTTGGCTGTTTAAATGGTTGTACAGTAAACTTTTCTTCACCAGAACAAACTCTGCTCAGGCAGACGAATTCAGTGTTTGTGCGTGTGTGTGTGTGTGTGTGTGTGTGTGTGTGTGCGTGTGTGTGTGTGTGTGTGTGTGTGTGTGTGTGTGTGTGCGTGCGTGTGTGTGTGTGTGTGTGTGTGTGTGTGTGTGTGTGTGTGTGTGTGTGTGTGTGTGTGTGTGTGTGTGTGTTGTGTGTGGGTGTATGTGTGGGTGTATGTGTGGGCGCTCGCGCGCGCGCGCCTTTGATACAGTCCACCGTGACAGAGGTAGCTACTAGCGACACAATGTCTAGGCACGTTTTCAGGCATCAGATTGCTGTTTCTTGCACCGCCACGTTCAGCTAGGGGCCAGAGTGAGGACCTGTCCCTCGTCCAGTAGACGGAAATGAGGCCTGTTGCAGGCCAGGCCACATAGAGCAGCTCCTGAAGGCCAGCTCAGCCTTGTTGCTCAGGGTCGACCAGGATTTGGAATACACTTGTCTCTGTGTTTGTCGTGGGTTATTTCAGAAACACAGCCCCAGCCAGTTTCAGAATAACGTTGGTATGATGTTCTTGCGTATGTAACGTTTTGGTCGCTAACACTAGCTTCCCATGGGCATTGAGGATGTTTAACAGGCTTTTATTGATTAAGGTGAACTAAAGATAAACTATGGGGTCAGTAGATAAACTGTTTCCCTAGGGATAGTTATTTGGTGTAAAACCGCGTGAATTATCCCATTACTGTTGTGCAAGGCTAGCATAAGAGTAGCTGAAAAGTAAATGTCCTCTGTATGATGATGCCTGGGGTTGCTGAAGCTTAGAGGGTTAAAAGACCAAGCTTGCCACCAGCCAATCTTTTTGAATTGTTCGTCCCTTTTCGTGTGACAACTTGGAGTTGAGGTGAGGGCCTGACAATGTTTATGTGAGCGTTACCAGAAACCTTTACTGCTATTGCTTGTGCGCGGGTATGGCACCTGGGAGCTTTGTTTCTTTTCTTTTTTTCCTGACTGTAAAGCTCCCAGATTTGATAGTTTTGAGGGTTAAAAAAAAATGAAAATGGTCAAGTTCTTGTCGCTGGACAACAATGGTGTGTTCTTGATTTGTGTCTTTTCTCTTTTTCTCCTTTCATGGTGTATGTTAAGGGGGACCATGAACATTTAGCAAGGGAGTATGTAAGTAAATGAATCTGTTTACTGCATGTAGACTGACTTCTTGTGGGTTAAGGTCTATGAGCTGGGTGTTGCAAGGTGCGCTTTATGTCTGTATGGCGCTAATGATATACCGTACTCCTACCTCTCACCCTCCATTTTGAATGTAGTAAGTTGCTGTGGTGTAAACGTTAACGCACTCGAACACAGTGTATTGGGTGACGGTCGCAACAGGATTGGTCAAAGTTAAATTTGACCGATCAACTAAACCTTAAGAATATGGGATTGTTTCTCCAAGGATAATAGTCTGGCGTTATCAATTTTTCTTTCTTTCCTTTCTGAGCGTTCGACAGAGCTGAGACTGTAACGACATAGGCTAAGGACCGGCGTCTGACAGGGCTGTGGGTGCGACGACACGGCCAACTGTGAGGTTGGGCCTTACACATATACCTTGCATCTCATTATGACGTAGTCCGCACACAGCGTAAAACTATACACACAGAGTGAGTCGTTGAGAGAACGTTAAGATATCATGGCCTGTATCGCCTTGCCGCCCCCTCTCAGTTCTCTCTCTCTCTCTCTCTCTCTCTCTCTCTCTCTCTCATCTCTCTCTCTCTCTCTCTCTCTCATGCACACACACACACACACACACACACACACACACACACACACACACCACACACACACACACACACACACACACACACACACACACACACACACACATATCATTCCATATACGATAATTCTTTAACCGACAAACTACTGCCCTCAGCTGTCGCATTTGAACCTCTTTAGCTGCATCATGTCTAACATTCACTGTCACTCGCCCACACAGTAAAGACGAAACGACGAATTTTTTTAATTTCTTTGACAGGAAAATGTCGACTTCAGTAAACTGATGAAATGAAACTAACCTCGCTCTTTGGAAAAAAAGAAATATTACCCCTTTTGGTAAAATTATAATAATTAAAGCTTTGGCGTTTAGTAAAATTGTCCATCTATTAATTAATTTACCAGACCCTCCAGAGGATTTCATCAATGCATTGGAAAAGGAATTGTACACATTTTTATGGAATGGTAAGAGAAGTAAAATAAAAAAATCTGTTGTTCAAAAACAGTACTGCGAGGGGGTACTCAGAATGTTGAATGTTAGAAATTTTATTTCTGCTATGAAAATAAGTTGGTTGAGAAGATTAATGTGCGAGTCTGATTGGAGGGAGTTTACCATTAATATGTACCCTAACCTGGGCATTATATGTAACCTTGGAGCAGAATTTTCAAATGTTGTTATGAATGTCATTAACAATCCATTCTGGAAAGATGTTATGAAGCACTATAAGAAATTAGGTTCCAGATGCTGTCCCCTCTCTGTGCATGATTTTATGGTTGAATGTATTCATTACAATATCAATATTTTGAGGGACAGAAGGGTGATTTTTGTACAAGAATGGATTGATTATGGTATTTTCTTTGTGAAACAACTGTTGAATGAAAATGGCAATTGGATGACTTACCAAGAATTCTTGCAAAAATATCAAGGTATTAATACTAATTTTCTCTTATATGAAGGCATTTTAAATGCAATTCGTACCTATTTTCAAAAACTCCAGATAACTTTAACTTCCAGATACAAGCCCCGAGACCCAAAAGCCTGGTTTTACATCAAAAGAGGTAACAAATTTGTTCAAAACATTCTAAATGGAAATAATGCCCCCCCAACAGCTATCCATAAATGGAATAATCTTTTTGAGGATCTTAATTGGAAAACCATCTTCTCTCACTGCTACAAGGCTTCTACAGATGTGCAGCTTAGATGGTTTCAATGCAGACTTTTGCACAGATTGCTCCCAACACAGAGGTATTTATTTCTATGTAGAATTATTGAATCTCCTATCTGTAACTTCTGTGAAGTCGATGAGCAGACCATTGATCATATGCTTTTTGACTGCATTATTGCACAGAGGTTCTGGAGAAATCTGCAAAGTCTATTAAAAAATAAATGTCAACACTGCGACAACTTCATTATTGACAAGGAGTTGATTTTATTTGGTACTAAACAGCACGTGAAAACGGATATGGCTATTGATTTTGTTCTGCTCTTTGCCAAGTTTTACATTTACAAATGCAAATTACAAAATTCCGCCCCTGACCTACATGTCTTTCTCGCAGTATTAGGACACAGACTCAAACATGAAAAATATTTGGCTTTTCTTAATCATAGTATAGGACAATTTGAGGAAAATTGGTTGCCCTACTACCTATTGTACCATAGCTTCCTTTGTGATGTATGAACACCTACATGTATGGAGGTGTATAACTTACCTTTTCTCATGTTATTTACAATTGTGAGACTGGACTGTTTTATATACTATGGTAAAGGAATTTGAGTGCTTTACAATGTGATGCTATACCTCTCCTGTCCCAATGACCCATACCACATTAGACTCGCACTGCTTTCCTTACACCACTTGCTGGTGTTTATGTAGTGCTTATATACATATGTGTGTGTTCGTGTGTGTATGTGTGTGTGTGTGTATGTGTGTATTTGTGTGTGTATGTGTGTTTGTGTGTGTGTGTGTGTGTGTGTGTGTGTGTGTGCACTCATAATAGAGGCTATTTGGTGTCATTATTAGAAAGAGTGACAAGGTGAATGTTTTCATGTATCAATGTCTTTATTTCTTTTTGGGGTTATAACTATTGGAATTACTACTATACATAGCTCTTTGTATGATCAATATAATACCTATGTAAACTAGTGTTATGAATCAGCTTTGCTCATAGAAATGATGATAGCATTTACTGATTCATTAGATACTAGTTGCTATATAGTCTTATTACTAGTACTGTCGAATCCATGCTTGATTATCGAAGTGCTGTGTCCAATGCTGTTTCTGGAATAGGTACCTTTATTTAACTATCACCTTTACTTTCACTGTTATTCCTTTCTATTGATATGTGCATATTTGTGCTTTACATTTGTCTTGTAAAAAACGAAAAATTGTTCAATAAAAAAAAAGAAATGAAACTAACCATAAGAGTGAGCAGTGGCGTCACTGTGCTGATTTGGCATTCGTTGAAGAACATGTAGCCCTTAAATGTACCCTAAACTAACCAACTCTTTAGCCTGTGACAACATATCGCTTCGGTAAGAACACCAAAAACAATCAGCAAACTTTAATACTTTGAAGATAGCGGTTATTGTCTCCGTTAGCATTAAGGTGAAAATGTGCAAGTGCCCTCAACCTCCTTCTCCCCCTTCTTCCCTCCGGCTTTTCACCCTCCCCGAAAGGAACCATCCTCTGTAACGCTTTCACAACACGCTCAACATTGACTGTCAATGGCTTGATAGGCAAACTTCAGATTATTTGAAGGAAGAAAGTGTATGTATAGGTAAAACAGAAAAACGTAGCCAAAACTATACACACACACGCGCGCGCGCGCGCGCGCGCGCGCGCGGGGGCAGTAACACACCTGCACACGCACGGCCGCATACACACACACACACACACACACACACACACACACACACAACACACACACACACACACACACACACACACACACATACACACACTCATGCGCGCGCATGAACAGATACGCACGCGTGCGTGCACGCGCGCGCGCTCACACACACACACACACACACACACACACACACACACACCACACACACACACACACACAAACCTTTCCTCAACAGGCTTACCAATGGGTGGCACACACACACACACACACACACACACACACACACACACACACACACACACACACACACACACACACACACACACACACACACACACACACACACACACACACACACACACATCATGTCCTCTCTCTCTCTCTCTCTAACTACATTTGAAATTTAGTTCCAAGGATTGTTTCTTATCATTTCATATGCTGTAATATGGGTAATGTACATATATGTATGGTGAACCTGATAGAAGAAACAACCCCCCCACACACACACACACAAACATAAGAACAAAAAACGAATAAACAACGATGAAAAAGAAGAGCTGGCGACAAGCTCTTCAAGATCGCAAATGTGTTTGAACGCAAAGCGTTACTGTGTTGAAATGGAATTATGGAGCAAGTGGAAATATTGGGAATGTATTGTGTCAAACGCATGTGTGGGAGCTGGGTTCAACAAACACTTGTTACACTCTTGTGTTCTGATTTGCTCATTTCGAAGCGATGGTAGAGAGGCAGAGAACAGATGGTTAAAGGGGAGGGGGACAGGGAGGTGGGGAAGGTCGTGAGTGGGAGGGGGGGAAGGATCTGAGGTGGATTACGGTTAGGGGGAGATGTGGGGTGAATGAAAGTGGCTTTGAATAATAAGGATGCGTGGGCCAGGCCCCATATGTGAGTGACATTTCGAGTTTGCATATGGACGAAAAGAACAGCCAACAGAAAATCAGATTTCATGCTGACGTAGATATGCAAGTTGGCACATGTTAATCCCCGTATAGAGATTCACGGCTATAAGAATTGAGCCATTCATTTCTCCTGCACAGGCACAACAGTTTGCTACAAACAAGTCGAGAAGCGGAGGACAGCGACTTTAGATATACTAGGAAGGTACGTGAAACGGTTTTTTTTTTTTTTTTTTTTTTTTTTTTCTGTTTGGTTGCCTTCGTCAGATGGATGTTCCATTGTCAGAGCAAAGACGGGAAAAATGCTTAGTAGCTTGTCAATTTTTTTTTATCGTCATTATGTTTGCTTTCTTTTTTGAAGCAAAAACATAGGATTGATTCAATGTGGTATGGAAATAAAAAGAGAAACAAGATGAACATTGTGTGAAAAGAATAAGACAGTTGGTGATGTAAGAATACTTTAGATATATTTAGGAGTTGAAACGTAGGTAGATGCCATTAACATTACATTTCTGCATGAACTATTGTGCGCACATCATGTCATGGAAAGTTTCATTTAGCCTATAACTATGATGTCCAAACAAAGCAACGTCTACGTGAAGGAAGATTGAGATAGAGCCCGTGCTTGACATTTTCATTGTTTTCTGATAGTCTTTTGTTTTGGTGGGGGTTGGGGTGTGTGTGTGTGTGGGGGGGGGGGGGGGGGGGCGATGGGAGGTGGGCTGGTGTGGAAATTTCATTCAAAATAGATTTGAAGTGTAACATCAACCGTTCTCCACGATACACTATTCCGGACTATATCTGAACGAAATATATGAATTGTGTGTTCAAAAATAATTCTGGCCATATTTCACATTCAAACAGTGCCAATTTGTTTTGGTCAAACAAGCCTTTTTCACCAGCAAAGGCGATTTGAGTATGACCTAGGTATTGAAAAATTTCTTGTTGCTGAAATGCTTATCATTATTTTTTTCTCACGTACGGCTCTTATAATCCTTAAAACAGAGTATGGACGAATATACAGGTCTTGAACGAAGCAGTAACATTCCCTTTAATGGGTACAGAATAAAAAGGAATACCAATCTTAATGAGTCTGAAAGAAAATGAAAAGCAGAAAGGACACAGAACACATATTTCTAGCTTAAACATTCGATGTTTTTTTTTCAAAATTAAGAGACCGTGACAAACCAATCATATCATGACCCTTTAGAAAGCAAATAAATTTAAAGTCCAATCGTATTATCACGGATAAAATGGTCTGCGATTAAACGTGTTTGATCGATTCAAGAAAAAAGAACGGAAACTAAAACGATGAAAGTGACGAGTTTTAGCTTTTCTTCGTTACCCTTTTCCTTCTAGAGAGAGTGAAGGATGTGCAATACGTGGACGTGAATTGAAAGTATCAGACCTATTAATAAAGCACACACAAAAAAGAAGGAATTATAACTTGTATTCCAAAAACCAACACAATGAAACATCAGTAGAAATCGGAGACTATGATATGTCTGAACAGCTGTGTATGCTGTGGGCGATAATGGACAGCGTGGAACCAGTGGAAGCATTAAGTCACGTACACACACACACACACACACACACACACACACCACGCACACAACACACACCACGCACGCACGCACGCACGCACGCACGCGCGCGCTCGCGCACGCACGCACGCACGCACGCACGCACGCACGCACGCACGCACGCACGCACGCACACACACACACACACACACACACACACACACACACACTCTTTAAACACGTATTCGTCCCTTTACGTATATGTTTGCATACCTAATTATCTATACGTATCTATTTGTCTTTCATTGATGTCAACAGTCCCGAAGACGGTCTACGACCGAAACGTTGATGATTTCTCTCTGTATGTGTGTGTGTGTGTGTGTGTGTGTGTGTGTGTGTGTGTGTGTGTGTGTGTGTGTGTGTGTGTGTTTTACTATTGTAAATCTTCTGAACATCAAAGATAGTTTGTATTCATAAAGTCAAATTTCATCCACCTAATGGACGCTTCTCTGAGGGTGTTGGTATGATTTCCTGACCTGTGCTGCAAAAGTCTAGAAGACTCGGGAATATGCTATAAACGAAGCTTAGAGCACAGCTTCGTCATGTAGAATCAGACAGGCATGAAAGTTCACGGCGTCATGCTGAATATCCTTATCCTGTTTGGTCACCGTACAAAGTTTTAAGTCTGTGCCTTTTCATGCTCTGCTCTCGTGTTAGCTGTTTACGTCCGTTATCATGGCGAGTTCTTGTTTAAGTCGCTGGTCCTGGCCAAATTTTGGGAGTGAACCAAGCCGCAGTGGCGAAGTGGTTAGCGTCGTGGACTCCCGGCTGGGAGGTCATGGGTTCTAATCCCATCAGAGTCATGTGGGATTTTTCTGCCCCGACCGGCTCCTACCCAGAGTTGAGTTTGCTGCGGACTCAGCTGGGAAGACTGGGACCAACAGTCGAGTTTTCTCCATTAATGGATGGTTTCTGAAGTGTTGCAAAAAATTTTTTCCTGACCAATACTGCGGGTTCCCTGTATCCTCGGGCCCTGTTGATCCCGGGATTTTTTATAAAGGAACGTAGAACACCCCTGCCCATGATCTCAGACCGAAATGGAAACCGTAATAAATCACCCTCATTCTCATCGATCACGAAAAAAAATGTCTCAAATTCGTGGCCCTTATGCCCTGCCAATGGTGACCTCAATTTTTGGGGTCCTCCCCACATTGGGGTCTTGTTTGGTTCCTCGGGGTCACGGTATCGGCGGGCCGGGGCTGGTTACGGACGTGGGGGCGCCCTCCGGAGGGAGAGCCACCACCCGGTTTCCCGACTAAGAAAAATTTTGGTCGAAGGGGGGCTTAGTAGTGGTGTTGCGTATTTTAAATCAAACAGGCGCCATTTAAACCACCGAATGATCGGCAGAAAGTGCAGTGCTCTCCGGGGGTTGCCTCTTGCAAATTTGACATTGTGCCCCTGGATTTCCCGGTCCGGGGACTCTGGGGGGGCCGCCCGGGGCTGTGGCTGTGGACGGGGGGGCGGAATGAGGGGGCGTGGGTCCCACTGCCTCTGAGATGGCGCAAGGTTGGGAAGCAAAAAAAAAAAAACAAAACAAAAAAAAAAAAAAAAACATTTTGGGTGTTATTGGAGGGGGGGGGGGGGGGGGGGGGGGGGGCTCTCAATCATGTTAGATTGCGATAAAGCGGTTTAAAAAACTCACCCCGTAGGGGGGCTAGTATCTCTTGCATACCGGTTCAGATAGGGAACCGCGGAAAAAAACTGAAGTACTTTTTTTTAATAATGCATGACTCCTCTGATGGGAAAAACTTTAGTGACTTTTCAAAAAGCGTGACTCCTTTGGAAAGGAACACACTGATTGACTTTTCAATAATGCGTGACTCCTCTGAGGAACACTGCGAGTGACTTTTCAAAAAGCAGTGACCCTCGAGGGAACCTACGAAGTGACTTTTCAAAAACAGTGACTCCTCTAAGGAACACTACTGAAGTGACTTTTTTAATTTTAAAGAGTGATCCTCGATGGAAACACACTGAAGTGCTTTTTTAATAAATGCATGACCCCTCTGGGGAAACTATGAGTGCTTTTCAAAAAGCAGTGACCCCCCTTATAGGAACACTCGAAGTGACTTTCAAAAATGCGTGACTCCCTGATGGGGAAAACGGAATTCCTTCAAAAATGCGTGAGTTTTTGATGGAAAGCCTCGCAAAACCTGGGGCTTTGCCCCTATGGCTGCTGGGGCTGGGTGGGGAAACAAGGAATTAGGCGTGGCTGGGGTATGGGAAAAACAGGCCAACGATTTGGAAGTAAAGCCAACAAAGAGAACAGAGAAATCACAATCGATTGAGGAGATTAAAAAATGGAAAAAAAGCTCTTTTACCCCGGGGGCCCACACTTCAGGTGCTTCATTCGAATGTTTTTAGGCCTTTTTAAAAAGTCCGTGATTTCCAGGCGGGGACATGCTGCTTGTCCGGGTTCGTTGCACTCTCACACTCAGCCGACCAAATCAGGTCGTTGTTTTTATTCTTTTCTGTTTGTCGTCTACCTGCCTTCTGCTCTTTCTTTCCTCTGTTTGGGTGATTGCTTTGGGGCGTTTTGAATTTCCATTTTTAAATGGAAAGTGTTTCTTTATTTAAAACATAAATATTATAATATATTTTAAAAAAAGTTAAAAGGGGGAAACTTAAAAAATACTACAAATTTGTTTGGGGGGTGTTTGGCTGTCATCAGGATGGTTTTTTTGGTTTTTTTCCCACCCCCCCAGTTATAAGCGTGTGGGCTCCCGTTTTTGGTTGTTTGCACGTGCGGTTGGCTGCACGTGTTTTTTGGGGGTTTTGGTTTTTTTTTTGGGGGGGTTTTCCAACTAAAATTTCCTTTTTTTTTTTTTTTTTTTCTTTTTTTTTTTTTTTTCCCTTTTTTAAACCTTTTTTTTTTTTAAATTTTTCCCTTTTTCATTCTTTTTTTCTTTTTTTTTTTGGGGTTTTTTTTCTTTTTTTTCTTTTTTTTTCCATTTTCTCATTTGTTTTTGGGTTTTTAAAATTTTCCTTTTTTTTATTTTTTGGTTTGTTTGGTTTTAAAGGGGTTTAGGTTCCCCCGTATTTCTTTTTTTTATTTTCTGAGTCACAAAACTGGTTAAAATGTTTTTAAGATTTTTGTTTATGGGCCCATTTTTTTTCTTGCTTTTTTTTCCCCCTAATTCAGTTTTGGATGGGTTTTTTTAGTTAAAAATTTTGGATTGTTCAAAAATTTGGGGTTTTGTGGTCTTTGATGTTATAAAAATTCTTTTGTTCCCGTCGCTTCTATCCTGTCCCCTTGGGTTCCTATGCGCCGCAATTTCTTTTTTTTATGCGGAAAACTGTCTTTATATTTTTGCGGTTTTTTTTGGTATTTTTCGGGAAATTTTTTTTTAAAGGATTTTTGAGAGTATTCTTTTGGTTCCATTTTTGTAGTAATTGAAGTTTTTTTTCCACCTTACAAATTTTTTTTTGTCATTTTTTTTATTGTTTTATTTTTTTTTTTTTTAGTGTTTTTTTGGAAAACCAAATTTTTTTGAGTTTTTTGAATTAAAATATTGGGTTTTATCTTTGGGTTACGAGGGGAAAACCAAAAAAAAATGGGGAAAAGAATTTTCAAAGTCCTAACAACTTTTTTCCCAAAAAAAACACAAATTTTCCCCAAAATATTTAAAAAAACACTGCCCAAAATACCCGAAATAAATTTTACCCCCAACCTCAAAAACCGATTAAACGCACCCAAAACAAAATAAAAAATAAAACACAGCAAAAAAGGGGGTGAAAAAAGGGAAAAATCGGGCAATTGCACCAAAGGGGGCATGCCCACTAAAAAATTTAAATTTTCTTAACAAAAACCCTTTATACCGGCTACTGTAAACATAGAAAAGAAAAAAAAAAAAACATACATAGGGTCACAAAAAAACCCACTTAAAAAAACCAATTTTGAAAAAACCCAAACGGGTCATTTAATAAAAAAAAATTTTAAAAAAAAACCCAAAACGGGAATGGAAAATTATATCTGGAAACTTAAAGACCCCAAAAACAAGCTAAAATATATCCGGAAAAATCAAAAAAAAGAGCATCCCCAACAGAAATTTTTAAAAAAGGGGCAACCAAAGTTTAACTAAAAAAAGGGTTTAAAATACTATTGAAACCCCAAAAACCATTTTGCAATTTTAAACCCCAAAAAACAGAAATGTAAAAAAAACTAAAGGGGCAAAAAGGGGGAAAAAAATCGTTGTTAGGAACACCCCCAAAAAAAAAACAAAAACCTGAAACCCCCCAAAAAAACCCACTTCCCCGCCAACCCCCCACTTCCCAAACAACCCCCAAAGGGGGAGCCCACACCCCAATATAAAAGGCGGTGGGCAAAACCAAAAAAAACCATCCTATGACAGGGGCAACACCTCGAAACAAATTTGTAGATAGTTTTAAGATTCCTCTTTTAACTTGTTTTAACTAACGTTGCTTCCCAAGGGGTTGAGCACTAAAAAAATTGTTTTAGGCATTTGAAATATACGTTTATATATATATTATAAAATATATATATTATATATATATATTAATAGATAGATAGATAGATAGATAGATTAGATAGATAGATAGATAGATAGTAGATAGATAGATAGATAGATAGATGTTGATAGATAGATAGATAATGTGTTCATATACTTCTATCTCATTGGCACGATTTGTCCTGTTTTAGATAGCCGTGTGAGTGTGGAAAAAAAATGTGGTATTCTTCACTCAGCCTGTCAAATTTGGGTTTCCTCTCCTTCCCCTGTCATTCCCCGCTCCTCCCTCCTCCCTGTTTCCCATTCCCCCGCTTTTTCCCTCCCTCCTGACCCCATTCCCTGCTGCTCCCTCCTCCCTCCTCCCTGATCCCATTCCCCGTCCTCCCTCCTCCCTGATCCATTCCCACTGCTCCCTCCTCCCTCATCTCTGTTTACCATTCCACGCTCCTCCCTCCTCCCTGATTCCCCTTCCCCGCTCCTCCCCTCCTCCCTGATCCCATTCCCCGCCCCTCTCTCCTCCCTCCTCCTGATCCCATTCCCCGCTCCTCCCTCCCCCCTCATCTCTGATACCATTCCCGCTCCTCCCTCCTCCCTGATCCAATTCCCCGCTCCTCTCTCCTCCATCCCCCCTGATCCCATCCCCGCTCCTCCCTCCTCCTCCTCCCTGATCCCATTCCCCGCTCCTTCCCTCCCTCCTCCCTGATCCCATTCTCCGCCCCTCCCTCCTCCCTGATCCCATTCCCCGCTCCTCCCTCCCCCTGATCCCATTCCCCCGCTCTCCCTCCTCCCTCCTCCCATTCCCCGCTCCTCCCTCCTTCTGATCCATTCCCCCCTCCCCCCTTTCCCTGATCCCTTTCCCTCGCTCCTCCCTCCTCCCTGATCCCATTCCCCCTCCTCCCTCCTCCCTGACCCCATTCCCCCTCCCCCCTCCTCCCTCCTCCCTGTTTCCCATTCCACGCTGCTCCCTCCTCCCTGATCCCTGATCCAATTCCCCGCTCCTCCCTCCTCCCTGACCCCTTTCCCCCCACTCCTTATTCCTCCCTCCTCCCTGATCCCATTTCCCGCTCCTCCCCTGCTCCCTGATCCCATTGCCCGCTCCTCCCTCCTCCCTATCCCATTCCCCCGCTCCTCCCTCCTCCCTGATCCCATTCCCCGCTCCTCCCTCCTCCCTGATCCCTGATCCATTGCCCGCTCCTCCTCCCCCCTGCTCCCCGATCCCTTCCCCCCCCTCCCTCCTCCCTGATCCCTGACCCCATTCTCCGCTCCTCCCTTCTCCCTGATCCATTCTCCCGCTCCTCCCTTCTCCCTGATCCATTCCCGCTCCTCCCTCCTCCCTTCTCCCGGATCCCTTTCCCGCTCCTTTCTCCCCTTCCTCCCTCATCCCTTATCCCATTCCGCTCCCCCCTCCTCCCTAAATCCTTCCCCCCGCTCCCCCCCCCTCCTGATCCCATTCCCCGCTCCTCCCTTCTCCCTGATCCCATTCTCCGCTCCTCCCTCCTCTCGATCCCTGATCCCATTTCCCCCGCTCCTCCCTCCTCCCTGATCCCATTCCCCGCTCCTCCCTAAATCCCATTCCCAGCTCCTTCCTCCTCCTGACCCCTGATCCATTCTCCGCTCCTCCCTCCTCCCTGATCCCATTCCCTGCTCCCCCCTCCTCCCTGGATCCCATTCCCCGTTCCTCCCTCCTCCCTAATCCCATTCCCCGTTCCTCCCTCCTCCCTGATCCCATTCGTTGCTCCTCCCTCCTCCCGGATCCCATTCCCCGCTCCTCCCTCCTCCCTGATCCCATTCTCCGCTCCTCCCTCCTCCCTGATCCATTCCCCGCTCCTCCCTCCCCCCTGACCCCATTCCCTGCTCCTCCCTCCTCCCTGATCCATTCCCCGCTCCTCCCTCCTCCCTGATCCCATTCTCCGCTCCTCGCTCCTCCCTGTTTCCCATTCCCCGCTCCTCCCTCCTCCCTAATCCCATTCCCCGCTCCTCCCTCCTCCCTCCCCTGATCCCATTCCCCGCTGCTCCCTCCTCCCTCATCTTGATACCATTCCCCGCTCCTCCTGTTTTCCCTCCCCGCTCCCCCCTCCTCCCTCATCCCATTCACCGCTCCTCCCCTCCCTGATCCCATTTTTCCGCTCCTCGCTCCTCCCTGATCCCATTTCCGCTCCTCCCTCCTCCCTAATCCCTTTCCCCCCCTCCTCCCTGATCCCTGATCCCATTCCCCGCTCCTCCCTGATCCCTGATCCCATTCCCCCCCTCCCCCCTCCTCCCTGATCCCATTCCCCGCTCCCTCCTCTTCCCATTCCCCCCCCTCCTCCCCCCCTGATCCCATTCCCCGCTTCCTCCCTCCTCCCTGATCCCTGATCCCATTGCCCGCTCCTCCCCCTCCCTGATCCCTTTCCCCGCTCCTCCCTCCTGCCTGATCCCATTCCCTGCTCCTCCCTCCTCCCTGATCCAATTCCCGCCCTCCCTTCTCCCTCTTTGCCATTCTCCGCTCCTCCCTCCTCCCTGATTCCTTCCCCGCTCCTCCCTCCTCCCTGATCCCTTTTCCCCGCTGCTCCCTCCTCCCTCATCTCTGATACCATTCCACGCTCCTCCCTCCCCCCTGATCCCATTCCCCCTCCTCCCTCCTCCCTCATCTCTGATACCCATTCCACCTCCTCCCTCCTCCCTGATCCCATTCCCCGTCCCCCCTCCTCCCTGATCCCATTCCCCGCTCCCCCCTCCTCCCTGATCCCATTCCCCGCTCCTCCCTCCTCCCCCCTCCCTGATCCCATTCCCCGCTCCTTTCTCCTCCTTCCTCCCTCATCCCATTCTCCGCCCCTTTCCCTCCTCCCTCCCTGACCCAAATTTCCCCCCGCCCTCCCTCCTCCCTGATCCCATTCCCCCGCTGCTCCCTCCTCCCTCCTCCCTGATCCCATTCCCCGCCTCCTCCTCCCTATCCCATTCCCGCTGCTCCCTCCCCCCTGATCCCATTCCCCGCTCCTCCCTCCTCCCTCATCCCATTCCCCGCTCCTCCCTCCCCCTCCTCCCTGATCCATTCCCGCTCCTCCCTCCTCCTCATCCCATTCCCCGCTCCTCCCTCCTCCCTCCTCCCTGACCCCATCCACGCTCCTCCATCCCCCCTGACCCATTTCCCCGCTCCCCCTCCTCCCTATCCCATTCCCCGCTGCTCCCTCCTCCCTGATCCCATTCCACGCTCCCCCCTCCTCCCTGATCCCATTGCACGCTGCTCCCTCCTCCCTGATCCTTTCCCCCGCTCCTCCCTCTTCCTTGATCCCATTCCCCGCTCCTCCTTCTCCCTGATCCTGATCCAATCCCCGCTCCTCCCTCCTCCTGATCCCATTCCCCACTCCTTATTCCTCCCTCCTCCCTGATCCCATTCCCCGCTCCTCTTTCCCCCTGCCCCTGATTCCATTGCCCGCTCCTCCCTCCTCCCTGATCCCATTTCCCGCTCCTCCCTCCTCCCTGATCCCTTTCCCCGCTCCTCCCTGATCCTGATCCCATTCCCCGCTCCTCCCTCCTCCCTGCTCCCCGATCCCATTCCCCTCCTCCCTCCCCCCCTGACCCCATTCCCCACTCCTCCTCCTCCAAAACCCCCATTCTCCGCTCCTTCCTCCTCCCTCCTCCCTGATCCCATTGCCGCTCCTCCTCCTCCCTGATCCCATTCCCCGCTCCCCTCCTCCCCTGTTTCCCATTTCCCCCCTCCTCCCTCCTCCCTGATCCCATTGCCCGCTCCTCCCTCCTCCTGATCCCATTCCTCGCTCCTCCCCCCTCCTCCCCCCTTTGACCCCCTTCCCCGCTCCTCCCTCCTGCCTGCTCCCGACCCATTCCCCGCCCCCTCCCCCTTTCCCGATCCCATTCCCCACTCCTCCCTCCTCCCAGATCCCATTCTCCGCTCCTCCTCCTCCCTGATCCATTCCCTGCTCCTCCCTCCTCTCTGATCCCATTCCCCGCTCCTCCCTCCTCCCCGATCCCATTGCCCGCTCCTCCTCCTCTCTGATTCCCTTTTCCCCGCTCCTCCCTCCTCCCTGATCCCATTGCCCGCTCCTACCTCCTCCCCCCTCCCTGATCCCATTTCCCGCTCCTCCCTCCTCCCGATCCCATTGCCCGCTCCTCCCCCTCCTGATCCCATTCCCCGCTCCTCTTTCCTCCCTGCTCCCGTTTCCCATTCCCGCTCCTCCCTCCTCCCTGACCCATTCCCGCTCCCCCTCCTCCCTGATCCCTGTTTCCCATTGCCCGCTCCTCCCTCCCCCCTGATCCTCCCGCCCCCCCTCCTCCCTGACCCCATTCCCTGCTCCTCCCTCCTCCCTGATCCCATTCCCCGCTCCTCCCTTCTCCCTCATGCCATTCTCCCGCCCCTCCCTCCTCCCTGATTCCATTGCCCGCTCCTCCCTCCTCCCTGATCCACATTCCCCCTGCTCCCTCCTCCCTCATCTCTGATACCATTCACCTCTTCCCCCTCCCTGATCCCATTCCCCCTCCTCCCCCCCTCCCTCCATCTCTGATACCATTCCACGCTCCTCCCTCCTCCCTATCCATTCCCCGCTCCTCCCCCTCCCTGATCCCATTCCCCGCTCCTCCCTCCTCCTGATCCCTTTTCCCCGCTCCTCCCTCCTCCCTCCTCCCGGGTTTCCCATTCCCCGCTCCTTTCTCCTCCTTCCTCCCTCATCCCATTCTCCGCCCTCCCTCCCCCCCCTCCTCCCTGATCCAATTCCCCGCTCCTCCCTTTCCCCCTGATCCCTTTCCCCCGCTGCTCCCTCCTCCCTCCTCCCTGATCCCATTCCCCGCTCCTCCCCCCCTCCCTATCCCATTCCCCGCTTGCTCCCCTCCCCCCTGATCCCATTCCCCGCTCCTCCTCCTCCCTCATCCCATTCCCCGTTTCTCCCTCCTCCCCCTCCTCCCTGACCCATTCCCCGCTCCTCCCTCCCCCTCATCCCATTCCCCGCTCCTCCCTCCTCCCTCTCCCTGATCCCATTCCACGCCCTCCATCCTCCCTGATCCCATTTCCCGCCCCTCCCTCCTCCCTGATCCCATTCCCCGCTGCTCCCCTCCTCCTTCCCATTCCACGCTCCTCCCCCCCCTGATCCCATTGCACGCTGCCCCCTCCTCCCTGATCCATTCCCCGCTCCTCCCTCTTCCTGATCCCATTCCCCGCTCCTCCCTTCTCCCTGATCCCTGATCCAATTCCCCGTCCTCTCCCTCCCCTGATCCCATTCCCCACTCCTTATTCCTCCCTCCCCCCTGATCCCATTCCCGCTCCTCTTTCCTCCCTGCTCCCTGATTCCATTGCCGCTCCTCCCTCCTCCCTGATCCCATTTCCGCCCTCCCTCCCCTGATCCCATTCCCCGCTCCTCCCTGATCCTGACCCCATTCCCGCTCCTCCCCCCCTCCCTGCTCCCCGATCCCATTCCCCGCTCCTCCCCCCTCCCTGACCCCTTCCCCACTCCTCCCTCCTCCCAGATCCCATTCTCCGCTCCTTCCTCCCCCTCCTCCCTAAACCCCATTTGCCCCTCCTCCTCCTCCCTGATCCCATTCCCCGCTCCTCCTCCCCCCTGATCCCTTTTTCCCGCTCCTCCCTCCTCCTGATCCCATTGCCCGCTCCCCCCTCCTCCCGATCCCATTCTCGCTCCTCCCTCCCCCCTCCTCCCTGATCCCATTCCCCGCCCCTCCCTCCTGCCTGTTTCCCCGATCCCTTCCCCGCTCCTCCCCCTCCCTGATCCCTTTCCCCCTCCTCCCTCCTCCCAGACCCCATTCTCCGCTCCTCCCTCCTCCCTGATCCCATTCCTGCTCCTCCCTCCTCTCTGATCCCATTCCCGCTCCTCCTCCTCCCTGATCCCATTGCCCGCTCCTCCCTCCTCTCTGATCCCATTCCCCGCTCCCCCCTCCCTGACCCCATTGCCGCTCCTACCTCCTCCCTCCCCCCTGATCCCATTTCCCGCTCCTCCCTCCTCCCTGGTCCCATTGCCCCTCCTCCCTCCTCCCTGACCCCATTCCCCGCTCCTCTTTCCTCCCTGCCCCCTGATCCCATTGCCCGCCCTCCCCCCTCCCCTGACCCCATTCCCCGCTCCTCCCTCCTCCCTGTCCCATTCCCCGCTCCTCCCTGACCCCTGATCCCTTTTCCCCGCTCCTCCCTCCTCCTGCTCCCGATCCCTTTTCCCCGCTCCTCCCTCCTCCCTGATCCCATTCCCCACTCCTCCCTCCTCCCAAATCCCATTCTCCGCTCCTTCCTCCTCCCTCCTCCTGATCCCTTTCCCCTGCTCCTCCCTCCTCTCTGATCCCATTCCCGCTCCCCTCCTCCTGATCCCATTGCCGCTCCTCCCTCCTCCCTGACCCCATTCCCGCTCCTCCCTCCTCCCTGATCCCATTTCCCGCTCCCCCTCCTCCTGATCCCATTGCCCGCTCCTCCCTCCTCCTGATCCCATTCCCCGCTCCTCCCTCCTCCCTCCTCCCGATCCCATTCCCCGCTCCTCCCTCCTCCCTCCCTGACCCCTTTCCCCCGCTGCTCCTCCTCCCTGATCCCATTCCCCGCTGCTCCCTCCTCTCGGATCCCATTCCCCCCTGCTCCCTCCTCCTGTTCCCTTTCCCCCGCTGCTCCCCCTCCCTGATCCCATTCCCCCGCTGCTCCCTCCCTCCCTGATCCCATTCCCCGCTGCTCCCTCCTCTCGGATCCCATTCCCCGCTGCTCCCTCCTCTCGGATCCCATTCCCCGCTGCTCCCTCCTCTCGGATCCCATTCCCCGCTGCTCCCTCCTCTCGGATCCCATTCCCGCTGCTCCCTCCTCTCGGATCCCATCCTTCTTGAAATAAGATTCTTTGAGTTGTCGTTTGTCTTGTCTTGTTGACTAGCACCAAAGTCTAAGCGCAATGTCACACGGCTGTCGTGAAACAGTATTTCCTGCCGAAATAAGCCTCCACCACGGTGATTCCTGTGGTTCTCATCTGACTTTACGCTTGTAAGGAGTATGTTTTGTAGCTGTACTGCAAGTGAACCCGTTTCGAAGACGCACGAAATGTATCTGGTATTTCATGATCAGAACCCAATGAACTACTTTGCTGAGGGACTCGTGACTATATTTTTACGCGACAGTCAAACAGCAGACGAGAGCATGACAGATCTGTTTCAACTTTCTGAACATGATGAAGAGGTGTCTCTGATTGGTTTACTACGTTGGTATGGACGACAGCATGCACCCTGCGTGAGAAATGGAAAGAATGAACATTGGTATGGACGACACGTTACACACAGCATGCACCCTGCGTGAGAAATGGAAAGAATGAACATTGGTATGGACGACACGTTACACACAGCATGCACCCTGCGTGAGAAATGGAAAGAATGAACATTGGTATGGACGACACGTTACACACAGCATGCACCCTGCGTGAGAAATGGAAAGAATGAACATTGGTATGGATGACACGTTACACACAGCATGCACCCTGCGTGAGAAATGGAAAGAATGAACATTGGTATGGACGACACGTTACACACAGCATGCACCCTGCGTGAGAAATGGAAAGAATGAACATTGGTATGGATGACACGTTACACACAGCATGCACCCTGCGTGAGAAATGGAAAGAATGAACATTGGTATGGACGACACGTTGCGTGAGAAATGGAAAGAATGAACATTGGTATGGACGACACGTTGCACACAGCATGCACCCTGCGTGAGAAATGGAAAGAATGAACATTGGTATGGACGACACGTTACACACAGCATGCACCCTGCGTGAGAAATGGAAAGAATGAACATTGGTATGGACGACACGTTACACACAGCATGCACCCTGCGTGAGAAATGGAAAGAATGAACATTGGTATGGACGACACGTTACACACAGCATGCACCCTGCGTGAGAAATGGAAAGAATGAACATTGGTATGGACGACACGTTACACACAGCATGCACCTGCGTGAGAAATGGAAAGAATGAACATTGGTATGGATGACACGTTACACACAGCATGCACCCTGCGTGAGAAATGGAAAGAATGAACATTGGTATGGATGACACGTTACACACAGCATGCACCCTGCGTGAGAAATGGAAAGAATGAACATTGGTATGGATGACACGTTACACACAGCATGCACCCTGCGTGAGAAATGGAAAGAATGAACATTAGTATGGATGACACGTTACACACAGCATGCACCCTGCGTGAGAAATGGAAAGAATGAACATTGGTATGGACGACACGTTACACACAGCATGCACCCTGCGTGAGAAATGGAAAGAATGAACATTGGTATGGACGACACGTTACACACAGCATGCACCCTGCGTGGGAAATGGAAAGAATGAACATTGGTATGGATGACACGTTACACACAGCATGCACCCTGCGTGAGAAATGGAAAGAAAGAACATTGGTATGGATGACACGTTACACACAGCATGCACCCTGCGTGAGAAATGGAAAGAATGAACATTGGTATGGATGACACGTTACACACAGCATGCACCCTGCGTGAGAAATGGAAAGAAAGAACATTGGTATGGATGACACGTTACGCACAGCATGCACCCTGCGTGAGAAATGGAAAGAATGAACATTGGTATGGATGACACGTTACACATAGCATGCACCCTGCGTGAGAAATGGAAAGAAAGAACATTGGTATGGATGACACGTTACACATAGCATGCACCCTGCGTGAGAAATGGAAAGAATGAACATTGGTATGGATGACACGTTACACACAGCATGCACCCTGCGTGAGAAATGGAAAGAATGAACATTGGTATGGATGACACGTTACACACAGCATGCACCCTGCGTGAGAAATGGAAAGAATGAACATTGGTATGGATGACACGTTACACACAGCATGCACCCTGCGTGAGAAATGGAAAGAAAGAACATTGGTATGGATGACACGTTACACACAGCATGCACCCTGCGTGAGAAATGGAAAGAAAGAACATTGGTATGGATGACACGTTACACACAGCATGCACCCTGCGTGAGAAATGGAAAGAAAGAACATTGGTATGGATGACACGTTACACACAGCATGCACCCTGCGTGAGACATGGAAAGAATGAAGGAAGTAAGGAAAATGAGTGATCGATATTGAACGATACTGACTGGATGACACGGGAAACGACTGAATGAAGCGCCAGCTGGCAGCTCTTCAGTCGGCACTACCCTGGTAGGCAGCCCGTTGTGTAAACGAGTGTTGATTGTAAAGCGCTTAGAGCTTGGTCTCTAGCCGAGAATAGGCGCTATATAAGTATTCATTATTATTATTATTATTAGAGAACCTGCGGGGCACAGTACGGAAGATTGGAAGGTTCAGCGAGGCAGGAAGAACCAAGCGGGCCAACCTCACTGGTGATTCATTTTGTGCAGCAGCTGCGCGGTAGGTCGGCGGTTCAGTGCAACAACTCGAAGGTGGTGCATTTTGCTGGACAGAGGTATTCCATCGTGTGACATGCCTGCTAGGGATTAAAAAAACCCAAAAAAACAACTTTTAAAATAGGCAACTCGCTGTTCTGTACTGTGTGGGCCTTGGGGAATTTCGATTGAAAACGCTGTCGTGTGACATAAGTATGATTGTAAATGGACGTGAAACATGAAGTCCTATGTATGATGTTACACTGCGTGAGTTGGACATTGCAGGGGAACGGGCGATGCCGCTGGAGTCTCGGGAAACGGAGTAAGTTTCTCTGTTGTAGTTTTAATGTCTTGTGGTCGTCTTCAATTTTCAACACACACACACACACACACGCACACACACAAACACATACACACACGCACATGCACACACACACGCACACACACAGACGCGCGCGCGCACACACGCACACACACACACACACACACGCACGCACGCACACACACACACACACACACACACACACACACACACACACACACACACACACACACACACACACACACACACACACACTTACCTCCTTCCCTCCCTGGCCCACCCACCGACCAGTATCACTTGGTTGTAACAGCTGGCTTGGATGATCTTATTGTCACTGTCTCCTGGTCACCCTAGAACTCGTCATCCTCGAGTGCCGGCACCGAAAATAAAGACCAACCATCAAAAGCCTTTCTTGTTCCAAGTTCCAGCTGCCTGGAACCCATTGCTGCAGTCTCTCAGACACTTGGACTCTTTCACTGCCCAAAGACAGCCTTAAAAACACACCTCACTCAATAAAGAAGTCGCATGTGCAATGCGTACATGATCAGATTAATGACGTGTGGGTAAGATTAGGATTGCTTGTGTTTGATTGTTTATGCCCACTGCACACGCGAGTCCATTGTGATGTAATCTTGCCGGTACCGGTATTACTTACTGGCCAGCCACTCAACCCCCGCACGCCACCCCCCCCCCTCCGCCATCCCCTCTCACTCTGTCCCTACTTCTTCTCCTCCTGTCCCCCTCCCCTCCCCCGCCACTTCCCATCCCATTCTCCCCTTCCCCTGTCCCCTCCCTCCCTTATACCCCCCCCCCCCCCCAATCTGCCTGCCTTTCTATAGTCTTTCTACCTTCTCGTCACCAGGTCCACCTCACCTGCACCTCACCCTCCCCTTCCCCCTAACGACCCCCACCCCACTCCCCCATCCTCCCCTTCTCCATCATCTTTCCTCCCCGTCTTCCCTTCTCCCATCCCTTTTCATCGTTTGCCTTAGACCCGCTTCAAATCTGATGAAGAAAAGAAAAAAGAAGTCTGAACCTGGTATCTTAGGATCTTTAATCTAAAGCAATCCTACCTGAGCTATCCGGCTGACAGTAAGTACGTCGTTTAAAATCTGTGTGGAGGCCAATGGCGAGGCGTGTGTGACTCTCTTGGACACCCGACACCGCTTTGTTTTGTCATGGTGTTGAATACAAAGGCAGTTTTCCCGGCAGAAGAGTGTACCCTCTTGCTTGTGAGTCACCATTACTATGCCTGATTTGGAGGAGGTAGAGGCTAATTTAAGGAATCGAAACTCGGATTTTCATACATTACCTTCTTCTTCTTCTTCTTCTTCTTCTTCTCTCTCTCTCTCTCTCTCTCTCTCTCTCTCTCTCTCTCTCTCTCTCTCTCTCTCTCTCTCTCACGCACACATATACATGAAAAGCGCGTGCGAGCGCACGCACACTCACACATATGCATACACACATACGTGTGTGTGTGTACTTGTGTGTGCGTATGCGTGTGCGTGCGTCCTTACCGAAACGTCTTCCTCTATTAGTATGCTATAATGTGTTGGCTGCAGTCTTTTTTCTGCCTGTCGACACAAGCAGTGTGTTGTTTACAACTTTATCTCATTGTGTTCGACTTGTATACAGAAAGGGTGAGAAGTGTACAATCATTGATGAATGTGAGGAGTATGAAAGGAGACATGTGTGCTTACTTAAGACTGTCTATGAAGGCATAGTGTTGTTGTTGTTTTTGTTGATGATGTAGATGATGATGATGATGATGATGATGATGATGATGATGGTGTGTGTGTGTGTGTGTGTGTGTGTGTGTGTGTGTGTGTGTGTGTGTGTGTGTGTGTGTGCGTGCGCGTGTGTGTGCGTGTGTGCTTGCGTGTGTGTGTGTGTGTGTGTGTGTGTGTGTGTGTGTGTGTGTGTGTGTGTGTGTGTGTGTGTGTGTGTGTGTGTGTCCCAGTCCATATAACTTCAAGCAGGGCCCAAGATTGGGAGACTGTTCACGACGCTTGAGCATCTGGCTGGTTGTTTTGCTTCAGGGGAACATGTAATACGGAGCTGAAGGTTTGTTCTGAGTTTGATCGCACGCCATGCCCTGACGCTTGCTCTTTCATGCCTGCATGCAGTGGCTACAGATGTTTGGAATAAAACACCAGCTTTGTGATGTTTCCACGACCGTCCAAACAAGTCACGCTAGCTTCACTGCTTGGTGTATTCTTCCCATCTGAATCGATTCCAACGAATACAAGCCACTACCATGTCGATTTGACCGCAGCGAATGCGGCGGCACTGTTTGTACAGCTGGACCTTTTAGCCTTTCATCTTGTCGTGAGCAGTTGATTGCCTCTTTACTTTGATAAAAAGAAAAAAAACCGCGAGTAACAACAACAATAAAACCATCAACATATCGGTTCATCAGTCAGTCATTCACTCGGTCGATATGATTCATCCATGCCAGTCTTTGAGAAGCCTCCAGGTCAGTTGTGGTTGTAATGGTTACAATGTGTCTCTAAGTCAGTTTGGCGCATTCTAGAACATAGTCCTTTTGATCTAAAAAATGGGAGGTGTCAGGTTGAAAGCTGACATTTCAGCTTTCCAGTCATCCCATTTTCATGTTTATTTCTTCAAGTGTGCTGTTCCCAGTCCCCAGCCCTATACTACATGGTTTTTCTTTAAGACACTAAGTGGAAACTTTCACTTCGGGAGGCACTGACACTTTTCTGTCCTAAAAGCCCTGTGTTGCCAGTACACTAGTTGTGGCCAGTTCCCTTTAACGAAGTATCAAAGGAAAGTCCCTGTCCATATTCTGTGTTTCTCCATCCTTCGACAATAGGCGAGCCGTGTTGGCAAAGCGATCTGGTCAAACCTTCTACAGCCATCGTAATAATTCAGTAACCGTTTGGTCAGCTGGATGGACAGACGGAATGATGCCCTTGATCAGTTAGTGAAGGCGTGACCTGTATTGAACATCTTGTTTCATGGTTTGAACACTTGTTTATTTCAAACAGTGTTATTTCTTCTTTGAAGCCGTCTGGAACATCACTGAAAATAAAACAAAAATGAAAACATGATTAGTCTTTATCCTTTGTGTTCTACGGAGAGAGAAGAGAGAGAGAGAGAGAGAGAGAGAGAGAGAGAGAGAGAGAGAGAGAGAGAGAGAGAGAGAGAGAGAGTCTGGAACATCACTGAAAATTAACACAACAAAATACAATAATTCAGTCTTTATCCTTCGTGTTCTACGGATATAGAACACGAGAGACGAGAGAGAGAGAGAGAGAGAGAGAGAGAGAGAGAGTCAGGAAATCAGAAAAAACAAAAATGCAATAATAGTAGTGAGGAAGAAAGAGACAGAGAGAGAGAGAGAGAGAGAGAGAGAGAGAGAGAGAGAGAGAGAGAGAGAGAGGAGAGAGATAGGATAGAGGTAAAAGGAAACCAGAGATGAGAAGAAAGAGAGAGAGGAGAGAGAGGAGAGAGAGAGTTCGAGGTTAATGAAAGAGAGAGAGAGAGAGAGAGAGAGAGAGAGAGAGAGAGAGAGAGAGAGAGAGAGAGAGAGAGAGAAGAGAGGAGAGAGAGAGAGAGAGAGAGAGAGAGAGAGAGAGAGAGAGAGAGAGAAGATTAGATGAACTGATTTAACGAAACGACTGCGTTCTGATGTTTACAACCTCCAATAACACACTACTCCCTTGCTCCCACCACGCCTCTCGCACACACACACACACACACACACACACACACACACACACACACACACACACACACACACACACACACACACAAACACACATATCCATACCTACACACACACACACACACACACACACACACACACACACACACACACACACACACACACACACACACATGCACACCAACATTAATGCTCGCACACGTATACATACAAACAGGAAAGCCTAAACGCAAGCACGGATACACAAAGGCATAAATATACACGTACCTCTACCCCTTCCCTCCTCTCTCCCCTTTCTCCCACTGAAGACAGATTATTGCGTGTAAGTAAATGCACACACAGGCGTAGACACTTTGTCTTTCTGTATCCCCCTTCCTCCCAAATCCCCCTCCCTTCGCTGCCACAGACATATACTAGCTGGAGCGCACGCGCGCACGCGCGCGCACACACACACACACACATATACAAACACACACGCACAGATGTAAACCTAGACATACACACACACACACACACACACACACACACACACACACACACACAAATCCATCGCTGATGTGATGAATATGCTAAAAGACACGTCTGTGAAAATAAATTCTGTGGACAGCAAAATATATGCACTCAGTGACAAGATGCAGAAACAGTTGGATTCGGTGATGAAGGAAAACGGGGAGCTGAAAGAGAGAGTTGAGCGACTGGAAGACAAACTAGATGACATAGAAGGAAGGAGCAGGCGAAATAACCTGCTGGACTGACTGTGAAGAAGCTGAGAGAACAGGAAAACACCGATTCTGGCTCACCCGGTCTCACCCGGTCTCAACCGGCTTGCCCGGTCTCCCCCGGGTCTCACCCGGCGACTCCAGAATCGGTGTATTTCCTGTTCTCTACCCTACAAACATACATACTGTGTAGGGTTATCTGTTTTTAATACTAATTTACTAAACTTTTTAGATTTTAGTTTTTGCTTAATCCTATGTTTTTCCTGATCATTTTCAATAACATCATTTTCACGCAGACATTCGTCAAATGAGTCTCTGTCTTTCATGTGAAATAAAACTACAGTCTTTAACTGTTTTTTAAAGTCTGCCGAACAGTCATCTATAATAAATAGTGTCTGCGTCACTTCTTGTTTACCAACTGTTGGTCCTCTGTCACTGGTAATATGAGAAAGGTAAATGACGGGGGGCTACACCCCTAATTGCTGGTGCCCACAGTAAGAACGTGTAAAGGGAGGAGATAATAGCGAGCTTGCGACGTGTACTAGGAATGTTCACGCAAGGCTAGTTTGCCACGGCATACACCTCCCTTCCTTTCAACACTGTAAATAGCGCTCAATTTCTAAAGACTTCCCGCACTTCCTTAATCTTGTAAAGACATGTTTTCCTCCAGTCTATGTTGACAGTATGTGTCTTGTTATTTTCTCTGTTGGTGTGCGCGCACGTTTGGGTGCGTTAACTATACTGGTGAACAAACGGGTGAGTTGAAATGGTAAATAAATATTTGAGAGAAAAGATAATCTTACCTGTTATTTCCATTCTTCAGCGTGAGCAGGTTATTCACTTCCAAGTCGCTTAAAGGCAGATTCTCTCGAAGTGCAGATTTTATTTTGGTGGCGAGAGAGATAGCTTTCTGAAATTGTTATTGCTATTTTGAAAGTTGCTTGTACTTTCCAAACAGACGTGTAGTTCTCCTCAGTTTATTTATCCATCCGAGAGAATGCTGCAAGTGGGATTCAACAAAGTTACAAAATTTCTTTCTGTTCAATTCACACAGCCTTTCTAACCACTTGCCATATGCTAGATAGCTTCTTAGATTTGATTTTCCTTCAATTTCAAGGATGTTGACTTGTGGTGATGATTGTTTCTACTTCTTCAACAGTTTTGCTTTCATCATACTCTGGAATTGCACTCAGTGTGTTTTCAAACTAACAGCCTGTCTTCAACCTTCGAAAATCTTAGTTTTTCTAACAGATTTTTTCCTGATAAGTGTATAAGCTTTTCACGTTTTCTTTTCCTTCTTGTCTGAAAGACAGCAGCAGGTTGCTTTGGTAACTGATTTCTTATGTTCTTTGTTGTAAACGTTCCGCCTCTTTAATTCCTCTTTGCTTCAAAACAGATTGCACTTTTTCCAATGTTGTTGAATAGCAGCATAATAGTCAAGGTGCTGTTGAATTCTATTGTTGTATTCGTCTATAGGTTCACCAGTGGCTTCATCTTTCCCAATCAATAGTTAAGTCTTCTTCATCATCACTGATCACAATTGTTTCTATTTCTTGGCTAAGTCCTGTTGATTGCTCTGATTTTATTTCTCTAAGTAAGTCAGACTCCTGGGAACTCTCGGATTCACTCATCTTTTGTTTCCATCTAATTGTACACCTTTCTATAACAATTTGTAGACACAAAAACTTACCGCCTTCTCCCCACTCGATCAGAGAACACACTGTGCTGTCAAAACTCAGTTGGCCGCAACCCAAAACCGCTCTTTAAGGAGCAACTTTGGCATTAAGCCAAGCGCCTTAACCGCCTTCTACCCACTCGATCAGAGAACACACTGTGCTGTCAACGTTCATTGGCAGCGCCCCAAAACCGCTCTTCAAGGAGCAACTTTGGCATTAAGCCAAGCGCCCCTGTGTGTGTGTGCGTGCGTGTGTGCGTGCGATCGTGCTTGTATAATGCTGTTATTGTTATTGTTGTTGTTTTGCTGTTTTACGATAATAAATATTTATATTCTGAACACCGTTCTTATAAATAATCAAAGGCACGCGCACTACCCCCCTGCCCCACCCCCCCACCCGCGCGATGCACACACTCAAGTCACTTCTAAGTTCTTAACTCAAGTCACCCCAAGTCACTTCTAAGTTCTTTACTCAAGTTGTCCTCAAGTCATCCTCAAGTCATCCACAAGTTCTTAACTCAAGTCACCCCAAGTCACTTCTAAGTTCTTACTCAAGTTGTCCTCAATCATCCTCAAGTCATCCTCAAGTTCTTACTCAATCATCCTCAAGTCCACCCCAAGTCATTTTCTAAGTTCTTACTCAAGTCGTCCTCAAGTCATCCCAAGTTCTTACTCAAGTCACCTCAAGTTCTTACTCAAGTCATCCTTTAAGTACAACCAAGTTCTTATTCAAGTTATCTTATAATTATCAAAAAAAACAAAAAAAAAAACAATACAATCTATGTTTTATCTTAAATAGTGATGTCTAATATAGTACACACCACGCCTCAAAAAACGCGTCATCGCTGAGGATGTCTTGCTCGGCGTTCTCTGCGCAAGATCGGTCAGCATAAATCTTAATGAAGTTCTTACATCCTAAGCAACCGCATTGATTACAATTCTGGTCTATGGAAATGACTTTTATAGACTCCATGTCTTTATTTATTGACTTCATCATTTTAAACAAATAATAATCCGCCATGATCTATTTTATTTAAAAAAAATTTAAAATATTATTGCATCTGAAATGGATCAAAATGTATCTTTTGTTGTTGGCGTTCCTGCGTGCTGTTGTGTTCGTCTTTTGTATTTAGTGGTTGAGATTGTTTGGACTTTGGTTCTTGTGTTGCTGTTTATATATTTTATAACCGTAATAAACCGCCCCAACAGCAGCAAGGGCGCCAAAAATAGCAACAGTTTTAAGTTCAAAAATTCCATGAAGGCTTTGGTGCCCTTGAATCAACTTTTTTCTGGTGTTTTTTTTAGCCCCGCATTGAAACAACTGTTGGCGTTGGGGGCGTTATGTTTTCATTATGAGCTATATTCTGCGATTGTAACTGTAATTTTTTTTGTTTGTTCCACTCAGCTAATTTTTTTTCCTGCCCGCAATGCGTCCTGGATGAGGGGATTTAGTGACCACTTTCACCTGATTCAACGTTTTCTGATTCTGCTGATTTTCTACTCGTTCATTTTGAAGGGAAATAAAATCTATATGATTAAAAGTAATTAATCCCATGATTAATGGCGATAACAATGTTCCAAATCTGTAGTATAAATCACATCCTAAGACTCTAATGACTTTGTTAAAACTGGATCCTGCGTTAAATCATACATAAAGTCTTGTTCAGAATCAATGGGGGCAAATCTACTGACTAGTTTAGTGTACAAACTAAGAACCGTTTGCCCGACACTTTTCACCATTCTTGACCCCAGCTGCGCTTCATACCGTTATGATACTTTAAAATGTCTTGCGGCGACATCTGTTGAATCTGTTCTATGCTGAAATTCATTTCCGAGGAACTGTTTTGTTTTTCCACATGCTGCCAAAGAATACAGTCTTTCTTTTTTTGGCATAATAGCTTGCTCATCAACCTGGTCATTTGTAATCATAAGTTCAGGAAGGTTTAATAGATCATCGTGTTCATGTTTTTATTAATTATAATTATTTTATTTTTTAAATGAGCGTCGAAAAAACTGTTGCCAACCTTGTATACCATTCTGCTGTTATTGGAGGCCTAAGTATAGGATACACAATGCTTGGTAAAAGCTTGTTAAGAATTAAACCAGCAGATCTTGGCAAACTAGACTTTGAGGATTCAGCAAAGCTAATTGCTATCATTGCAGCTTTGTTTGCCACGAAAGATTTTCTAGTCAAGCAAGGAATAATTCCAGACAGTATAAATATGTAAAAAAAAAAATACATTTATAAAAAAATGGCTTCACTCGTATGATGATAGGTGGCGCTGTGGTGAATGCGCTTGCTTTTAGCGGAAGTAATTACGCGTTTAGTAAACTACGGGACGACGGCGAGAGAAAAAAAACATAACAAAGCTATGGAGCAACTAGCAGCTGCACAAGATCGCTATGAAAAGCAGAGAATTGAGCAGTTAGATTTTATTAATAACAAACTGAAAAACAGGGGCATGCAGCTTACACCCTTTAAAGATGTTGACCAGGCAATAAAAGAATATTATCTTGTAACAGGCAAACAATCGAAACATTGCCCCCCCCAAAATTTAGTGACTTTTATCAACCATCAGAAAAACAAAAGATGCAAGAAATCGTGTTTATTGTCTTTGGCATGACCGTCGTGTATTTTGTTGCGCATAATATTGGCTGAATAAAAATGAACAAAATTTATTATCGCCCAAAAAGGGTATTGGAAGGGAATCACGGCAATCAAAAAGCTAAGCCAAGCAGCGGGAGTCAGTGAACAAACAGCAAAGGAATGGTTATCTAAACAAGCGAATTGGCAAATTTATTTCCTGCACCTAGACGAAATACAGAGACCACACTTTGTGAATACAATACCGAACGACACCCATCAAATGGACCTTCTATATTTACCCCATGATACGATTAGACGAAAAAGATTTAAGTAAAGCACTCACAGTCATTGACATAGCTTCAAGATATAAAGAGCAGAACCGTTAACACAAAAGAGTGCTTCTGCTGTTGCTGTTGCCATACAACTGATATACCAACGAGGTCCCTTAACTTATCCTCGCATGATTCAAGTCGATGATGGAAAAGAATTTAAAGGTCAAGTGAATCAATTATTGTTTAAAACATAGAGTTACCATTAGAAGAGGCATTCCAGGAGTTCACAGATCACAGGCTTTAGTTGAAAACTTTAACAAACAGTTAGCTGAAAGACTTTTTTCCTACCAGTATCACAGAGAGCTTATTGACAATTCTCGCAACACAGAATGGGTTAGAAGATTGCCCTCAGTTTTGCGCGCAATGAATAATGAAGAATTTAAAGGGCTAAAACCAGTACAAGCAATCAAAAGAAAAACAATAAATGTTGTTGAAGACGCTAGCACAACCAGCAAACTATTACCATTTGGTTTGAAAGTAAGGTACCTTTATTACCGGGGGAAGCAGAAGGGGACACTCGCATCAGGGCAACAGATCCAGTTTGGAGTTTTTGATCATACGAAATAAAAAGAATTGTAAAAATGAATCCGCCCGTGTATTATTTACGAGAAACTGACACAACAAAACAACCAGCTCCTCAAAGATCTTTTGTGAAAGAAGAACTGCAGATAATCCCACCAACACAGTTCCGCTTAATTAATTTACGTAAATATAATTGAGTTAAAATGGAAGCTCAGGACGAAGCACAGAACGAAACAAGAATGATAAAGGAAGAGACCTTGAAAATGATAAGGGAATCATTTGATGCGTGTAATGCTATTAGGGGAACATTTTGAGGATTAATCAATGCATGCTAAACCATCCAGATCACCTACAACTCAAACCCCCAAATTGGGAAAAAGAATATCTTGAAATAATAAAAAAAATTCGAACGCATCAAGCAAACATGAGAAAAGATTTAAATGAATTGGATGAAGCTATGATTGCTTATAATAAAAGTTGATGAAAAATATAACCCCCCCTGTTTAGCGGTCCTCCAGTGCCCTATTGCATATGAAAACTCTGGATTAACAAACACACGTTTTGGGGTTTGTTCTATCTAATGACTTCTTTGTTACAACAGTTGTGTTGACTCATGTAGATTAGATCGCAGTTTTACGTTGTCATGATGAAAAGTCTTATTGTCAAACAATGCTTCTTTGTAGTTGTCATGTGATATGTTTGACTGCACAACACTGCGAGATATTCCTTTTGCTTTCTTAATGATTTTTTTCCTGGCTCGAAATACTGTACATTTTTGACCTTAACCCAACATACTCCTTGATCACCTTTCCAGATAATTCATCCTTCATCTTTCCTAAAACCTTTTTGTTAGTAATTGAATGCAAAGGCGAATCTTAGGGTAATCGGATGTGTCATACCATCCACTCGCTCCTTTAGCTACTTCCATTTCCATGTCTTTATAGATGTCTTCAGTAGGGATATCTATAACAAAACTGTCTGTATCTGTGTAAAGTACTCTGGACTCTGGATACAAGGGCTTAAAGTAGTCGTAAAGAAATTCTAACATCAAAAGCTTTGATAATTCTAAAACGGTAAACCCAATAAATACAGGCTTGTCCAATTTGACTTTCTTTTTTCATCATTATGCCAAAATCTGATCATGAAATCTTTTAAAAGTCCTGATAATTAGGTTTTGAAGTCAGATTAATTGCTTCGTTCTCTTTGGTGACCAATCTGACATCTTTACGCTTGTGCGGATTCTCCATAGTCTTTCCAAAACAGCTGTTGTTCATCACTTGAAAAGTCTTTTTCTGAAGCATCTGTGGATTTAGTTCTAAGATCAGTGTTCTTCATGATGTATGGTTTCATGAACTGTTCTTGATCAAAAGCAATTATACGATGAACTGCTTTCAACTTCAAACCATGTCTTAAATAAAATTGTAGAAGTCTGTAATGGCAGACATAATTTTTTTTGCCTCGAAGATTAGGCACAAGTTTAGGCGGTTCTGTTTTCGCCATCTTCAGACTTTCTGCAGCTAACGGATAGTCATTATGCAGGTCATGGAGTTCATGAGGATATTCTAAGTCAACTTCTAGAATGAAACCACGCTGTTGACCCGGCGTCAAACTGCCCAACCACTTTAATGCTTTTTGAATTTTTATTTGTACCTGTGTACATTTAAAGTTACGTAATGGAAGTGATTGCGCCATAGCCCAACCATACAGTTGTTTGCATCTAAATACATGAGATAGTTAGACCTTTTACTCGGATCATAATCATCTAGGTATTTGTTGTTTGCTTTACAGTAATGATGCGACACCATACTAATTCCTCCGCACAATCCGTTTTCAATCATCGAATTTATTGGCAGGTCAGACAATAAATCAATCTGTACTCCAGTAAACTTTAAGAAAGCGTCCCAACTCATCCCAGGCGCAGAAATGTAATGCGCAGGATCCAGGCTATAATGTTTCATGCAGGTCTTTTCTGTAATTTTCAAAAATATCCGCCAACAAACAAACGTCTGCCATCAAGTAGGAGTCATGATAGTCTCCCATCGTTTTAAACAATCTAACTTCTGCCACGCATCTTGAGCATGCTGGTAATCTGAATCACTGATGTCCTTTCCTCTGAGACTAGAAAAGAACGCGCCTTTAGGTGGAAGTGTGTCTTCGTCAAACCTTTCCCAACTGTTCATGTATTCATAAGGGTAAACAACCCTTTCTAACGAGAGTCGGGTCAAAATATTCTTCCGTTATTTGGGGAGGACTTTAAGGACATAGCCAGCGACTCTAACGATCCCATCATGTGCTGCATAGAGTCATAAAAAGACAGTTATTTAAAGTGAAACACATGTACTTTTCCGATGACTGTGCAATGCATCAAACCCTGAAGGCGTTGGTTACTGCTTGAAAATATAAGATAGAGTCGTAACCTCGCAATTTTGGAAAGAAGAGGGGCAGTTCCATGTCTTTGGGTCAAACTTTATTTGAAGATTGCATTTGTTAGGGCCCCCCGCTCCTCTGAACTTTCCGCTAATGTATAAAGGCTCTTACTGTCGGATTGGTTTCCTCACTGAGTTCTAAACCGCAAATCCAACAAGTGTGGCTGAGTCATACTGTTCTTGGTCTTTAGGCGTCATTATGATTTCAGATAAATTCAGATTATTAGAACAATAAATTACGCACTTGCTGCATGCGCTGTAAAAATCTTCTAGCCGCATTTGGTCCTCTGTATAATTTCTGGTGTTGAATGAGCGCCATCCGACCTAACAATAATGAAGGCAAATGAACAAATCGATAAATACTCATTAAGACTGTTTTTCGAAGTTTTTGTGCGCGGGGCCCTTCAAAAGGAACAATAAGCGACTCGAAGTCTGCGTAAACTACGTATGGAGAATTTTGCAGCCTTTTTCCAGTTTTTAAAACTAACTTTACTGCCTTTCTGGGGCGATTAATTAGTTCTGTATTACAGTCAACTGGGCTACTACAATGTTTTTTATGTTCAAGCGGGGGCTGAACGGAGGGCATTCTTGTTAAACATTTTCCTACAGAATTCTTGTTTATGCCCAATTTTTGAAGTATGACCCAATAATCTACTCATTGTGAGTACAATGTGTAATGCGGTAGGGGGTGAAAACATCAGTAGTAAGTCAACATGATTTTTGTCTGGATCACCAAATTGTTTGGGCTGTTCTTGGACATTTTAAATGGGTAGTAGATTTGTTTCTTCTTCATCCCATGTGTATACATTAACAGTTTTTGGGTTTGTTTTGTTCTTCAAAACTGATCAATTTGTTCTACACTCACAGGAAAGGATATTCCACTAAAGTTAAGATCATTGATGTAAGGTTCATAGTTAGATACTCTCTCTGCGTTTTTAGCAACGTGATGAAACCCTTGCGAGAACACACCACAAAAAAACATTTTGTTGTCTGAATAATTCTTTATTTTTAAAAACTGGCTTTTTTGCGTTTAATGCTGAGGTAGGGGAATGTAAGATTTGCCTACAATAGGCTCATACTTAGCCTGTTTTAATCTGATCTCTAGACTTCGCCCTCTGACCAACCAGAGCCTCTCATTTTGGCTTCTTCAGGGGTTTACATCAAACTGTAAGCAGTTCGTCTGCCCAACCGGGTTTTTAAGTCATTATGAAAAGAATAGTCTTTTGTTTAGTTGAGACCCAGACTTCTAGATTTTCTTCATTTATTGTTATATAGTCGATTAAAACAGCTAACATTACTTTAACTGGGGGTCTATTGTTAGTTTACCTGGAACTTGAGAAATAGCATGAACAACACTTGCCTGTAACGTTTTTTTTGGATCAATGACTTCTAAAACAATATCATTTAGTGCTTTTGACAAACGCTTTTCCTTAAACATTCCTTCAAACAATTCGTCCAGTCCTTCATATATCTTAGCCAGTTGAGTTTTTTTTCTAACTCAAAAATTTATTTAAATTAAAAAAAAATACAACGACTCCCAAAGTCGTCCTTAATCAGAATCAATATCGACGGTCTTTTTGTGCGGGACTCATAAAACTAAGTATAAACGCCTTTTGGTGTTGTTAAGGGAGCTGTTTAAACAGGTTTAATGTTTCGTTTACTTTTTTTAAACATTCCTTTTTTATCTGCTCGGGTCTGGCTGTTGAGAAAAACTTGTCCTGCCTTTTTTTTGAAGATCAAACTTTTGTCTTTGTAGTCATCAAAATCGGCCTGTAAACGACTAATTCTCATCCGTGATGTTTGAGTCAGCTAGCGCTTTTTTTATTATCAGCTTAAACGAACTAAGTTTAGCTGTTATTAGTTGAACCTGCTGGTGCTTTTGGAGTTTATTTTTTATTTTTTTGCTAGCAGCACCTACAGCTAATGAACACACGCCAAGAGCTAAAGACCCCCGCCTAGAGGTATAGCTAAGGGTGAAACCAAAACCTGTTGCTAAGAGCCCTACACTTTTCCTGCCGATAGTGCACTCAAAGTCGATGCTCCAGTATTAACATATGTAACAGCATTAAAGGCAGCAGAATACCTTCTTTTGGGTTTTGCTGTATTTTGAAAGGTCTTGCTCTAGTACTTGTTGCATTTGTGTAATGTTTGTTAATCTGAAGGTTTTTAATGTCGGGGCTATCTCTTCTCTCGGCGACTCTGGCGCTGTAGGTACTCTCGGATAATGCTGAACAGACATGCTTTTTAAAATAAAAATAATTTAGTATTGTATATCTTTAAATCTGTTATCTTGAATATTCACTGCGCATCATATATTAAAAACAAATGTGCATTAAGGGTTTATCGCCATCTTTTTCTTTTATCAATTTGAATTTTTATTACGTTTTTAACCGTTCTCCCCCACTTCCATGCAACTGTTTATCCTCTGTCGATCTTAGGTCAATCCATAAACCGTATTTCGTTGTTAAATAATCATCAAGTCTTACACTGTGAAGGTGTAGATCTTTAGCCCCAAGGTCTACTGTTGGATTTCTACCCCTCCCGCCTCCAAACAATTTTCTTTTTCGTCAAAATGCTGATAAGGTCTAAGCCCGCTACGTAGATTTGGTTAGGACTACCCTCAATCGAACATTGTACTTTCGTTATTTTGGGTTTAAATAACTTTTCACTTCCTCTTTGAATGGTTCTTCATCTTCACACAGCAATAAAATACCTTTAAGCGATCTTGCCGCAGCACAAAACTAAAATTCCATATAGTGTCTGCCCGCTTCGGGAGATTTGTATGATGAATCACTCTTTCGAATATATTGCTAATTTTGACTGATATTGTTGCTCAATCACCTTCTAAATTAGGGTTCTAACAACGTCAAACTCTAACGAGATGTCAAAATGCTGTACTTGCTTCGTGTCTGATGATTTGATAACCCTTTTGTATTCATTAAAAGTTAGTTCATATGACAATCTGTCTTTTAATGCTCCTTGATAGTACGGCGCATGCGCACTTAACAACTCAAAATCTAAGGGAATAGAAAAGCGTTTTCCATACGCAAATTTACAGCTACATTTTTTTTTGGGCCGTCTTTAACATCTGCGGCGCCTATTCTATGTTTTAGTGCTTCTTCATTTCGATTCCTTGAAACGCAAAGTTAGCCCTTTAAATTCCCAGTTAGCCATAGATTCAGAATAGGTTAAAAATATGTCTGCATTGTGTAAAGAAAAATTTCTTGCCCCTCAATTTTTAAATAGAAATTTTCAAAAACGATTGCCCGTCCCCAAATTCTGGACAACTGTCCTGTTTGGGTCTGTTTCTGATCGAGTTCTATTTGAAAGTAAGACGCGCAGAGCCTGGCACAATCACTTCATCCCTCCTAGGTCGGAAATTTGACAGAAAAATTTTGATCCGCATCAATAGTAGATGGATTATTTGGAACAGTAATTTTCCCCGCTTTTTTCCCCCTTCACGCCAAAGGGTTCTTTCAGTCTTCTATGCGGTCAAGAATCGAGCCATAGTTTTTTGACATTTTTATAAAACAAAAAAAAAGTTTATTATTAAAGAAACAGGCAGGCATTGAAGGTGAAGAAGATTATAAATGTTTTTGATCCTGGAGACGACATGAGTGAAATGACACAGCATCGCTCAACGACCTCACTGTTGCATGATTAACATTAAGTAAGGTTGACTCATTTTACAAAAGTCTAGGCCTAGAACCTCCCGATTTTCCTTTTGTTTTTTGATGTAGATAAAAAAGGCCATTTGTTTGTGAAAAACATCAAGGACAACTTGTTCGGCTTACAGATAAACGAGACCCATCAAAGTTTGTAGGCATGAATACAATTAGACAAAGACTTAAGAGTGGCCGAATCAAAATCGCCTTGGCTTTGTTAGACCGAAATTAAGAGCGGAGGCAGTTGCTAAACTTCAAAACATACAACAAGAAACTCCCAACAGATAGCCAAATACAAAACTGAACTTCAAGATTTAAGTCAAACAGCAGACAAAAGTAATGCAAGCAGAAACCAGTTTTCAGAAGAAACAGCATTAAAAACTTACACGCCCCCCGCTACCCATGCGAGAAATAACGGCCCTTGATCATGCTTGAGAAGCATCAGAGGCGAATTAACAAACAATTTAGCAAAACCCAGTGAAGAGATGAGCATATAAAAAGAGAAAAAGAAAAACTCGTGAGGCTGATGACGCCAACTTAGGGCCTGGGGTTAAAGAAAGAAAACCCAAGACTAAAAGATCTTGAACAAGAAAGATTGCAAGACTAGAAGTTTTGTCTACTAACCGAGAACAATTGCGAACTCAAGTGAGCAAATAAGAGAAACTAAACCAAAGAATTTTATATGAAGACACAACACTAGCAAACGAATAAGAACACTGTTTAGAGAGCAAGGAGTCACATTATAAGCGTTTTTAACGGCCTTAGATTTGCAAAAGTACACTGGTGATGGCTATTACAGGCGGCGGTGGTCAAGGGCCGGTGCCTCCACCACCATCGCCTCCATCACCGCCTGATAAATCATGGTAAAAAACAGCTGATCATCTTGCGGGTTTATTAAAAAAATTAGCCAGTAAAGCCGGGGAGCTTTACCAGGTATTTAGGGGTGTTGTTAGCTGGGTTTTGTCTACTGCAGGCAAAGTAGTTGGCTTTATGGCTGAGCACTTAAAGGACATTAGTTCTCTTAATAGTCGGGTTAATTTTAGTAAAATAAAGACCAAGTAATCCTAGGCCAGGTTAATCCAAGAACAAGTGCGTCCTTTCATATTTATGGTCATTAATTTTTTTTACTTCTCAACGCCTCGGGCTTTGGGCCACAGTGATTGGATGACTTTTCTTGGGGGTCATCTTGTTTTTTTACTGCTTGCAATATTATGGCTCAGAATTTATTTTCGTTTTTCCCAACTTTCTGGTCATTGCCTGCCACAAGGATTTTATTATTGTAGGGTTTTTTATTGTGCCTATCTGGAGTCTGAGGTCAGAAGGCAGCATGTATAAACCGTGCCAACAGCAAAATCTACTTTCGATCTTGCGAATTGTAAAGCATTTTGGTACCTTTAATACTTGAAGGTAAATCAACTGTAGAATTAATGGCGTCCTCTAAATTTGCTAAGTATTGTTTTGAGCACAAAACCAGTAGAAGGATCAGTTATGCTCGATCTCGTTTGTGCTTGCGAACCTAGCAAAAAACCAAACGTAAACGAACAAGTCGTTATTTTGTTCTATTTCCCGCTTTGTTGGCCCTTAAAGTGTCTAAGATAAAATGTTGTCCATGCTGTTTTATGCTCTTGCCCCTATGGACCCTAGGTGAACAGCTGTGCCTGAAGAGAAAGATGTGTAAGGAGGATTCCAAGCATAGTTATATTTTCTGTGCACGCCCCAAAAATAAGGGGTGCCTAGACCATGATTAAGATCCAACTTTTTTTCTAAAATCTGTCTTAACATTAATATTTTAATTCGTTACAGATCCTTTCAAAAGCCTTTATGTCTATTCATTTCTAAATGGATTAAACGGGTTTTTCATTTGGCAATGGCGCTTGCAGTTTTAGTCAAAATACGTCTGAAGGTGTAATAAAAATGAAATCTATATACGACCCACCAAAGGATCAGGATGATTTAAAAGATCAGCATACGACACTCCACACCGTTGACAAAACACAGCAAAGTTTAACTGTTCTGATAAAACTGCATTGATGACTGAACCACACTTTTGCGATGTATCCTTTTTAATAGGGGGTTAAGATATTTGTCCAATGGGAGTACTCACCTTTTTATGAAAAGTGTCAGTCTGGTCACAGAAATGTCAAGGGTGTCAGTTGTTATATTTTTAAGATTGTAGTGCGGCCCAAAAAGAATATTTTGCACCAGTATATTTGAATGCACTCATTTTATTTCGTTTAAAAAATGTTTGTAACCCAAAAACAACTCAAGACCGTCCTTCGTTTTTAGAACATGCTATTGGGTAACGATTGCGGAGCCAAAATGGTTGCACTTCATGAAATTTTTTACAAAGTTGTAATGGTTTAAATAACTAAATCCCCGAATAAATAACGATTCTAAAAGTTGACAAATCAGGGGCCAAGTTAGCCAGTTAACAATACCTGATGGTTATTACGGGTTTGCTCCTAAAAGAAGCAATGAGTAACTTCGACATTACTCTCAAACTTAACAATGCAAATCTAAAAACAATGTTAACATTTAAGCCTGAAGAAGAAGCAGGTTCTAATTTTTATGAAGAGCTGCTAAAATGTTAGGCTTTGCGGCTGGGCCATCATAGATTTAGAGTTACACCACGCAAAACTACTTAAGAGGGGAAAAATCCCTCGATCTTGCATTACATTCATTACTTTATGTTTATTTAGATGCTGAGCACTGATGAAAACTTATATGATGGAAGGCCCTCAACTGTTTTAAGAGCTCTTCCGTCAGGGGAAAACTGCATATTGCGATTATGAAAAATTTTACAATTCCCTAATTTACAGTTTAAAAGATTAGTTTGCGGAAGGGTCGGATCATTTATATAAAAATCGCAGACAAAACAGGTAAAATCGTAAAAATGTGATAACCTGCACATTGTTTTGGAAATAAAATAATAAACTGTACTAAAAATGTCGCGTGGGGCCCGAAGAACCAGGAGTTACATTAGCGCCTGTTGAGGTGTAAACTTTAGAATTAAAAGACCTTGCAGACGTTGCGGACTTTGAACAGAATGGTGAATAGGCGCTTTGTGGTTTTGAGTACACTAAAGATGGGGATTATAAAACGTAAAGAGTTGGCGACAGCAAAAAGTTTCCTAAACTAGAACAACTGCGCAATCTAGAAGCAAATAATGTTGGCCAGTATGAATATAAAATAGTTCGAAACCTGACCTCAAATGGCACTTAGAACCATATTTTGAAGGGGAATAAAATTTGAATTCATAAGCCCATTTACATTTTTTAGGGCCCCTCAAAAAGTTTCAGAAAAGCATTCAACTCTGGCCCTTTACATGTAGTCTTATGCCAGACGACAATAGGCCGGAAAAAATTGAAATAACACCGTATGGGAAAAAAAAGTACATCCTCCACAGAAAAGAAACGGTTTTAAAAAAAGCTTCTACAAAATTACAGTTCTTTTTCCCAAGCAGAAAATTAGGAGATCGTTCACAATGATATTTGAAATTTCTGTCTTTAAAGATGTGGAGAGGATGGGGTTGTGGGCGTTAGTGACGTCCTTTTAAAAGGAATTTAAAATAGCGGCAAAACTTAGCGTTAAACGTCTACGTTACCATCGTCGTCTTCACAATGGTGAGGATATTAAATCATAACAACAACAACAAAATCAATGTTGACTTAATAAACAATTTACAGAACTAATTGGATAATCTTACACATTAGGCTATAGGGTTTTATTATCGACAATTTTGACGGAGAGTTGATAAAATAATAACTTATAGATTAAATTCTTTAAAAACTATGGAGCATTAAACTTTATGAAAAACCCTCATGTCATAATTTGTGGGCAGATGGTTGTGGAAAAAAATATCTTCCAGACCTTTTACAAACATTACGCATAATTTGATCAATTGTGATTTCTGTCCAACACTTAAAGGGAACAAAATTCATGATAGAAGGTTTTAGGAAACATGTGACATATTTTAGTTGACCTAGAAAAAATGGTGAGTGTCTAAACACTTTAATAATTTTTTGAAGGAGGACCTTTTTATTAAAACTGTTCGGCAAAAAGGGACATTTTAAAAAAAAAGAAATTTTTGTCAAAACTAGTTTCAGTGAAGACATGCTGGGTAAGTGTGGGATTTTATTCAAAATATAACTCGGTTTTAAAAGACTGTAAGAACATTAAAGACTGTTTTATTTCCCTGAAAACAAGACTCTTTGAAATTTTGCGTAAAAAGAGTTATTGAAAATGATCGGAAAAACATAGGATTAAGCAAAAACTAAAAATCTAAAAAGTTAGTAAAATTAGATGAAAACAATAACCCTACACAGTAGTATGTTTGTGGGGTAGAGAACAGGAAAACCCCGTTCGGGGAGCGCCGGGTGAAACCGGGTGAACCGGGTGAGCCCCGGGTGAGCCAGAATGGGTTTTTCCTTTTCTCAGCTGTGAAAGTGTGATCAAAGACAAGTGGGCTTTAAGATACTTTAAAATCGACGGAATCGCTTGGTGGTAAAACCCGAAACCCGCTTTGCCGTTTCAGTCGTTTCAAAAAAAAGAAAAGGGGTTCTTTTGAACCCCAAAGTAAAGGATACGGCGCCTGTGTCGGGGGACTTTCCCCCCCGTGTGAAAAAAAACGACGGGCTATCCTTTCCTCAAGACGCCAAGAACGCCAACAAGAGGGCGTACCTGCGGTTGCGACTCGCTGACATCAAAGGGGAAACCTACCACACAGTAAAGAAACCCAGCGTCGTGGAACGACAGGGGCAAGATGAAGAGCAGGCCCGGCGCAAAACAACAGAAAGGGAAGAGGATTTCCCCGTCGCCCCCAACCAAACACACGATGAAAAATGAGGCAAGACGCAACAGAGAGAGGGGAGGTTTTCCGCCTCGTACCCCAACCTAACCAATACAAGATGGGAAATGCGCAACAGAGAGGGGAGGGGATTTCCGCCTCGTCCCCCAACCATACACAGATGACAAAATGGGGAAAATGACCCCCAACAGAAAGAGAAGGGGGATTTCCGCCCGTACCCCAACCTTACACCGATGAAAGATAGGACGTGACGACAACAGAAAGAGAAGGGATTTCCCCCTCGTACCCCAACCATACAACATACGAGATGGGGACAGTGCGACAACAGCCAACAAACGAACCAAAAACAAACCGGAGGAATCTGACAAAAAAACTTGAGCGACGATTTTCGCTAATCGCGATAAGGGGTACCGATTGTTTTTGTTGTTTCGTTTTGTGATCAGGGATTTTGCCTATGACAGAACCGTGTGTTTCAGCGAGGGGCGGGGAATTTTCCACCTAAAGAGAAATTTTAAAAATAAATTTCCTTTAAAATTTTGGAAAAATTTCCAATTTTTGAACGCAGAATATGGTCTTGAAGCGCGAGGACATTAAAAAGGTTTCCGGACTTTAAATTTTTTCTTTTCTTCTCGCCACATCGTTTAAAAGGGAGGGGGCTTGGTGTGCACAAAACTATCGCTAAAAATGTTAAACAGTTGCCGGAGAGGTAGGGGATAATGTGTTTTAAAATTGGAAAAGCTTTTTAATTACCTTTGATGTCTTTTTTGCCTTTGTTTTGTTGCCCCAAAAAAATTCTGTTTTTACGGCGAAGGACAACGCCAGGGAACGATCATTTAGCAACTCTATGACAAAAATTTCAGAATGCCCTGACTTTCCGGGTTCTCGGGGGGTTTTAATCCCCCGCACCGGGGTTTTTTCAATATAGATGAACGAAGAAAACGACTGCTATCCCGGGTTAAAAAATTGTAATTATTGTCAGTCTCCAAAAACAAAACAAAAATCAAAATGGTTACAAAAAATTTTTGGTTTAAACCTATCGAACTTTAAAAAGAAGATTTATTTATTGTTAAGGGAAAAAAGTGACAAAAGGGTGAAAAACATGGACGAACGGGGGGAATGATTTTGTCGACCTTTCTTTGTTCAAAACAATTTTTGACCTTTGTTTTGGATAGTAAACAACAAGTAACGGACCTTTTTCCCTATTTTCTGCACATAGATGAAAAAATTTTGTTTTAAACTTCATTTCGGGAAATGATTACAATTGGAAAACGGATAAAATTTTTACACCCGACAACAGGTTTAGGGTCCATTAAACTTTACAAGAAACCAAGTCCGGGGCTGAAGATTTCATGGAGGTTTTAATCAGGATTTAACACGGCTCGGAGTTCCTTTTTTCCTTCGTTAAAAAGCAGCCAAAAAAGAGCCAAAACCCAACCCCCCAGTTTCACGGAAACCCCGTGGTGGATCAGGAATGTAAATGCTAAGCAAGAAAAATAACCCTGCAAAGTTCAATTTTTAAATGAACGTGATGACTGCTCGAATACCCGACCTGAAAAAAATCGTTAAGCTCTTTCTTTTTAAACAAGAGAGACTAATCAAACTTTTAAATGACCGAAAAGAACATGTAAATATAAATTCAAAATCATTTTGGGAAAAAGTATTCATTGACGACACAAACCTAAAAAAAAACCCCCGTTCAATATCGCTGGGAAATGGTTATTACTTTAAAATCCCTATACAAAGAACAATGTTGTTGATGCAGACTTAATCAAGAAGTTACTGATACCTTTAAAAATCACTTGAAAAAAAACGAAGAATGTAACACCTTTAATTTTACCAAGAAATTTCCGATCTGAGATACAGATCGATAAAAGGGAAAGAAAAGGGGCAAAACTTTCCCCCGATGGCCTGCCTTCGGGCTTTTCCCCGAGGGGAAAAAACGACTGTTGTTTTTTTCATCCTTTGTTCATAAGGGATTTGAAGTGGGGACAAACCCCGAAGGCAAATAAGGGTTATTTTTCCTTTCATAAGAAAGGCAGTCGCAGATGGTAGACAACACAAAGCATTTCGTTGCTAAACTAATCATAAAATTACAACTCGATTTCACGGAATTGCCACTTTTTGCGACCACATGAATGTATTTCCCGAAACTCAACCGGTTTTCCGGGAAACTACAGCCCCTTTGACAACATCTTACCTTGCAACACTTTAAAAAGTACTTTCCAAAAAGGTGCCGCTTTACTCGCTTTTGTAACTTTTCTAAGCCTTTGATTGTTGCGAAAAAAAAGTTGTGTATGTACTCTTGTTAAAGGAATTCATGGAAAATGTTCAAAAATCTGCAAGGGGGTTTTAAAAGTTTTAAAGCTGCTGTCTGTTTGGGGGTAAAATTACAGAAATTTTTGTGCTGCTGGTTCCCAAGATTTCCTAAGTCCCCTGCCCCTTTTCATATTCTTTCTTTTCAGCTGAGCTGATAATTGTGGCGCTCGCATATTGATAGGGGGCCCTTGGGGTTTTTTCCCTTTTGTGTAGCTGATACTTCTGTTGTACGAAAAATAACAATCTTCAAAAGAAGATTTACTGTCTGGAAACATACTGCAAAAGGGTCTGAATGTCAAAATTTGGTAAACCCAAAAGGGTTTTTTGTTTTTAAAAAAGGTGGTTTATCAAAAAGTTAAAAGGGTTCTTTAATGGTAAAAAAGTTTTAAAATTGAGCCCCCTTTCAAAATTAACTTTGGGTCATCTTTTCATCCTCCCCCAAATGGGCTAAATGTGTGGATGTTTTCTGGAAAAACGTTAAAGCCTAATAAAAAATTTACTTTTAAAATTTCAAAAAGACCAGTTGATATAGTATTTAAAAAATTTTTGATACAAACGTTAAGCCCATTTTTTGTAGGTTTGATACTGGGGGGTTTGAAAAAACATGCCCTTTAAAAGGGACACGTAAAAAATGCAAAAAGTACGGAGGCCGAAGAGTGCAAAAAAAAAGTGTAGCACTGGAGAATGTGGAAGGTTCCCCTTTCCTTACAAGACCCCCTATAAAAATTGGGGCAGGATCGAAAACCCTTCTAATGAAGGTCCCAAAGCAATGCTTACATTTATGCGCAATGATCTGTCAGGGGGGAAGAAAATGGGCTTCACAAGTCAGGGTATATTATGCAAGTAAGGTTTTGGGACGTTTGGCTGCACATCCGGACATATAGGTATTTTTAGAACAGTTCAAAAGCAATTAAAAAAAGTATCATATCAAAAATTGGCCCCGTCCCTCTCTTAGGGGGATTCTGTTTGTACCATCCAAATTTAAGGGCAAATTTCATCTAAGTCGGACCATACGATCACAGACTGCAATTGTTTACTAAAGGGTAAAGCTTGCCCCCCAAAGGTATCCCCGTTTTTGGGGCAATAAGGTTTACCCCCTACTGTAAACAAAGTGATGGGGCCAGATTGAAGCTTGGTGCATTTTCTTTTTGTATGCTGTAAGTACTCTTCTCTGAGAACGAAATGTCTGCCTCTATATTATTATCGTTTTCCTAGCACTCTGAAAGTACAATTACTTTGTCAAAATCTTAAAGGTAAGCTTGCTTTGAAAACTGCGCTTTATATTGTTGAATGCTTAAAAGTAAGATGTTGATGTGGTAAAAGATGCAGCAGTATCTTTTCTTTCCTTTTTGTATGAAAGGCTCACCTATAACTAGATGTTGATTACTGCATTTCTCCTTGTCATTATGGGCCGAATGGCCTGCAAAGACTGAAATTAAATTATTGTTATTGTTATTATTGTTGTTATTGTTATTGTTACACACACACACACACAACACACACACAACACACAACACACACATTGACAGACACTTAATAGCCTATGCCAGCACCATGGACGTAAGAATGTAGGCGAGGCTGCTGGTTGTACTACAGACAGGTGCACACGTACAATCACACGAACACTAACACGGACGAAAGTGTGGTCCGTTTATTCAGTTATGGACACACACACACACACACACACACACACACCACACACACACACACACACACACACACACACATTCCCGTATTCATTGATTTACAGACAAGGTCACACGCCCACAGATACCTCCTTCACTTCTTCGTTCTCCAATATACTCGCATACGGACATACATAGACAGAGAAACACGCAAGGGCGCGCACAATAACGCTTGCACAAAGGCTCATACAATTTACAGAAGAAAAGACGTACGGGCACACGTCAGTGTGTGTGTGTGTGTGTGTGTGTGTGTGTGTGTGTGTGTGTGTGTGTGTGTGTGTGTGTGTGTGTGTGCGTGAGAGAGAGAGAGAGAGAGAGAGAGAGAGAGAGAGAGAAGAGAGAGAGAGAGAGAGAGAGAGAGAGAGAGAGAGAGAGAGGGTGTTCTTTTGTCCCTCTCGCCAACCTGCTCCCTCGCGAAAAAACAGCATTGTTTGTACAGAGCCTTCTCCTGAATTTCTGTTTATAGTTGATTTAATTGTTGTCATTGGTAAGAAAAATCTTTGAAAAGATACAAAACACATATTCAAAGGCGTGCAGATACGTTTGCACGCGTTCATATACACATAGAGACGACCAAAAACAAATGAATAAATGAAATAGAAATAAAGAAGCATTGGCACGACTACGCGCACACATCCATAGCCATGCAGACACACACATATGTACTTATATACACCCCCCCCCCCCCACATACACACACACACACACACAGCGTGCGCGCGCGCGTACACACACACACACACACACATACTCATACACATACACACAAGCGCGCGCGCACACACACACCTGCACATTAACACATGTGGTGACACTTTTCGCAACCATATATTTGTTCATATGTACGACGAAAAAGCATGCGTGCACAAAGACGAAGTCTCACACACAAACACACATGCAAATGTACACACACACACACACTCGTACGCACTCTTTCTTACACATACACACACACACGCACACGCGCGCGCTATCGAGATTATTTTACGAGAAAATTTGTCTTTCTCACTTGATCAACAATCTCTCTCTCTCTCTCTCTAACGAACACAAATCTGTAAAAAAACAAAGACCCAACATAAAGTCGTATTCTTGTCCAGTCCATGTAGAAACAATCCTTATATCACTAGAGAAGGTAACTATACGGGTTCAAGACCACCCATGTATTTTGCACGAAAACCCCCCGTTTTCACATCTAAATCCTCCCTCACATGTCAATTTTAGACGCAAATTTTAACACGCTGTTTTTAAACAAAATTACCACCCTCAAAACCGCCAAAAATATGACTAATCAGTAAATAAAACGGGGCTTACTGCTAGATAAGATAGGGTTGATCGGAAACCCGTATATTTACCATTCTCTCCGGGAGATCATAAAATAACTAAACATCTATATGTTTGACTGTTTTAGAACACCCCAATTTAATATAGATCGTGAGCAACGTGTGCAGCGGCACGAGACCATGCATCACGCGATGTGGCGAAACGTGCGCACGCAGCCAATCCAAAAGGAGTAATGACATCATTCTTGGGACGCCCTCATTTCATTTTATGCAGTGACAGCCCAGCGATCCCATACTCCACAGTGTTTTCTCTCTCACTAAAACCATGCTGATTGGTTTGGAGGGCCGTTCTTCTTCCCAAGAAACCCACAATGGATGACAATTCTCATGAAAACCAAAACTGAGAACTGAGCATTTGCTTTATTCGAATGAGCAAAAAGTGAAAAAATATTAGAAACACAAAAAGTAATCATCAGGAAATGATTTCCATATCTTGAGAAATGGAACTTGTCGCGTCCTTGTTTCTAAACCGGTCTGGTCAAGAAGAAGTCTAATCTTTTAGAAACCAAGCAAGGAAAAACGTGAAAGTGACAGTAAGTGAACTGGATGCTTATTACGTAATTGTTTTTGTATAGAAACTTAATTAAATGAGCCCTTTGACGAAAGGCTTTTTATGAATTGAATAACATGCCTGAAAGTTACACCTTTTTTGTTGAAGGTTTCGGTTATGAGATCAAAGCTGAAAAACGTAAAACTCTTCGATAATCTTTGATTTAGACGCATTGGCTTTGAAAGAACAAAAGCAGTTTTAAAAAAATCTATCCCAAAAGCGTCTGAAATTAAAGCGGTATTCTGGCTAGCTGCAGTGAAAAAATCAATACTAGCCTATAGGACAACAGCGTCGGTTATGATCCAAGCAACTCTATGGAGCGGCGCCCGGTTGATGACTGCCAGAAAGCAACCCCCAAAACTGGGCCAATCGTCAGAAACTGCCGATTGACCTACAAAGCCCGCCTCTACACCGCCTGCTGGAGCTAGCGCCAACACTCCCTTCACCTCTAAAGGCTGCTTCGGGTGTCGCCACATAACTTTGAACGAGATTCCTGTGATTAATTGATTCAGGATGCTGCTAAGTGCTGTTGTGCTGCCCTCGAATTACGACGTTCAAGTGTGAACAAAAAAATGAACAAAAAAACAAACCCTTCACATTCCCCGAAAGCACCATCCTGTCTCATTATTGTGTGTGCGTGTGTGTGCATGCGAGAGTGTTTGCACGCCGCGGATGTGTATGGTTGTTTGTTTGTTGTTTTATGTGTATGTGCGTGTTTGTTTTGTTTGTTTGTTGTTTTATTGTTTGTTGTTGTTTGTTTGTGCGTGTGTGTGTGTGTTTGTGTATGTGTTGAGAAAGAGCGTTCTTGTCCTACAAAGCCATGCAGTAATCCAGGTCAAAAAGCCTGCTATTGATTACAAGGTAATTAAACCACCCCTGCCCCCGCACGCACACATATAACTTCTTCTGATTCTTACACAATTAACGACCGCGGGACTGAGCCCTCCCTACTTTTCTAGTATGCTCTTCTACATCTAGACTATTAATAACTTAAGAACAAACAACTGCCTTCCATCTTCAATTAGTTATTTTTACAATCAAAATGATTTATAGTATCCCAAATTAAATTCTTTAAATTGGCTGTCTCCTCAAACTTATATAACTGATCATCGCAAAAACGCCCTAGTTGGTAAAAAAAGCAAAACCTTTAGAACTGTAGATGGATAGCCGGCAAACAAATTAGCCATGTTTTTAACTGTTGTAAATTGACATACAACATTGGTCACGAGAAAACTCAGGAGGTCTAATTGCCTAAATATGGTTTTGCCCCATTCGAACAAGGCCGTGTGTGCTGAAGCTATATGTTTCACCGACTGCCATAAAAGCCCAAAATTCAGCAAGGCTTCAGGAAAACTACTCATTTTTTCTTTAAGTTCCTGGAAAAATTTTTGTAATTTTTGAGGTTTGCTTTCGTTTAATTTTTTTTAAAAATATACTAATATTCGCTAAGTACTTCTTTTAAAGAACAAAAGTTGTAGTAGCCATCGTATTTTTTAAATGTTTTAATATATTGCCCTTGTTCGTCCTTAACACCACCCAGTTTTATTCTTATCTTTTTCAGATATGTTAGCCACATAACTTTAACCCAATTTCTCTAAGGGCAACCATATAATTACCGCGCCTATTGTCAATTGGGGTTGTTAAAACACACGTTTGTTTGTTGGTTTATATAGATGCCATCTCTATTTTTATAACTATTTAAAAAATTAATTTAAAAAATGTGAGCCTTTTAAATATAATTAAAGTGCTACATACAATGAGAGAGTTTTTATAACCCCAAATCTTTGGTCTTCAGCAATTTAACATTGCAGTAGATTGAATCATAGGCTTCCAATCGACTTGTAAACCACTAACTAAATATTTAAATAATCCGCCAATAAAGAGTGACAGAGTGACATCAGCATGGTCATCCCACCCTATCGGCCTTTTTCCAGAATCAGTTAAATTTGTCATTTACAGCCGCAACTCACTGGCTGTGGCGTTCATATGCAAACCATTTAAAAAACCATCCTAATCTTTTTAGTAAGGTCCAGTATATACTTTCATGTTTATTACCAGTACAGCGAATACTAACCGAACGCAAGTGCCCCTCCCCAAAGACAACGCGTTTTAATCCATTCAACAGTCCAATGAACAATAATACATATGAAAGAACTGCAACGAATGTTTTCTTGTTAAAAGGTTAGTAGGGTTAAAAAGTTAGACCACAGCCATGGGTTAGGCACATTGATATGTGGGTAATCATAGAGAATAAATTATGATTACTGGCCCGGCCACATCCTCTTTCCACCAAACGCACAATTAGATTAGGATCAATAGAACACAAACACCCTAAAGCCATGGGACAACATTTATCTAGATAAAAGTAAAGGGTTAACAATGCCAGGGAGTGCAAGACTTAATGACTCCATAAGGACATACGTTTTGGTGTTCTATTAGGATGCACAAGCACAGACCAAGTCTAGCATCGTGGATCAGTCTACAGGCTTAGATGCTAGAAAACAATTTCTAGTTAATTAGAAGATTCAATAACTCTGCTGTTATTTGCCTGCCGCATACCAAGGTATCAAGACGTTCTTGCACATGCCTAGGGTCAAGGTTGACTTTGTTGTAGTTATGATTATACATGCTAAT
>CM031608.1:15265442-15282942 GCA_018398815.1 Conus ventricosus
ACACGGGGGGTGTTGCAGCCAGAGAAGACCTGTGGAGAGGCCGACGGAGCCCTTTCCGTGGAGAGGGCGAAGTACGGTGGAGTCCGGGAGACTCGGTGTGAGGGTGCGACTCAAGCTACGTTGCCAGTGTCCCCCAACTGGGATTTGGCCAATCGGGAGGACACAACGGTGTGGCAGCTTCAGCTCATAGTCGCAAAGTGGGATGAGAGAAACTGACGGTCAACCAAGGAATGCTGGCAAGTTATGGACGTTTATTTGCTCTTAAGGTTATAAGGGTGCAAACAGAATAGTGGAATATTGTCTTTCCTGGCTAAGTAAGAATAACTGAAGAACAGGGGATGCGATTTATGAAATTGTCTGTATGCTGTTTACATTGTTGTATGATACAGATAGTTGTGTTGTGTAGTGACGGGTGGGGGCTCGGAGTCAAGTTGAATAAAAGTTGATTATTTTCTATGAATGTTATTGGTTTCCCGTCACCTTTGTGCGGGCCCGATGTGAGTGACAGAGTGCGTGTGCCTATGCGAGAGAGCATTTTGGTTGTGAAAGCGTAAATAACTTCTGTCTATAACCCCCTGCATCCCTGAATATGAAAATCATATTTTATTAACGAGGGGGAGCGTCGGAGACCCGTCACAGGCATATTACAGTTCTCTACTAAGCATGACTTTAATAACCAAAAAATAACGACCCTACAAACATACATACTGTGTTGGGTTGTCCGTTTTCAATACTAATTTACAAAACTTTTCAGATTTTAGTTTTTGCTTAATCCTTGTTTTTCCTGATCATTTTCACGCAGACATTCATCAAATGCATCTCTGTCTTTCATGTGAAATAAAACTACAGTCTTTAACTGTTCTCTAAAGTCTTTTAAAACCGAATTATATTTCTGACATAAAATCCACACACTTATCCCAGCATGTCTTCCACTGAAAGCTAGTGTACACACACGCACACATGCACACACACGAGTGCGCTGAAGTGAAACCATACCTCCCCGCTTGCCGCGCAGGGAATTCAATGACTTTCAAAAGCCTATTGAAATTTGAAAGAAACCCCCACCACAGCAATCACACACACCCAGCAGACTTGATCCTACTGGGCATGCGTTTCGGGCGGTTGACTCTAATGCCGGCATTTCTACGTTCTCTAGGGTGCAGTTATGAATAGCGATCGATTTCTATTGCCTGCAGTTCTGAATAGCGAGATTTCTATAAGTGGCTGAAAGGATCTTGCTCAGTCATTCCCGCCTTTCATAAAACATATCAAAACATGTTTCTTACCTTCCCCCAATCACAAGACTAGATAGAATCAGCTGATTAGTAGTGACGACATTTCGCCCAGCACTTGTGTTGTTCATTTCTCCAGTGCTGTGGTGGTGTGAAGACGGTGCTTTTTCTGCGAGAGAAGTGTTTGCATATGGCACAAAATATAGCTGCAGTTTCAGAAGACAGTGTGGATTCTAAGTTAGAAAAAGTTCTTGAATCACAAATACCTTTTCAACAACTTTATAGATTAAATTATTTGGGTGTGGAAGACATGGAATCAGCTACAACTTTCCAACAAGCTCAAATCTTCCATTACCGCCGCCAACACCAACGGAATTGTGGACAGAGGAAGAAAAGAATGCTTTACATGAAAATATAAGATACTTTGAAAAAATGATTGAAGCGGCTCGTAAAGCAACGGTTAATGCTGGCAAGTTTTGTGAACTACTGACGATTGGAATGACGCGGTTTTAAAACAGAAACAGCTAAATATAACCACTGCCGTTTGACCTACAAAGCCCTCTACCTCGCCTGAGACTGTGACTGGCTTCTAAAAATAGTAACGGTTACGCGTAACCGCCTGGCTAGCAGTGAAGGCTCGGCTGTTGAGGCCACAGGGACGACCTAACAGCATGAAGGCCTGCGTGGTGGGGTTTGGACTACTGACGATAGTATGACGGGCTTCTAAAAATAGTCACGGTTACGCGTAACCGCTTGGCAAACATTTCTCCTGAAAACCTGCTTCAACGTCCTGCACACCTCCTTTTCAGGCTGCCTTCGGGCGGCCGCCGATTAGAACTGAACAGATCCTGTGATTATTGATTCAGGATTCTGATAGGTGCTTTCGGTGGCTGTCTTGAATTTACGACGTTCAAGTGTGAACAACAAAAAGCCCCTTCACTTTTCCCACAAGCACTGTCCTGTCTATTGTGTGTTTGTTTGTTGTTTGTTTGTTGTTTGTTTGTGTTTGTGTTTGTTGTTTGTTTGTGTGTGTGTGTTTTGTCCTACCCTACGCACGCACGTCCCCCCACCCCCACCCCACGCACGCACGTCCCCCCACCCCCACCCACGCACGCACACCCCCACCCCACCCCACCCACCCCACCCCACGCATGCACACTCAAGTCATCCACAAGTTCTTAACTCAAGTCACTCCAAGTCACTTCTAAGTTCTTACTCAAGTTGTCCTCAAGTCATCCTAAAGTTGTCCCCAAGTCATCCTCAAGTCATTACAAGTTCTTACTTAAGTCATCCTTAAGTCACCCCAAGTCACTTTTAAGTTCTTACCCAAGTTATCCCCCAAGTTACCTCAAGTTCTTACCCAAGTTAACCTAAGATCATAACTAAGTCATCCTCTAAGTACAACCAAGTTCTTATTTAAGTTATCTTATAATTATCAAAAAAAAAATACAATCTATGTTTTTATCTTAAATAGTAGATGTCTAATATAGTACACACACGCCTCAAAAAACGCGTCATCGTTGAGGATGTCTTGCTCAGCGTTCTACTGCGCGAGATCGGTCAGCATAATCTTAATGAAGTTCTTACATCCTAAGCAACCGCATTGATTACAATTCTGGTCTATGGAAATGTCTTTTATAGACTCCATGTCTTTATTTATTGACTCCATCATTTTAAACAAATAATAATCCGCCATGATCTATTTTTATTCAAAAAAATTTAAGTTCTTAAAATATTATTGCATCTGAAATGGATCAAAATGATCTTTTGTTGTTGGCGGTTTTGGCGTGCTGTTGTGTTCGTCTTTTGCATTTAATGGTTGAGATTGTTTGGACTTTGGGTTTTGGTGTTGCTGTTTATATATTTTATAACCGTAATAACCGCCCCAGCAGCAACAAGGACGCCAAAATGACAACAGTTTTTAAGTTCAATATTCCATGAAGACTTTGGTGCTGTAGGCCTTGAATCAACTTGTTCTGGTGTTTTTATAGCCGGCATTGAAACAACTGTTGGCGGCGTTACGTTTTCATTATGAGCTATATTCTGTGATTGTAACTGTAATTTTTTTGTTTGTTCCACTCAGCTAATTTTTTTCCTGCCGCAACGCGTCCAGGATGAGGAAGCCTTTTAGAGGTCACTTTCTCCGCTGATCCAATGTTTTCTGGTTCTGATGATTTTCTGGCTCGGTCATTTGAAGGGAAATAAAATCTATATGATTAAAAGTAATTAATCCCATGATTAGCGGCGATAATAATGTTCCAAATCTGTAATACAGATCACACCCTAGAGACTCTAATGACTTTGTTAAAACTGGATCCTGCGTTAAATCATACGTAAGATCTTGTTCAGAATCAATGGGAGCAAATTACTGACTAGTTTAGTGTACAAACTAAGAAACCGTTTGCCCCACACTTTTTACCATTCTTGATCCAAGTTGCGCTTCATACCTGTTATGATACTTTAAAATGTCTTGCGGCGACATCTGTTGAATCTGTTCTATGCTGAATTCATTTCCGAGGAACTGTTTTGTTTTTCCACATGCTGCCAAAGAATACAGTCTTTCTTTTTTTGGCATAATAGCTTGCTCATCAACCTGGTCATTTGTAATCATAAGTTCAGGAAGGTTTAATAGATCATCGGTGTTCATATTTTTATTAATTATAATTATTTTATTTTTTAAAATGAGCGCCGAAAAAACTGTTGCCAACCTTGTTATACCATTCTGCTGTTATTGGGGGCCTAAGTATAGGATACAGAATGCTTGGTAAAAGCTTGTTAAGAATTAAACCAGCAGATCTTGGCAAACTAGACTTTGAGGATTTGGCAAAGCTAATTGCTATCATTGCAGCTTCGTTTGCCACGAAAGATTTTCTAGTCAAGCAAGGAATAATTCCAGACAATATAAATATGTAAGAAAAAAATACATTTATAAAAAATGGCTTCACTCGTAATGATGATAGGCGGTGCTGTGGTTAATGCGCTTGCTTTTAGCGGAAGTAATTACGCGTTTAGTAAACTACGGGACGACGGCGAGAGAAAAGACATAACAAAGCTATGGAGCAACTAGCAGCTGCACAAGATCACTATGAAAAGCAGAGAATTGAGCAGTTAGATTTTATTAATAACAAACTGAAAAAAACAGGGGCATGCAGCTTACACATTTAAAGATGTTGACCAGGCAATAAAAGAATATTATCTTGTAACAGGCGAGCCAATCGAAACATTGCCCCCACCAAAATTTAGCGACTTTTATCAGCCATCAGAAAAACAAAAGATGCAAGAAATCGTGTTTGTTATCTTTGGTATGACCATTGTGTATTTTGTTGCGCATATATTGGCTGAATAAAAATGGACAAAATCTATTATTCACCAAAAGGATATTGGAAGGGAATCACGGAAATTTAAAAAAGCTAAGCCAAGCAGCGGGAGTCAGTGAACAAACAGCAAAGAAATGGTTATCTAAACAAGCGATTTGGCAAATTTATTTACCTGCGCCTAGACGAATACAGAGACCCACTTTGTGAATACAACTCCAAACGACACCCATCAAATGGACCTTCTATATTTACCCCATGATACGATTAGACGAAAAAGATTTTAAGTACGCACTCACAGTCATTGACATGGCTTCAAGATACAAAGATGCGGAGCCATTAACACAAAAGAGTGCTTCTGCTGTTGCTGTCGCTATACAATGATATACCAACGAGGTCCTTTAACTTACCTCGCATGATTCAAGTCGATGATGGAAAAGAATTTAAAGGGCGAGTGAATCAATTATTGTTAAAACATAGAGTTGCCATTAAAAGAGGCATTCCGGGAGTTCACAGATCACAGGCTTTAGTTGAAAAAATTTAACAAACAGTTAGCTGAAAGACTTTTTTTTACCAGTATCACAGAGAGCTTATTGACAATTCTCGCAACACAGAATGGGTTAGAAGACTGCCCCCAGTTTTGCGCGCAATGAATAATGAAGAATTTAAAGGCCTAAAACCAGTACAAGCAATCAAAAAACAAATAATAAATGCTGTTGAAGGAGAGTCTTCATCCGGCAAACTATTACCATTTGGTTTGAAAGTAAGGTACCTTTATTACGGGGGAAGCAGAAGGGGACACTCGCATCAGGACAACCGATCCGGTTTGGAGTGTTGATCCATATGAAATAAAAAGAATTGTAAAATGAATCCGCCCGTGTATTATTTACGAGAAACTGACACAACAAAACAACCAGCTCCTCAAAGATCTTTTGTAAAAGAAGAACTGCAGATAATCCCACCAGACACAGTTCCGCTTTAATTAATTTACGTAAATATTTTTGATTTTAAAAAGGGAGGCTCAGAAGGAAGTGCAGAACGAAAAAAGGAAGGAAAAGGAAGAGACCTTGGAAATGATAGGGGAAATCTTTCTTTTGGGTTTTTTTTGCTTTTGGGGGAAAATTTATAAAGATTAATAAATGCATTCAAAAATTACCCAAATTTAAACTAAAAACCCCAAAACCCCCCAAATTGGGAAAAAAAATTATTTTTGAAAAAATAAAAAAAATTCAAAACGCTTAAAGCAAAAAAAAAGGAAAAAGTTTTAAAATAAATTTGGAGGAAGCTATAAATTTGATTTTAAAAAAAAGTTATGAAAAATATAAAAACCCCGGGGTTTTAAAGGCGGCCCTCCATTTGCCTTTTGCTATGAAAACTCGGGAAATTAACAAATCCCCTTTTTTTGTTTTTGGGTTTTTTAAAAACGATTCTTTTTTTAAAAACGTTGTGTTAGCCAGTAGATTAGATGAAGTTTTACGTTTTTCAGATGAAAAAGTCTTATTGTCAAACAACGCTTCTTTGTAGTTTTTCATGAGATTATGTTTGCCCTGCAAAACATGCGAATATTCCTTTGTTTTTTTGGATAGTTTTTCCTGGCTCAAAATTAATGTACTTTTTCGCCCTTTAAACCCCAACTTTACCCCTTGGTTTCCCCTTTTCCAGAAAATTTCCCCCTTTCATCTTTCCAAAAAACCTTCTTATTAGTATTGAAAAAAAAAGGCGAATCTTTTGGGTAATGGATGTGTCATACCATCCTGCATGCCCTTTTGCTACTTTTTAATTCCATGTCTTTTGAGGGTTTTTTCGTGGGGAATCTAAAAAACAAAACTACTGTATCTGTGAAAAGTACTCTGGACTCTGGTTCGGGGGTTTAAATTTAGTCATAAAAAAAATTTTTAACATAAAAAAGTTTTGGTTAATTTCAAAAACAGTCCCCCCCCCCAATAAATACAGGTTTGTCCAATTTGACTTTCTTTTTTTTCTTCATTATCCCAAAAAAAGCGGGCATAAAATCTTTTAAAGCCCTTTTTTAATTGGGTTTTTGGGAGTCGTTTAAATTTGGCTTCGTTTTCTTGGTGACAAATCTGACTTCTTTGGCTTTTTGCGGTTTCTCCATGGGTCTTTCCAAAAACAGCTTTTGGTTAATCGTTGGGAAAAAGTTTTTTTTTCTAAAGGGCATCTGTGGATTTAGTTCGGGAGATCAGTGTTATTCATTATTTTGGGGGTTTTAAAACTGTTTTTGATCGAAAGAAAATTATACAGGGAAAGATGTCAAACTTAAAAACGGTGTCTTAAAAAAATTGTAGAAGTCTGAAAGGACAGCATAATTTTTTTTGCCCCAAAGATTGGGCACAAGTTTAGGGGCTCTCTTGGATTCATTTTTTGACTTTTGCGAAAAGGGTTAGTCATTTTGCGTTCATGGATTTCTGGGTATTTAAAAAAACCCTTTAGAAAAGACCCTTTTTACGATCAGCTGTAAGAGTTTTGCGTTTGTTCTAAAAATTTTTAAATTGTTTTTAATACCCCCAAGTGTACATTTTAAAGTTCGTAATGGAAGTGATTGCCCCATTGCCCATCCTTACAGATTTTTGGGCTTCAAATACATGAGTTTGTTAGACTTTTTCTGGGTTTTTGTGTCAAGTATTTTTTGGGTTTGTTTTTACAGTAATGATGCAAGCCTTTTAATTCCTCCCCGCAAACCCTTTTTCAAAAATCTGAATCTTTGGAAGGTCAGAAAAAAAAAACAATCGGGTCTCAGTAAATTTTAAAAAAGCACCCAACTCCCCCCGGGGCGAAGAAATGTAATGCGCGGGTTCCAGGCTGTAATTTTTCATGCAGGTCTTTCTTTTAATTTTCAAAAATATCCGAAAAAAAAAACATACATAAAGCCAACAAGTAGGAGTATGATGGTCCCCCCCATGTTTTACACTCTAATTTCCCACGCTTTTGAGCATGGGGGAATCGGGAATCATGATGTCCTTTCCTCAAAAGACTAAAAAAGAACGCGCCTTTTGGGAAAGGAAGTGGTCTTCGTCAATTTTTCCCCAAATTTTTCATTTATCTAAGGGAAAAACCCCCCCCCTTTTTAAAAAAAGCGTTGGGTCAAAATATTCCCCCCTTTTTTTGGGGCAGGATTTTAGGACATCCCCCAGTGACTTCCCCCCGATCCCATCAGGGTGCTGCATAGAGCCCAAAAAGACATGTTATTTAAAGTGAAACACATGTATTTTCTGAGGCTGTGCAATGCAGGGAAAACCCTGAAGGAGTGGGTTACTGTTTTCATTAAAAGATGAGGTCTTTAACCCTCGCAAGTTATGAAAAAATACGGGCGTTTCCCATTGTTTTTGGGTTTTTTAAATTTTTGTTAAAAGATTGCTTTATATGTGCTGCTCTCTAAACTTTCCACAAATGTGACCAGGGTTTTTTTTACGGGGTTGGATTAGCTTCTTCACTGGGGTTCAAACCCCCAAAAATCCAAAAAATTGGTGGCTAAGTCATACTGTTCTTGGTTTTCATGGCGTCTTCAGGTTTTCAAAAAATTTTCAAAATTAGAAAAAATTCATTACGCATTTGCTGCATCGTTTAAGAAGTTTCTGCGGCTTTGGCCCTCTGTTTTAAATTCGGTTTTGGAATGAACCCCTTCCGACCTGCCAAAACGAAGGCAAAGGGAAACAAATTGATGTTTTACTCATTAAGATTTTTTTCAAATTTTTTGGGGCGCGGGGCCTTATAAGGAAAAATTTAAGCGACTAAAAAGTCTGCTTTAACTCGTATGGAAAATTTTTTGCAGCCGTTTCCAGTTCTTAAAATAACTTTACTCCCTTATGGGGGGCCGTAATTAGTTCTGTTTACAGTCAAGGGGCCCTTTTTACAATGTTTCTTTATTTTTGTTTTTGCGGTTTGGGAGCAGAGGAAAATTTTTTTAAAAAACATTTTTTTGCAGAATTCTTTTTTTATGGTAATTTTTGAAGTATCCCGTTTAATCTACTCTTTGGTTCGAAACAATTTTGTAATGCGGTACCCCCGCGGGTGAAAACTTCGTAGAAAGGGTCAACATGATTTTTGTTGGATTACCCATTTTTGGGGGGCGTTTTGGACCCTTTAAGGGGTTTATTTAGATTTGTTTCTTAAACCCATGTGTAAAAACTTTTAACAGTTTTTGGTTTGTTTTGTTCTTCAAATGATCAATGGAACCCACGCAAACAGGAAAGGTTATTCCACTAAAGTTAGTTCATTGATGTAAGGTTCATAGTTAGATACTCTCTCTGCGTTTTTAGAAAAGTGAAAAAAACCTTGCGGAACACCCCAATAAAACTTTTGTTGTCTGAAAAAAATTTTTTTATGTTTAAAAAGTTTTTTTTGCGACTAATGTGGAGGTAGGGAATGTAAGATTTGCCTAAATAGGTCAACTTGGGGGGGGCCGGGTTTAAAAATTTGATTTTAAAGGGACTTGCCCCGCCCAACCCAGAGCCTCTCTTTTTTGGCTTTTTTGGGGCCCAACTTTCAAATGGTAAGCGGGTTCGTTTTGCCCAACCAGGTTTTAAGCCCATTACGGAAAAAAAAAAAACCTGTTGTTTAGTTGAGCCCCAGACTTCTGATTTTCTTAAAAAATTTTTTTGGTTAAATAGTCGATTAAAACAGCAAACTTTTCTTTAACGGGCGGGTCTATTTTTAGTTTACCGGGAAATTTTGAAAAATTGCGGGAACAACATTGCCGTATTTTGTTGGTCAATGTTTTTCTAAAACAATATCATTTAGTGCTTTTGACAAACGCTTTCCTTAAACATTCCTTCAAACAATTCGTCCAGTCCTTCATAAAATTTTTAGAATGTTGAGTTTCTTTTCTAACCCCAAAATTTTTTTTAAATTAAAAAAAAATTAATCAAAATTAAATATCAACGGTCTTTTTGTGTTTGGACTCATAAATAAAGTATAAAACACCTTTTGGTGTTGTTAATGTGAGCTGTTTAGAACGATTTTAAAAGTTTCGTTTATTTTTTTTAAAACCCTTTCCCTTTTTTATTGCCGGTGTCAGGCTTTTGGGGAAAAAAACTTGCTCTTCCCTTTTTTGAAGATCAAACTTTTGTTTTTGTAAAAAATAAAAAATGGGGCCTGAAAACGACTAATTCTTCATGGGTGTGTTTGAGTCAGTAGTGCTTTTTTTATAATCAGCCTTAAAAGGGGAACTAATTTTAGCTGTTATTTTTGAACCAAAACTGTTGTTTTTGGGTTTTTAGTTTTTTTTTTTTTTGTAGCAGAAACCTACAGCTAATAAACACGGCCGAGAGCAAAAAGAAAAAAACCCCCTAGAGGAAAAGCTGCGGGTGCGCCATGCTGATGCTAGGGGCCCAAAACACTTGTTCCCCCGGGATGCAGCGCTTTTGTTAAAGCTCCAGTTTTAAAACATGGGTTTCCCAGCTTTAAAAGACAGCGGAAATCCCTTTTTTGGGTTTTTTGCTGTATTTTAAAAGGGTCTGCTTAGTTTTTGTTGCATTTTTTTAAAAGTTTGTTAATCTGAATTTTTTTAAATGGGGGGGTTCTACTATCTTTTCCCCTTGGCGGATTTTGGGTTTCGGGGGGTACTCTCGGAAAATTTGCTGAAACAGACATGCTTTTTTAAAAATGAAAAAAATAATTTAGTAATGTATATTTTCTAATTGTTATCTTGAATATTCGTGGGGCATCTTTTTTAAAAACAAATATCATTAAGGGGTTTTTCAACATCTTTTTCTTTTTTCAATTTAAATGTTTATTATGTTTTAAACGTTCTCCCGTTTCCCATGTAATTTATCCCCGTTGCCCTTAAGGTCAATCCAAAAACCTTTTTTTGGTTTTTAAAAATTAATGATCAAGTCAAAAATGTGAAGTTTGTAAATTTTAAAACAAAAGGGGTCAACTTTTGGGATTTCTAACCTCCCCCCTCCAAAAGTTTTTTATTTCGTCAAAAATTTTGTTTAAGGTCTAACCCCCGCTAGCGGTTTTTTTGGGTTTTGGGAAACTCCCTCAATCAAAACTTTGGGTACTTTCGTTATTTTAGGTTTTAATAAACTTTTCACTTCCTTTTTTTGAATGGTTTTCATCTTCACACAGAAATTAAAATACCTTTTAAAGCGATCTTCCCGAAAACCACAAAAACAAAAATTTCCATAAAGGGGTCTCCCCGGCTTCGGGGTTTATGTTGTAGGGGAAAATTCCCCTCTTTCGTAATATTTTTGCTTTTTTTGGATGATTTTGTTGCTAAATCACCCTTGCAAAATTTTGGGGTTGTTTAAAAAACGCCCAAACTCAAACGAGATGTCGAAAGGGCTTTATTTTTGCTTCGGTATCTTCAAAATTTTTAATAAACTTTTTGTATTCATTAAAAGTTAGTTCTTTTGACAATCTGTCTTTTAATGCTCCTTAAAAAAGTAGGGGGGCATGGTTTTAAAAAATCAAAATTTTGGGGTATGAAAAAGGGGTTTTCCCATAGCATACTTAGGGGCTAAAAAACCCCTTTTGCCGCCCTTTAGCTTTTGGGCGGCGCCTTTTCTATGTTTTAGGGGCTTCTTCATTTTCGTTTTTTTTTTAAAAAGGCAAGATCCCCCTTTTCATTCGCGGCTGGGCCATAGATCAAAATGGGTTTAAAAAAATATTTTCTGCATTGTGTAAAGAAAATATTTCTTGCCCCTCAAGTTTTATAGAAATTTTCTTAACAAATTCCCCCGCCCCGGATTCTGTTCAACCGTCCTGTTTGGGTCTGTTGCTGATTCGATTTTCTTTTTAAAAGAAGCGCGCAGAAGGGGTGGCACAATTTATTCATCCGCTCCTAGGGGCTGGAAATTTTTCAGTAAGGAAATTTTATCCGCATCAATAGTGATGGATTATTTGGAAAAAGTAATATTCCCCTTTTTTCCCCTTTACGCCCAAAAGGGGTTTTTTCAGTTTTTATGCGGGTCAAGAAAAGAACCCCCATGCTTGTGGGCATTTTTTTTATAAAACCCAAAAAAAAAAAGTTTATTATTAAAGAAAAATGGCAGGCATTGAAGGTGAAGAAGATTATGATGTTTTAGATTTTGGAGACGCATGAGTGTTTCCCCCTTTGGGGGGGAGCATCGCTCGGGGCTTCATTGCATGATGAATTAGCAGAAATCGGGAGAAAATTTCCAAAAAGGTTTTTGGTATAAATTTAAAAGAAAAGTAAGGTCAGATCATTTACCCAAAAATTTTGGGCAAGAACTTCCCGAAACCCATATACCCCGATGATTTTGAACTAAAAGATAAACCCTTTGTTTGTGAAAAAAGACCCGGACAACTTGTTAGCTTACAAATAAACGAGGGCCCCTCAAAGTTTGTAGGATGAATCAATTAGACAAAGGGTTTGGGCGGAAAAATCGGAAAAACGCCTTGGGATTTTAAAAACCAAAAAAAGATTGGGAAGCGTTGCTAAAATTCAAAAAACCCCTTCAAGAACTCCCAAACAGGTAACCCAAAAACAAAAAATGGAACTTCAAGATTTTAAATCAAACAAACGGGCAAAAATTAAAGCAAGCAGGAAAAACCGTTTTTTCCCAAGAAACAGCGTTTTAAAAAAAATTAATGATTCCCCCTAAAATTTCGGAAATAGCAGCCCTTTTATCTTGGGGGTTTTGGGAAACCAGGGCGAATTAACAAACTAATTTTTGCAAAAAAAAGGGGGAAAAAGATGGCATATTTTAAAAGGGGAAAAAAAAAAAACTCGTTGAGGTGAGACGCCAACTTAGGGCTGATATTAAGAAAGAAAAACCCCAAAAACTAAAGATTTTTGAACAAAAGAGATCGCAAGAATAGAAGCGTTGTCTACTAACGGAAAACTTACGGAAAATCAAGTGAGCAGAATAAAAAGAAAATATCCAAAGAATTTTATATGAAGGGGAAAAACACTAGAGAAAGAATTTTGAACACTGTTTTTTGAGGCAAAGGGGTCCATTAGCAAGCGTTAAACTGCCCTTTTTATTTGCATTTAAATACACTGGTGTTGGTAAATTTCAGGCGGGGGTGGGGCTGGGGGAGTGCCCCACCGCCATCGCCTCCACGCCGCCCCTTTTTTTTTGGGTAAAAAAAACAGCTTTTTCATCTTGCGGGTTTATTTTAAAAAAAATTTGGCCCGTAAAGCCCTGGGGTGCTTTTCAGGTATATTAGGGGGTGTTGTTAGTGGGTTTTGTTACTGCAGGCAAAGTAGTTGGGGTTTTTGGTGAAACACTTATGGACAATGTTCTCTTTTAAAAAGTGGGTTAATTTTTAGTAAAATAAAGCCCCAAATAATCCTAGGCCGTTAAAACCCAAAAAAAAGTTTCTGTCTTTTTATAAATTTATGGTCATTTTTTTTTTTGACTTCTTCACGGCCTTCGGGTTTGGGCCCCCGGGGTTTGGGTGGGTTTTTCTTGGGTGTTTGTTTTCTGCTTGCAATTTACTGGCTAGAAATTTTTTTCGTTTTTTTCCCCACTTTCTGTTCATTGCCTGCCACAAGGTTTCATTTTTGTAGTTTATTTTTTGTGCCTATTGGAGTCTGAGGTCGAAGGCAGAAAGTAAAAAACCGTGCCAACAGCAAAATCTACTTTCGATCTTGCGTATTGTAAAACTTTTTTGGGACCCTTTTTTAATTGAAGGTAAATTTAACTGTGAAATTTAAAGGCGTCCTTAAATTTGCTTTTGTATTGTTTTTGTGCTCCCAAAACCCGTGGGAAGGTCAGTTATGCTTGATCTCGTTTGTGCTTGCGAAACCCACAACACCCAAAGTAAGTACGAATTTGAGTCGTTTATTTTGTTCTATTTGCTTTTTTTAGGCCCTTAGAAGTGTCTAAATTAAAAAGTTGTCCTTGTGTTTTTTTTGCTCTTGCTCTATGGGCCCCAGGGGAAAAGCTGTCCGGGGGGTAAAATTTTCCCCCCCCCCCCTTTAGAAAATTTTCCCCTGAGGCCCCCAAAAATGGGGGCCCCCCAAACCTTTATTTCCCAAACCTTTGGTCGGCGTCGAGTTTCCCCCCCCCACCCCAACCTTTTAAAAACCCCCCCCCTGCTTTTGGTTTCGGAAGGTTAAAACGGGGGTTTTGGTAAGGGTTTTTTTAAAAACCAGGGATTAGTTAAAAACTTTTGGGAAAAAAAATTAAATAGGGCCCTAACCCCAAAAAATTTATTTAAATGTCCCCTTTGCCTTAAAGGGTTTTTTGAAAAAAGCAAAGTTTTAAGGTTCCTTTAAAAAGCTTTATGTCCCAATTCGGGTTGCTTTTTTTGGATTAAGGTTTTTTGGGGGCCCCCTTTTTTGGAAAGGCGCTTTAGTTCCAAAATCAAAAATTTTGTTTTTTGGTTTTAATAAAAAAGAAAACGGGAAATTTTAATCACCAAAGGTTTAAAAAAGTTTTAAAATCAAAAATAAGACACCCCCGGGTTTTTGCACAAAAACAACAAACAAAGTTTTTAAAAAGGGTTTTTTTAAAATTTAAACGGTTGACCCTTAAAACCGGCCCCCTTTGGAGATTTCCCTTTTTTAATTTGGGGGGTTTTTTTTACTGGCCCAAAGGAAATAAATTTTCCTTTACTTAAACTTAAATGGGGTCAAAAACTGTTTTAAAACTAAAAAGGGGGCTTTTAAATTTTTAAAGAGGGGAGCAAAATTTTTTTGCCAAACAAAATTTTGAATTTTACCCAAAAATTTGGGAAAAAAATGTATTTTTAAAATAAAATTTAAAACCATGTTTTTAGAACATCTATTAAAATTTTAAATAACCCCAATTTAAAAAAGATAAGGGGCGCTTTCATTAAATTTTTACAAATTTAAGGGTTTAAAAAAATTTTGTTTTTAAAAAAGGGCATAATTTAAATTAAAAATTGACCCAAAAAAGGGAAAAGTTAGGTTTAAAAATACATTGGGGTTTTGGGGTTTTTGTACTAAAAGAAGGGGTAATGAAGGATTTTAATTACCAATTAAAAAGGGAAATTTGAAAAAAATTTTAATTCTTTAAAAAATGAAAAGGCGCTTTATTTTTGATAAAAGAAGGGTTTTTTAAAAAGAGGTTGGCGACAACAAAAGGTTTTAAATTTAAAAAAGGCCCAAAAACCTTTTGGGAGAAGAAAAAATGTTTGAAAATGCCTAAATTCAATTAAAACCTAAATTTAAAAAGGGAAAAAAATTTTAACATGATTTTTAAAAACCTAAAAAAGTTTTGAAAAAAATTTTAACTGGGTTTTTAAGAAATCTTATCGGGAAAGCGGGATTAAAAAAGCCCTTTTTGGGAAAAAAAATACAAATTTCCCAAAAAAAGGTTTTTTAAAGGGAAATTTTTTAAGGGGGTTTTTTAAAAAAAATTGGAGACCCCAAAATAAACGGTTTTTAAAATGTGGGGGGAAAGGGGGTTGGGGGGGTTGTTTTTAAATAAAAAAAATAAGCTGGCAAAAATTTGCGTTAAAACCAAGTTTTTAAACGTGGGGCTTACCGGGGGAGGTTTAATTTAAATTAAAAAAACCTTCGCTTTGAAACTTTTAAAGAACGGTTGGGAAATTTAAAGGGGCCGGTTTTTTTTTGGGTTTTTGGACAAAAGTTGTAAAAAAAAAAACGGAAAAAATTTGGGAAAAAAAGGTTTAAACTTTTTGAAAAAAATTCCAATTGGCAAAATTTGTTTGGCCGGTTTGGGAAAAAAATATTTAAAAAATGACCTTTTAAAATTTCGTTTAAGAACCATTTTTTTTTTAAGGAATGGAAAAATTTTAAAATTGAATTTATATGGCCAAATTTACATTTTTTAGGTCAAAAAAATTTTGGAAAAAATTAAACCGGTTTAATTTGTTTAAGGCCGGGCCGGGCAATATTTAAAGGAAAGAGTTGGAAAAAAGGGGTAAAAAAAAAAAACCGTAAAAATTTTTAAGAAAGAAAAGGTTTTAAAGGAGTTTTAAAATTAAATTCTTTTAAAAAACAAAAAATTTAAAGGGGTGGTTTTTTTTACAAAGAAAAGGGGAAATTTTGTTTTTTGTTTTTGGGAAAAATGGGGTTTGGGGTTTAGGGAAAAAATGGTTTTTAAAAAAATTTAAAAAAAGCTGGAAAAATTTAAGTTTAAATTCTTTCTTCCCCCGGTCCCCCCACAATGGTTTTTAGGGGATTTTTTTTTTATTTAAACCCCAGAAAAAATCCCTTTTGGGTTCCCCCCCAAACCCCAACTTAAAAACTGGAAGGGATTAAATTTTTGACAAAAAAAAATTTACCTTTTTTAGGTTTTTAAAACTAAAAAGGGCGAAAGTTATGGTTAAAAATTTTAAAAAAGGGGTTTGGTTAAATGGCGGGTTTTAAAAAATGGAGCCCGTTAAACTTTTTTGGGAACCCAAAAATTTCCTTCGTTGGGCATTAAAGGGGTGGAACAAATTTTTTGGAAAAAAAAAAAATTTTTCCTCGCCAACAAACAGTTTACCCTTTTTTTGTTCCCACATTGGGGATTTTTGGCACCCTTGTTATAACAAAGGCAAATATGAAGGGTTTTGGAAGGCCATGACCCAAATTTGGGGAACCCCAGAAAAAATAAAATAAAATGGGGGGTATTAGAACCGTTTTATAAATTTTCCCGGGGAAAACCCACTTTTAAATTTAATGATTTCACAGAAAAAGGCATTTAATTTAAAAAGGGGGAAAACCCTTTTTCTTTCCGTTAAGACACTGGGGTTGTTTTTTTTTCAGCCTTTTTGGTTTTTTAAAAAGGTTTAAAAAGGGTTAAAACCTTTTAAAATTTTTTTTGAAACAGGTAGAGAAACGGGCAAAAAAAGAAAAAAAGGAAAAAAGGTTCCTTTGGGGAGAAAAGGGGGAAAAAAAAAAAAAAAAAAAAAAAAAAAAAAAAAAAAAAAAAAAAAAAAAAAAAAAAAAAAAAAAAAAAAAAAAAAAAAAAAAAAAAAAAAAAAAAAAAACCCCCCCCCCCCCCCCCCCCCCCCCCCCCCCCCCCCCCCCCCCCCCCCCCCCCCCCCCCCCCCCCCCCCCCCCCCAAAAATGGAAAAAGGCCGAAAAAACCCCCCTTTTGGGGGGGTTTTTTTTGGGGGTTTTTTTTAAGGTTGGGAAATTTGGTTTTTTCCAGGATTGACCGGGGGGGGTTTTCTTGGGGCCTTTTGGTTTTTTTCCTTTTTTCCATCCCCCCCCCAAGAAAAAAACCCCGGGGGGAAATTGAGGGTCGTATTTTTTTGTTATTAAAGTCATGCTTAGTAGAGAACAGTAATATGCCGCTTTTGGATTCGCCCGCCCGAGACGGCCAAGGCCGGTTGAGAGCGGGTGAGCCAGAAGCGGCATATTACTGTTCTCTGAGCAGGAAGAAAAAAAAGAACACTTTATCATCAGTCTGTTGGGCAAAACAAAAAACGACGAATAGATCTGAGGGGTGGTGGTGATTTCAATCAAGATGATATTGCTCCCAAAATCCGGCAGAGTTACGCCGACAGCTGGAGCACCATTTGCTCTCATTCTTTTGAGGGCAATCATGAACGCATGTTTAACATTCGCTGGGAGCATCAGGGAAGACCGCACTGGAACGACCGTCTCAACGCCATTTTTTGAGAGGCAAAGCAAACGATTTAAAATCATCATCAGCCACACAGAGACAACGATGACTACCGTTTCGTTCATGCATCCAGAAACAACGTCCGAGTCATGGACACTCCTCGTCTGATCAACAACAGACAAGATATCGAGAGGTTCCTGGAAGCCATTAACGACCAAGATGTCTGGGAACACGCCAGACAGCAACATCCCAACTCAAAGTAGATGGTCCATTCCATCGCCTCAACCAGCTTCTGTATCAACCCTCTCCCGGACTACCCCACTGGCTGCTGCAATCGTCCTCCATCTGATTTCATCACGACCATCAAAGGCATCTACCCACTTGTGAAGGACGAAAACCACTCTTTTCTGTTCACCGACAACCTAGGATTGTTTTTTCTTTCGATGCCTTGCCTTGCATTGAGAAGCGTCGCTTA
>CM031608.1:15292942-15302942 GCA_018398815.1 Conus ventricosus
GAGCAAAACAAGCACATTTTCTTGTGAAAGTAGAAAATATAAAAAGATATCTCTTAAGACACAAGTTGCTGAGGGCCAGTTCTTGGAATGAATCCGCAAGGGACTAAATTACAACAAACTAATAAATTCAAGGATAAGTACCGAGCACCGTTCCAGCAACTTACAGAGCAGCTGGTGTTGCAATGACTGCAAGAATATTGAATTATAAACAAAGCTTGCTCTTATGTCTTAGATTGAAGAAATAGGGGGAGATAAGCATTCATATCTGCAGTGGTAGATGATTCTGCTAACTAAAACAGTATGTGCTTGAGTGGGTGATGGGGATGGGGGGGGGTTGGGGGGGAAGAGCTTCTCACAATGAACTTCAGCAAGCTTATAGTCTCCAAGGGGGAGACAACCTCCAATGGGGGGGAAACTCACTAACATATAACTCCTGGTCATATACCGATATTTCGAAACTTGGTGGTTTCTCTCAGTGACCGCGGAAAGTGGTAATTTGACTCCTCTGCCTTTTCAGTTTTAAGAAGATGCAATCCCAGAAAAGGCTGGTGTGCAATACCGTAGAATGTTTGTTGAGTTTTCAAAAAACAACAAAGGTGCCACCTAAGAAGCAAAAGAAAATCATGAAAGAGCAAAAACAAGCAACATTTTCTTGTGAAAAGTAGAAAATATAAAAAGATATCCTCTTAAGACACAAGTGCTGAGGGCCAGTTCTTGGAATGAATCCGCAAGGGACTAAAATACAACAAACTAATAAATTCCAAGGATAAGTACCGAGCACCGTTCCAGCAACTTACAGAGCAGCTTGGTGTTGCAATGACTGCAAGAAATATTGAATTATAAACAAAGCTTGCTCTTATGTCTTAGATTGAAGAAATAGGGGGAGATAAGCATTCATATCTGCAGTGGTAGATGATTCTGCCTAACTAACAGTATGTGCTTGAGTGGGTGAATGGGGGTGGGGGGGGGGGGGGGTGGGGGGGAAGAAGCTTCTCACAATGAACCTTCAGCAAGCTTATAGTCTCCAAGGGGGAGACAACCTCCAATAGGGAGGGAAACTCACTAACATATAACTCCTGGTCATATACCGATATTTCGAAACTTGGTGGTTTCTCCTCAGTGACCGCGGAAAGTGGTAATTTGACTCCTCTGCCTTTTCAGTTTTAAGAAGAATGCAATCCCAGAAAAGGCTGATGTGCAATACCGTAGTATGTTTGTTGAGTTTTCAAAAAACCAACCAAAGGTGCCACCTAAGAAGCAAAAGAAAATCATGAAAGAGCAAAACAAGCAACATTTTCTTGTGAAAAGTAGAAAATATAAAAAGATATTTTCTACTTTTCACAAGAAAATGTTGCTTGTTTTGCTCTTTCATGATTTTCTTTTGCTTCTTAGGTGGCACCTTTGGTTGGTTTTTTGAAAACTCAACAAACATACTATGGTATTGCACACCAGCCTTTTCTGGGATTGCATTCTTCTTAAAACTGAAAAGGCAGAGGAGTCAAATTACCACTTTCCGCGGTCACTGAGGAGAAACCACAAGTTTCGAAATATCGGTATATGACCAGGAGTTATATGTTAGTGAGTTTCCCTCCCTATTGGAGGTTGTCTCCCCTTGGAGACTATAAGCTTGCTGAAGGTTCATTGTGAGAAGCATTTCCCCCCTCCCCCCCCCCCCCCCCCCCCCCCCCCCCCCCCCCCCCCCCCCCCCCCCCCCCCCCATTCACCCACTCAAGCACATACTGTTAGTTAGGCAGAATCATCTACCACTGCAGATATGAATGCTTATCTCCCCTATTTCTTCAATCTAAGACATAAGAGCAAGCTTTGTTTATAATTCAATATTTCTTGCAGTCATTGCAACACCAAGCTGCTCTGTAAGTTGCTGGAACGGTGCTCGGTACTTATCCTTGGAATTTATTAGTTTGTTATATATATATATATGCTTTCTTTTCATTTTTGTTCTGCTCTTTTTTTTATATAGATGGTTTGATTTTTTTTAAAAGCAGATGCCTTGTTAATTTGATGTAACATCTTCAAATGAATGTTTGACTTCACACTTTTTTTTCCCTTAAGATAATCAGAATGTTGTTGCTGATAGTTGTGCCTGCTGTGTGAAGGAGTTTTCAACTGTCCTTGCAGTACAACCTGACCTTTGACTTCGCTGGTGCTGTCCAGTGGTGGCTCCGGGTGAACCGGTCAGTCTGCTCAGTGCTGGCACTGTCCTCTTACTGATGTGAGTAGAGCTGCCGCCCACATCCACACTGACCCCTGTGAGAGGAGATCGTCTGTCGATGGAGGAAGCTTAATGAACGATTTAGAGGGGGCTGGAATAGCTCAGTTGGTAGAGCGCCGGACTTGTGATCCTGGGGTTGTGGGTTTGAATTTCGGTACAGGGGGATTTTTCCCTCGGAGTTAACGTTGGTTCTGAATCCATTCCCCATACAGTCCTTCGAAAGAGACTATAAACCGAGGTTCCGTGTGTGAACGCACGCACAACATCTTGTCAAAATCCCGTCATCAACTTTCAGAAGAGAAGGCCAGTTTGGCCGTTGGTGTGGATGACACGTTACATATAGAATACACCTCCCCGAAGATGGAGTATGGCTGCCTTAATGGCGGGATAAAAAACGGTCGTACACACAAAACTCCACTGCCTGTCTATACAGGCAGTATCCGCAGGAGTATCCGCCTGCATACGCAGACAGACAGAAAGGAAAGAATGATTTAGAAAACGGCCTTACTATTAAAGCTCAAAGCTGACAAAAAATTGACCACATATTTACCACTGAAAGAGATGATTATCTATTAATAGTAAGCCGTTTTCTGAAGTATTAGTTGAACTTCCTCCTGTGACATACCATCTTCTCTTACAGGGGTCAGAAAGCTGGCTTCCTTCACAGCAAGTATAGTGGATGTATCCAGACGAATTTCAGCGTCGGCAGAGTACTGTCAAAAGTTGTGAAATTGGATACAATGAGTTATTGGGTGCCTGTGAAAGTGAACCCATTTTCCTCAGCCCACTGTCAGATTATAGCTATGCAAAGCTGAGTCGGGCATACGTGGCTTCAACGGCACGGAGCGGAATGTCATGAACCAAACCTAGTACTCAGAGTATTGGTTTACATTATTCACAATCTTATTAACTTTGATGCTGAAGAGAGCAGGAGGAAGGATACTCCTTTAGGGTATCCCCAACTCTTGCTCGCGGATGTTGGACAGCATGTTGACAGCATGGACTTTGAACTCCCAATCAGCCAGAAATTTTTTTTATAAACAGAGGGAGATGACCCTTTTAAAAACCCAAAGGGTTTTGAATATCCACAAGAATTTGAGGACTTCCAGTGGTATCATTAGCTTTCTTGAGGGAAAAAAATCAATAGCAGTCACATGTTGTTTCTTCATAAAGGTGTTGTGGATGGTGGTCTCAAGACGGATTAAATGGTCAACGGCACTTGCAGATACCACACTGTTCTATGGCCAAAAGCCATCAGTTTTCAGATTCTGCATCAGACGAGAGTTAACCATCTTTCTCAGTATTATGCAGACATAGACCTTGGACTCATGTGTGATTCTTCCAGGTTTGTTGACGACCCACTGTGGACTTTCCTCGTTCCAGAGGTTTGCTTTGATCTGGCCCGACATCGCGAAGACTCCATCAGGTCATTGGCATGCGAGGCATTTTTTTTGCAAAACTTCGTTCAAAATTTCCATCCCTTTCAAAGAATATTTACTGATGGCTCCGAATCTGAAGAGGGGGTCGCCTCTGCTGGGTTTTCTCAGTGATGTTCTAACACAGTCCTACCAACGGCGCCATCTACACCACAGAGCTGACAGTGTTGGTCCTGGCTCCTCAGCTGATCTCTAAATCAAAACGTAAAGACTTCCTCATCCTCTCAGACTCTCTTTCTGCTCTGGAGGCCATTGTTGGCCGTAACTCAAGCAACCTCAACTGCTGAAATTGTTTGAACCATACATCTCTGAAATGCTGATGAGCACAGTATAGTTTTTGTTTGGTCCCCCGGTCATGTTGGCATTTGAGGCAATGAAGCGGTGGATCAGTTTGTGAAGAATACTACAAATAAAGAGTAGAGCAGATTGTCTACCCCTCATACTGATCTGCAGCCCAAAACTCAGGCCTACATCAAAGACCTCCCACGGCTGTTCAGAGCAAGCCACTTAGTTTTGAGAGGAAGGGGAGTTTACAGCTCGCCCACAGCTGCAGAGGCCAAGCCGTGAATGCAGGTCAGGCAAAGTGGTGTTTTTTGCAGGCTGCTCCCCACCAGCCAGCTTACCGTGCTGTACTCGGCGAACTGAATGTCATCGGTGTAAAGCCGGTCTGGCAACAATGTGTTCGGCATTGCTGAGCGGCCATTACAAGTGGGGCTGTTAGTTTGATAATTAGTAGTTGTCAGGAAAAATGTAATATACCTGTGCTTTTGAGATGACTGAATAGGCAAACTCCCGACAATTTCTTTTAACATCAAACTCGACTAGGCTTATTTTCCTGTAGATAATGTAGATACGGCATGAAAGCTTGTACACAGTGGTCAGCCGATATTCAAACAATGACAACACACACACACACAAATTGTGCAAAAATGACGTCATCACTTTCTGGCAACTTAATTTTCCCTAGTTAACCAGTACACAAGTTTGATATATGCCTCTGCTTGGACTACAACAACAAAAATGTTGGATTAGAAATGTGTAAGCCTTGTTTGTTCGGCCCTTTAACTAAGTGTCTCGAATGGGACGGAAAAATAAAGCTGTGCTCCGGCAAGAGGAACGGAACTCGCAGACAAATAAAAACTTCCAAATCCTTCCAGACCTTAGTTGTTACCATGTTCCAGGGCAGCTGTAAAAAAAAAAAAAGAACAGTCTTGTGCTGTTTGCACACAGGCCTCTTCCTTTACACACACTTCTAATTTTCAGATGATGAAGAAGCATCCATATGATGTGCCACTCACAATAAAGCATGTTCTTATAGACCTTTGGGACCTAGATGATGTCAGACAAACATTTACAGCAGACTCCATGAAAACCTTGTTCAGAGATGTCCCACCTGATGTGATTTTTGAGTTTCTGAAAGAGATCAGCATTTCTGATATGATGGAAGATTTTGCGGAAGGAAAATTTTGCTGAAATTCAGGCACGCTTTTAGAAAATCTATTCCAATGATTTGCCTGTGTATGTTTTTCGGAAATCCATTTTTGGAGTTGACTTCAAAAAATGAAGTCCCTGATGTGGCCCTTGACAGTTGCCTGGACTGTAAGCAACATAATTCCTGAATCTGGAAGACTCCTGAATAGGCCAGCAGCCAGGACGTTCTTTACAAATTTCCTAATGACCTGCGAAACGTTCTTCTGGACAGGCCAACGGCTAAGATCTTCTTTACAAATTTTTTAATGACCCAGGAGATGTTCAGCAGCTGAGACCATCTTTACAAAGACACTCCGCAAACTGTCGCCAGTTTGTTTCAACGCCACAGGATCACAACATCAGTTTGGCTGTTTTTCCTTCCATCCTTTTTTTTCAGCTGACTGGTGGGAATTATGTTGCCACATTTGGCCCACCTCTGGCCCACCTTTGGCCCACTTTTGGCCCACCTTTGGCCCACCTCTGGCCCACCTTTGGCCCACTTTTGGCCCACCTTTGGCCCACCTCTGGCCCACCTCTGACCCACCTCTGGCCCACCTTTGGCCCACCTCTGGCCCACCTCTGGCCCAGCTCAGAAGCAGGGTCATGGAGTGGTGTGGCGTGGCTTGGAAAAAGGTAGATGTAAACACAAACAGCTCAGACGATAGACAGGTCAGGCTGTGTAAAACATAGCAGGTTAAACAGATCCATAACCACAGCATTGGCATTGTGCAGAGAGCAGTCAGTACTGGGTTGTTATGAGGGAATCCTCAAGAGGAGATAGAGCAGGGCACAGTAGACTGGCCACTCAGTAAAATGTGGCAGTGTAGACAGATCCTTAAGAGGAGATAGAGCAGGGCACAGTAGACTGGCCACACAGTGAAATGTGGCAGTGTAGACAGATCCTTAAGAGGAGATAGAGCAGGGCACAGTAGATTGGCCGCTCAGTAAAATGTGGCAGTGTAGACAGATCCTTAAGAGGAGATAGAGCAGGGCACAGTAGATTGGACGCTCAGTAAAATGTGGCAGTGTAGACAGATCCTTAAGAGAAGATAGAGCAGGGCACAGTAGATTGGACACTCAGTAAAATGTGGCAGTGTAGACAGATCCTTAAGAGGAGATAGAGCAGGGCACAGTAGATTGGCCGCTCAGTAAAATGTGGCAGTGTAGACAGATCCTTAAGAGGAGATAGAGCAGGGCACAGTAGACTGGCCGCTCAGTAAAATGTGGCAGTGTAAACAGACTGGCCACTCACTAAAATGTGGCAGTGTAGACAGATCCTTAAGAGGAGCCCTTGCAGTGCTGTCTAGTCCCTTCTGGGCAGTGTACTCATGCATTGTTGTCAGACTTAGGTATCAAGTATATTGTGTATCAGAGATTTTCACTTCCTGTGTATTTGTTGTTAAGAAATGTGTTCATTGAATACAATGATCTTTGTGTGGAAAATAAAAAAAAGAAAGAAAGAAAACAAAAAAACACCTTAATGAGGGCACATCGACAAATGAAAAGGGCCGCTGAAATCCCAGAAAGACTCGGGGTACCATAAGTAAATGTATGTTTTGAAATGGGTACATTATGCCTCCACAACCTTAACTCACAAAACATAGATACATAATAAACATTGCAGCCACATTATACCTGCATTCCAATGCTTGTGTGAATTTGCTTCCAGATCAACTTTCTTTTCGCTGAAATATTGAAGAATGGTTAACGTTATATTCTTCAGCGTCCCAAATGTATATTTGTATGAGGGGGAAAAAAACCTTCTGTCATTTGACGCATCGCATTTGCTGCTCACACCTGCTGTGTAAATTACTTTGCCATGTTTTTGAAGCTCAGATATATTTTACTCGCATTGTTAATTTTTTTTTTCCAATGAAGTAATGAGAGGTTTTTTCAGTGAAGTGAGGAGAGATTTATTTTTTCAGTGAAGTGAGGAAAGGGGATGTTGGGGGTGGGTGGGAAGAGTGGTTTTGTCAGTCAGTCAGTGAATGCAGATCCTTGATCATGCTAGCGTGTTGAATGTGGAGGTGGTGCTTTTCTGTTTGCAGCTTCCTCATGACGGCAGTCCTTTACTTTGTGCTGGGCAGCTTCATTAATGTGTTGAGGGGTCAGTCAGGTCAAGGTGTCCTACCCCATCACCAGTTCTGGACCTCGTTACCCGGGTACATCAAGGTGAGTTGCTGTCACATTATGGGGCACAAGTGGCCACGGATACGGTAAAATGACCAAAAGATAAACAGGGTTGGAAGATTGGATTAAACTTTTTTTTTTTTTGATTTGACCTTTCTTGTTGGTGTACGATTATGAAAACTTACACTTAATAATGCACAGTGTTCGCTTACACTCAGTAATGCACAATGTTCACTCACATTTAATAATGCACAATGTTCACTTACACTCAACAAGGCACAGTGCTTACTTGCACTCAACGATCAGAGTGTTGACATGTACTCAATAATGCATAGTGCTGACTTTACTCAATAATGCAAAGTTTTGACTTATACTCAATAATGCCTAGCATTGACTTACACTCAATAATGCAAAGTGGTGACTGATACTTAATAATGCATAGTATTGACTTGTACTCAATGATGCATAGTGTTGACATGTACTCAGTAATGCATAGTGTTGACATGCACTCAATATACTCAATGATGCATAGTGTTGACATGTACTCAGTAATGCATAGTGTTGACATGCACTCAATATACTCAATGATGCATAGTGTTGACATGTACTCAGTAATGCATAGTGTTGACATGCACTCAATAATGCAAAGTGTTGACTGTGACATTCATTCATAAGCTCGGTTCATTTTCATTAAGAAAATGACGCAAGCGATACATGACGTCTATTCGCTCTGCGCTGGATTAATATTTCTATGTCCAAACGACAAAACTAATTGTTAGTTTTTGCTTTACGGCAGTACGTTTATAATTTCAAGCGTCATGCAGACTTGCATTTGTATTAATAATAAAATAATTTACAATTGTAGGGCATCGAAAACCGTCGTACTGACCAATCGCGACTGTCCAAGTGTCAGTAGTGTCTCTGTCCGCGCATGTGCACTAAATAGTAACCGTTGAATCCTGCCATCTTTGATCAGCCCGGACGTCGTGGAATTGGCTCCGTAGAAAAGGTCTAAAAGTTCGAGAGCAAGTAACCTTTTGAAGACATCAGTCTAGGCCGGACTGAAGGGGCACCACAGAGCATTCGACAGCACCCGCAACTTTTTTCGGGGAGAGTCTGAACGAGTCTCATCGTTCCGTGGGCGAGTCGAAAACTGTGGGCACTAAGGCTGCGTTGAGGTAAATAGGTCTAAATCATTTTTTCGTATAGAGCAACAAAATCTATTTCAACATAATCGCATTAAGGCACATTTACCAGTTCAATAATATTTTGTGCGCGCGATCATTTAATATGCTCTGAATTAAATATTTCAGGTTTACCGGTCAACACGTATGATTGATCGTAGAGCTGTCATCTTCATCTGTTTGCTCTCATCATATCGTGTTGCCATGTACTAATCCATATTATGTAAATTCTATTTCAGCTCACCGTTGTATGCAACCATATTTAGAAGATGTGATATTTGTGTGAATGCAGATTTATTATTTAAAGAATCGTAAACGAGTTCAAGTTATGAACGAAGCATTTTCGTGGATCTAAGTGATCTGTATAATATGAAGATTAACGCCATTTGATTTAATCCATTCAAGGATTAAATATAATTGTAATTCATCAAGCACTAAGCCTTGGCGAATAACTCAGTCAAGGCAGATTGGAATATTCGTATACATTTTTCCTTCTTTGTTGATGAGCTTCATCGTAAAGCGATTTTTGAAGGAAATCAATTGTAAATGATAGAGCAAGCTAGTGCAATTGTAAAGTGTGTTTAGAACGTGTGATGGATGGAATAGTGATGTGCCACCATAGTGCAAGATCTAAGACAATTGTTATCTTGCAGGTCTGGTTTCATCTTACACCCGTTTATTCCTACTCCTGTTTTACACCACTCCTCTTCATCTTCACCTTCGGCACACACGTCTTTATCCCGCTACATCCTTCGCCGGGAGGAACGTGCTGGTGTGTCGACCTTACCGAGATCTGGAAGAGAACTGTGAACGTCAGCGGAACTCCGGAACGCTACACAATTCCGTGAAGCTGAGTGACAATCACATAAACACATCCCTCCATATCCAAGCACGCCATAACACACTCAAACATTTTTCTTACATATATATCATCTTGTGCATGACTACATTTTTTTTGTGTGTATCCTCCGGAAGATATTTTTGTAGCACGAGCGGACAGTCTATATTCGTGCTACTGCAAGAAGTGAAGGGAAGAAGGACAGAGACTTTGTTGTTATTGGTATATGTGCATGATTTATTTCTTTTGTATGTGATTCATTTCATAGGCAACAAACGGACATCGACATACAAAGCAACCATACGACATATTCACCGCAGATCATCATCATCTTTATTCATACTTAATTAAATTCAGTTGTTGAATCAAAGATCAAACCTCTTGATTACATCTGTGGAAAGAAAGTGAGGGGTGTGGACGAAAGCTTGACTTTCCTACTACGGTCTATCGTTCTTGCCTGAGCATTCAACCATCATTTATGAATGGGGTCTTATTAAAAACGTCACATTGACTTATAGTCAATAATGCATAGAGTTGACTCAATAATGCATAGCACAGACTTGCACTCAATAGTGCATAGCGTTGACTTGCTCTCAATAAGTTACAGTGTTGACTCAATGATTCATTTTAATCTGAAATGACTGTTGCCTTTTGTCCTTTTCATTCGCTGCACCCAGACAGAGCGGACACAGTTAGAATAAACCCACAC
>CM031608.1:15305442-15340442 GCA_018398815.1 Conus ventricosus
GTAAGATAATCCGCCAGCAGTTGTGTTTGCTAATCTCCCTCACTATGAACAGCTGACAGTGGCTTTGTATTGTTTGGAGAGACTGTGATATGGGTACATAACCAGTAGCGCAGGCTGCAGGTCTTTCAGTTGGGTTGGATGGAGAGGGTGTGGATATTGGGTGAATTTACAACTCGGGGCTACAAGTCTTTCAGTTGTGTTGGGTGGGAGGGCATGGATATTGGGTGAACCAATTGCACTGGGTTACAAATCTTCCAGAATAAGCTCGAACAGAACAATTTTGTTTTGGTAGCCTCAGGATTAACAAGATTGTGTTTGGATATTCTCTGTATAGGCAATATCTTGTCGCAAACATTTAGGCAACAGTAATGTTCTGTTTGTTGTTCATCTGCTTCTATCGTGTATTTGATAAAGCATATTAGGAAACAAAGTGGTTATCCTGGTAATAAATCATATGTGGCTTTCCCTTTATTCAGTTAGTTTTGGGTGCAAACATCTTGCAACACTGTAAATATTTACAGTGGCTCTTTAGTAAAAAAAAAAAAAAAAAAAAAAGAATTAATAAGTTTCATTTTAAAATGTATATCTTTCATTGTATTTTCTGTTGTACAGTCAGTAATGCACTGGAGAGAGAGAGAGTAAAACAAATGCTGAAAAAGAGATGTTAGTGTATCAAAACAAATTGGCCAAAACCTTTGCAAATGGCTGAAAAGTTTGTATGACTGAAACAACTTGATGATGATGTACTGGCAAACAATTTTTTTGTGCCAGAAGATTGATATTGCTGATATGTGTTATTGCATGCTGTTGAAGTGCCGCTTTGCTGAGGAAAAATTGTCCATTTTTCAAACACATGATCCAGTTCACTCCAAAGCTTGTGCCGTTGTCATCAACGTAACGAAGCTTGAGAAGGCCACTGCCAGATAAGATAAGATAATGTTGCTTATAGCCCAGCCGACCGCAGAGGGCCACATCAGGGCTGTCACCACGTTAAAATCAACTCACCAGTCATTACTTTCACACACCTCGTTAAATGACATCGTCTACAAACGAACCAGAAACTTTGTTAAAAATCCTTCTTCCGTAAAATCTCAAATCAGATGAAAAATGTTAATTTCTCTCAAAAACCCAAGGATCACGTCAGGCGGGACATCCCTGAACAGGATCTTCATGGACTCCGCTGTAAAATGTTTGTGTCTCACATCGTGCAAGTCCCAACACTCTAAAAGAACATGTTTCATGGTGAGTGGTGCATGACATGGAATGCACCACGGAGCTTCTTCACTCTTTAAAAGGTAAGAATGGGTAAAATACGAATGGCCGGTGTGCAGCCGGCACAGAACCGTTTCCTCTTTACGACCACCCGACGTAGATGGGAGGAAGTCCTTAAGGTTTGGACGGATCTGAAAGAGTTTGTTACTCGTCTGTGTGTTCCAATCCTCCTGCCAGAGGTCTCTCACATAATCGTTAATTTTGGGTTTCACATCTGAACAGGGGATATAAATGTTGGACAGTTTCTCTCTTGTGGCGTTCTTGGCTAAACGATCAACCATTTCGTTCCCGCCGATGCCAACATGGCCAGGAACCCAAGCAAGAGTAATGTTGTAACCGTCCGCCTTCAATTGCTAAAAAGTTTCAAAAAAAGTAAAAGTTCTGGATGCTGAAGGTTGCGGCCAGCTATGGCCTCCAAAGCTGACAGCGAATCCGACAGAACCAGAAAGTCCCTCCTCGAAGAATGGGAGTTTATCTTCAAAGCCAGTTACTAGAGCAGTAAGTTCAGCAGAATAGACAGAAGCATCTGAATGTATATGTTCCAACAATATCTGAGAAGGAGCCCCAGGGCAGTAGGCTGCACAGGCCACTCCATCTCAGACTTGGAACCGTCAGTGAAAACTTTTTGATAGGATGGGAATTTGGAACAGAGCTCGGCATACAAAGCCTTGTACGCCAGAGAGCTGGTAGACTCCTTACGGAAAGCTGCGAGATCAAACGAATCTCTGGTGTGAAAAAGGTCCATGGAGGTTGATCCGGAAACTTGGAAAAATCGGAAACTACCCCAGGTCTATACTGCATTCCGCACGTGAGGTGCATACGAAGTCCAAAACGGCGGAATACATTTCGGGTTATTTTCAAACTTACTTTGGAACGGAGGGTCAAAAACACAGTCATAGGCAGGATTCTGTGGTTCTGAGAACAGTCGGATATATAATTCAAAGACAGTTTCAGCCTGCGATTGGACAGTGAAGGTTCACTGCCTCTGCGTTACAGGCTGTACACAGGGGTGGTGCGGAACGCTCCAAGACAGAGACGAAGCCCTTGATGGTGGATAGGGTCCAAGAGTTTGAGGTAAGATGATCTTGCGGAGCCGTACACAGCACAACCGTAGTCCAGTTTAGAACGGACCAGGGCTCTGTAGAGGTGCAACAAGTTTTCTTATCAGCGCCCCAGTCGGTGTGTGCTACGACCCGCAGAATATTCAGTGCCTTTTGGCAAGCAGTTTTGAGGTTTTTAATATGGCTGAGAAAGTTAGTTTTTGGTTCAAAAATGACTCCAGAAATTTGGCCTCTTTAACGGCTGGAATGGGAGATTTCCCTACTTGAAGTTCCGGATCTGGAAAAAAACTGACGGAAATTATGGAAGTGAATACACTGGGTTTTTGTAGCAGAAAAGGTGAAACCGTTTTCATCCGCCCACCGATGGATTTTATCTACGCAAAGCTGGAGCCTGCGCTGGACACTCGGGTACAGGCTTCCAGTTGCGTAGACGGCAAAATCATCCACAAACAATGAGCAGTCTGAACCCTGCTGAACTGATTTCACAATGTTGTTGATCTTAATACTAAAGAGGGCAGGAGATAGTATGCTCCCCTGGGGAACACCCAACTCCTGCTCGTGGACATCAGAGAGAGTGGTGCCAACACGGACCTGAAACTGTCGTTCTGCCAAAAAATTTGAATAAAAGCGGAAGATGACCTCGAAAACCCAGATCGTGGAGATCATGAAGTATCCCCGACTTCCAGGTGGTATCGTAGGCCTTCTCCAAGTCAAAGAAAATTGCCACTGCATGCTGTCTGTTTAAAAAAGCGTTTCTAAGTGTAGATTCCAGACGAATCAAATGGTCAACTGTACTACGATGTTTGCGGAAACCACACTGTTCTTTCGCCAAAAGGCCATCGTTTTGAGTTTCCACAAGCCTAGCATTCCATTTTTTCCATTAATTTTTAAAAAATGGAAAAATTCAAAAATGGTTAAAAACCCATTTGGCAACACAGATTAAACAACCTATTTCCCCATGTGGTGTCCGTTCTGTCTTCCATTGACGGTAGAATCACACGATTTTCAAAAAAAAAAAAAGAAAAAAAATTTTCTTATCTCAAGTTAACTACACAGCTGAGCGATGCCACCTGCAAATCCTTAATGCCATTTGGAGGCTCATTGGGCCCTGTTGTGTGTTTTTTTGTTTCTTACAACAACCGTTGTTATATGTCATATCCAAATGTTGAGACCGCCATGGAAAAAGTTCCAAGTGTAACACCTGAAAGTAAAATGGAATCCAGTGACGAAGTGTGGATGCATGTGTGTAAGATAATCCCCAGCAGTTGTGTATGCTAATCACCCTCACTATGAACAGCTGACATTGGCTTTGTATTGTTTGGAGAGACTGTGAACTGGGGTACAAATAACCAGTAGCGCAGGCTGCAGGTCTTTCAGTTGGTTGGATGGAGAGTGGTGTGATATAGGGTGAATTAACCACACGGGGCTACAGTCTTTCAGTTGTGTTGGGTGGAGAGGGCATGATATTGGGTGAACCAAGTGGCAAATCTGGGTTCAAAATCTTCCAGAATAAGCTCGCACAGAACAATTTTGTTTTGGTAGCCTCAGATTAACAATATTGTGTTTGGATATTCTCTGTATAGGCAATATCTTGTCGCAAACATTTAGGCAACAGTAATGTTCTGTTTGTTGTTCATCTGCTTCTATTCGTGTATTTGATAAAGCATATTAGGAAACAAAGTGGTTATCCGGTAAATAAATCATATGTGCATTCCCTTTAATCAGTTTAGTTTTTGGTGCAAACATCTTGCAACTCACTGTAAATATTTACAGTGGCCTCTTTTAGTAAAAAAAAAAAAAAAAAAAAAGAATTAATAAGTTTCATTTAAAATGTATATCTTTCATTGTATTTTCTGTTGTACAGTCAGTAATAATGCACAGGAGAGAAGAGAGAGTAAAACAAATGCTGAAAAAGAGATGTTAAGTGGTAATCAAACAAATTGGCCAAAACCTTTGCAATGGCTGAAAAGTTTGTATGACTGAAACAACTTGATGATGATTACTGGCCCAAACAATATTTTTTGTTGCCAGAAGATTGATATTGCTGATATGTTGTTTAATGCATGCTGTTGAAGTGCCGCTTTGCTGAGGAAAAATTGTCCATTTTTCAAACACCTGATCCATCCCCAAAGCTTGAGCCGTTGTCATCAACGTAACGAAGCTTGAGAAGCCACAGCCAGATAAAGATAAGATAAATTGCTTATAGCCCAGCCGACCGCAGAGGGGGCCACATCAGGGCTGTCACCATGTTTAAATCAATCGTCACCAGTCCCATTACTTTCACACACCTCGTTAAATGAACATCGTCTACAAACGAACCAAAACATTGTTAAAAATCCTTCTTTCCGTAAAATCTCACATCAGATGAAAAAGTTTAATTTCTCCTCAAAAACCCAAGCACGTCAGGCGGACAATTCCCTGAACAGGATCTTACATGGACTCCGCTGTAAAATGTTTGTGTCTCACATCGTGCAAGTCCCACACTCTAAAAGAAACCATGTTTCATGGTAGTGGTGCATACATGAATGACCACGGAGCTTCTTCACTCTTTAAAAGGTAAGAATGGGTAAAAATACGAATGGCCGGTGTGCAGCCGCACCGAACCATTCCTCCTCTTTACGACCACGCCGACGTAGATGGGAGAAGTCCCCTTAAGGTTTGGGACTGATTCTGATCGAGTTTGTTACTCGTTTCTGTGTGTTCCAATCCTCCTGCCAGTAGGTCCTCACATATCGTTAAATTTTTGGGTTTTCACCATCTGAACAGGGGATATAAATGTTGGACAGTTTCTCTGCATGTGGCGTTCTTGGGCTATACGATCAACCATTCGTTCCCAGCCGCTGCAACCTGCCAGGAACCCAAGCAAGAAGTAATGTTGTAACCGTGCCGCCTTCAACTTGCTAAAAATTCAAAAAAAGTAAAAGTTCTGGATGCTGAATGTTGCGGCCAGCTATGGCCTCCAAAGCTGCAGCAATCCGACAGAACCAGAAAAGTCCCTCCTCGAAGAATGGGAGATTATCTTCAAAGCCAGTACTAGAGCAGTTAAGTTCAGCAGAATAGACAGAAGCCATCTGAAAGTACATGTTCCAAACCATATCTGAGAAGAGCCCCAGGGCAGTAGGCCTGCACAGGCCACTCCATCCTCAGACTTGAACCGTCAGTGAAAAACATTTTGCTAGGATGGGAATTTGGAACGGCTCGGCATACAAAGCCTTTTACTGCCATAGAGCTGGGGTAGACTCCTTACGGAAAGCTGCTAGATCAAAAACGATCTCAGTGTGAAAAAGTCCATGGAGGTTGATCGGAAACTTGGAAAAATCGACTACCCCCAGGACATACCTCATTCCGCACGTGAGGCCTCATACGAAGTCCCAAAACGGCGGAATACCTTTCGGGTTTTTTCAAACTTACTTAGGAAACGAGGGTCAAAACACAGTCCCCAAATGTAGTGCAAGGATTCTGTGGTTCAGGAAGAACAGTCGATTTAATAATTACAAGAACAGTTCAAAGCCAGCGATTGGTGACAGTGAAGGTTCACACTCCTCTGCGTACAGGCTGTACACCAGGGTGGTGCGGAACGCTCCAGACAGAGCAACGAAGCCCTTGCTGGTGGATAGGTCCAAGAGTATGATGTAAGGATATCTTGCGGAGCCGAACACAGCAACAACCGTAGTCCATTTGAACGACCAGGGCTCTGTAGAGGAGTCAACAAAGTTTTCTAATCATCGCCCCCAGTCCGTGTGTGGCTAAGACCCGCAGATTATTCAGTGCCTTATTGGCAAGCAGTTTTGAGTTTTTAAAGTCTATGGCTGAGAAATTTAAGTTTTTGGTCAAAACATGACTCCAGAAATTTGGCCTCTTTAAACGCTGGAATGGGAGATTTCCCCTACATTGAAGTTCCGGATCTGGAAAAAACTGACGGAAATTTATGGGAAGTGAATACACTGGTTTTGTAGCAGAAAAGGTGAAACCGTTTTCATCATCCGCCCACCGATGGTTTTTTCTACGTCAAATCTGGAGCCTGCGCTGGAAACCACTCGGGTACAGGCTTCCAGTTGCGTAGACGGCAAAAATCATCCACAAACATTGAGGCAGTCCTGAACCTCCCTGCCAGAACTGATTTCACAATGTTGTTGATCTTAATACTAAGAGGGCAGGAGATTGAGATTCCTCCCCTGGGGAACACCCAATCCTGCTCGAGGACATCAGAGAGATGGTGCCAACCCGGACCCTGAAACTGTCGTTCTGCCAAAAAATTTTGAATAAAAAGCGGAAGATGACCTCGAAAACCCAGATCCGTGAGATCATGAAGTAATCCCGACTTCCAGGTGGTATCGTAGGCCTTCTCCAAGTCAAAGAAAATTGCCACAGCATGCCTGTCTGTTTAAAAAAGCGTTTCTAATGTAGATCCAGACGAATCAAATGGCAAACTGTACTACGATGTTTGCGAAACCACACTGTTCTTTTCGCCAAAAGGCCATCGGTTTCCGAGTTTCCACATGAGCCTAGCATTGACCATTTTTTCCATCAATTTCCAAGACACAGCTTGTCAAAGCTATGGGACGGTAGTTAGATGGATTAAGAAAGATCTTTTCCCAGGTTTGGGGGATGGGAATAATGAGGGCTTTCCCGCCAAGAGGGTGGAAAGCAACCTGGGTTATTTAGTCCACACCCTTTGGGGGGGGTTGTATACCTGTAACAGGATTTACAGACCTTCTTGCGGAAGAAGTTTCAATAGTTGATAATGTATGTCATCTAACCTGGAGAAGAATCGCTGGCAAAGAGTAAAGGCAGATTTTCAGCTCTATTAAAGTAAAAGGAATATTGTAGTTCATCCATGTTGTCGGATGAAAAGTTGCAGGGGAGAATTTTTCTTTTAGGGCTTTGTGTTTGACAAAAGTGACTGATTTATTAGAAGAGGAGGAATTCCTTTTCGATGTTGAAAGCAAGCAGATTAGCAACTGCTTTCTTTCTGATATTAAAAATCCGAAACTTGAATGGTTCACAGGGGACAGGTGTTCTTACCTTTGATTTTCTTAATGAAGGTTTCCCCACTTTTTTCTTAGAAGTTTTTGATGTCAGCCTGGAGCAGAAAGCTTCTTCCCAGGACCCGACGTTTAACTGATTTTAAAAGTGTGTTCGATTTAAGTAAAAAACAGTAGGAGAGAGATTGGGCGACATCAGGACTTGTTTTGTCTTGGACCTAACCCTTTTAGTAGATCCATTTGACTTTATTATTTCATTGAAAATCACTTTACAAAAATATTGTTCAATCTTATTTTTAACCCGCATTGGCTGTGGTTAGAAATATGTTTTAAACAGATTATTTTTTCAGTTTACTGTGAATATGGCATATAGGGACTCTATCATTGTTCAGTGTTCTTCTATGTGCAATTTGAAGGTACATATTTCCGTCGTGAGTGTGGTAATGTAGAGGGATGAGGGGGACATGAAATAGCCCATGCACAACACCGTCCGTCATCGATCAAAATAAAAAGAAGTCTCAGATTTGTGGCCGTTCATGCCCCACTGCGTCATGGTGACCACAGTATTGATTTTCCCTCCCCCTGTCCTGCACCCCATGCAGAGATTTGCGGGTTGTATCGGCAAGTTCATGAGGACTGGTCGAAAACTATTGTGGTTTGCGTCCCTCTGAAGGAGAGCTCACTACGCAGGCTCCACGACTATGGAATTAATCATTGTCAATAGGAACACCAGATAGGTGGTGACCTTGTACTTTGATTCAGAACAGGCACCAATCAACACCATCTAAAACGATGAGCAAGAGTTCATGTCTAATTAGGTATGCTTGCAACATGGACGACATTGAAATATCGACCCGCTCCCATGGGGGGGAAGATTGCTGGTTCTCTGTTTTTGACAGGACCAAACCCAGGTGTGCATGTAGATGGGAATCTGGAATGAAGTGGTAGGGAGTATTGGCATTTGAGTGACATGAAAAGATGAAGCAGAAAAAGCCCATGCACAAATATTTATCCCTGTGATCTACATCAGTTCGACAGTCATTGATCAGCACAAATTCTCTGTCATCAGAGTGCATTTATCAGTACACATAGGCAGCCTAATTGACTTTTCGTACTTATCAGTAGTGAGGATAGGGAGGTCCTCACCCCTCAAAGCAGGGGGAGGCAATGGGGAGGGATCACGACAAAGCTTAGGACGAATCACATGACCGAGGATGCTCGGTGATAAAATCGAACGATCCATAGTGAGGTCCCTAATGATAGCACCTACGGCGATTGCATTGCGCTGATGCAATCACTGTAAAGAAAAATGTAAACAAACAAAAAATGAGCAGACTGGTTTAAGCGTGGTTTAAAAGCGACCTCGTGTTGGATTAGACCGTCTCCCAAGGGTGACAACACATGATGAAAAACGACAGTCAGTTCCCTTGAAAGGGCCCGAACTGTACATAACTGAACCCATAGTAAGCTGAGGCATGACTGACTTTATGAACTCGGTTACATTACAGTAAAAAGAATGAGATTGGGGGTTAATAGGTGTCTTTGTTTTTTTGGTTGTTTGTTTTATTTTATTTACAACCGTCTCCCAAGGGTGACAACACCAAAACAAACCAAAACCAACAGCGGCTCACTTGAAAGACTTGAACTGTACTGGCTAAACCCATCAAGGCTGATCCATCACTGATTTTCCACATTGCTATTAAAACCCCTCAGGGGCAAATCACATGACAGAGCATGGCCGCCGAAGACATCGAAAACGATCGAATGTGAGGTCCCTATGAAAATACCCTACGGAGCGGTTCGGACCGGTGCGAATGACGAGGCTTGCGTCTTGAAGGTGCAAACAGAATTAAAAAACGTAAAGAAAAAAATGACAGACAATTTTTTTTTTTTTAGGCTATCTCCCAAGGGCGACAACACCTAGATGGAAAAAAAAATGCAGTCATCTCCCTTGAAAGGTCCGAAGTTTAAACCTCTACACCTTTACCCAGCTCATCATGACTGTCTCTTTAGACTGGTTCATTAATAGTTAAAGATGGAGATTAGGGGGTTAGAAGGTGTCTTGTTTGTTGTATTGTTTGTTTTGTTTAAGCCGTCTCCCAATGGACACAAACAATGCTGAAAAAAAGCAGTCAGCTCCCATGAAAGTGTCCGAAGTTTTACCGCCTAACAAACAAATAAACAAACAACCATTACCCATATGAATCATGACTGACTCTCGACATTGCTATAAATGCACCTTAGTGGCGAATTATATGAACAGGGGATGCTCGGTGATTGCCTCACGAGAATCGATGTGACGTCACTATTAAAGACCCTAAGGGTGATAAAACGCATGCACTGTAATTTACATGCCATCGTCAACTTATGAAAAAAGCTGAATGTTTTTTAACCATCGAACTGTATAATCGAATCAGGAAAGCCTATAATCTACGTGTCAAAAAAGAAAAAAAATCATGTTGCATTCAGAGCATCGGATATTAGAGTAAATGAACATGTTTTCCCTTTTCCCCCTGTCCTCTGAATCGTTCAATGCAATAAAACGTACAAGAAGTCCAAAGCATAAAGTAAGTCTACTAAAGTCAGTCCGACAGAATGAAGGACCACCCATGAAACACCACGAGGAGGTGGGGAACTGGTTCCCAAAAAACAATGGATTAAACAGTCCACTCTGATACAAGAAAAAAGAAAACGACATTAGAACAAGCCATCAAGCCCACAATCACGTTGGAACGCTATCATACAGGAAAAGAAGCTACAGCTTGACTCTCGGAAACCACAGAGTGTACTCAACCTGAAAACGCTGTCCTGGAGGGACCCGTAAGACTTTGATCCAACCTTGTCAACTACTGAGTTCCATGTACAGCGAATCCGTATCCATCTCCAAAAGTAGAAAATGCTGATCGACACAAATTTGTCCAAACAATCATAATAAAACTACAACATTCGCAACTTGGCATTTTGGTAGACGAAATAACCAGTCAGGATCGGGAGTGCCCAGTTGAACTTTTTTTTTGTGCTCATTGCCACTCTACAACACCGCCACCACTCAGTAATTTTTTACAAAAACCGACCTTCAATGACGAATTTGGGGGCTTGATGTGCATGAGGTTATGCAGTTTGACTCATATCAAATCAATATATCGTGGGTTTTAGCTGTGTCATGGACGCAATTCGCCTTGAATTATAGCCGTGTTAGGTGGGTGCATCCACCCATAGCAAGGTCATTTTCCGGCAAGTGACTAAGGGAAGCAACCGTCTCGGGTCATTACTTTCCTTTACCGAAAGAGTAACAAACCTTAGCCTACGTTGACACATTTTTTCCTGTCATTATCGTGGGGACCGATCAATAATATTAAATCAAGGGCGTTAGAGGGGGTAGTACCTGACCGTTTAATATCCCACCCGCCTCATACAACGATAACACATGGTTTTTTTATTCATCCCTTTGGGCTAGCGTGGGCATTGCCACAAAAACCGATGACACATTTTTTTTTCTTCCCCATTAATCTAGGAGAGGTCCCTTAAAGCCTGTCACATATTGCAACCATATAACAAATTCACCAGTGTTCACTGGCTTGGCGGGTTTAAAAAACGAGAGACCGTGATCGAGACCAGAAAAATACACATAAACGCAACCAGACACGCACAGACAGACAGAGACACAGACAGATAATAAGAAGGAGGAAGAAGAAGAAGAATCTCTAATTTCACTGTGTTAATGAATTACTTGTATTTTTCGAAATCGAACAAAAGATTATATCTAACATCAAATTCCATAGGCAGGGCTGTATATACGAGTCCTCTTGTTGTCGGGCAAATGTGCTTTGTGTTCAATGTGTATGGTCCATGGAAATAAAGCTGTTTAATCAACATCAAATTCCAAATTCACACTGTATAATTCCAAGGTGTTTTTTTTAAGCTCCTTTTCTCCGCACGAAGTAATTAATAATGCGTCTGGTTCTCTGACAATTATTAATAAACAACAAAAAATGCTTACCATGAGTTTAATTTTATCACAAATAATTATTTCAGCAACAGACATTTGGCAGAAATAATACAGTTAACTGGTGGTCTTATTCAAGTAAACGTTTGCTCCATTATAAAAAAAATGCACTGACCGGAGAAAGTTAAATCAAAACATTCTTACCCTTCATTTCTTTCCCGGTTTAATTGTGAAGGTTTTATGTAGGTAATGTCCCTTGGGCGAGAGATACGTATCATTTAATTGACCTTTCATCAATCACGAAAGTAGTCTCTTATCACCGAACATTGTTTAGAGTTTTACATGATCTAAAAACACTTTTTTATACGCTCGTTTAATTGGAGAAAACCACATGCAAAATCAGATGTTAGGTTTTTGAGATACAGGGTTTAGAAAACGGTACCACTCTACAAGCATGATAAAATGAGGAAATCTTACTACATTGGATAACTATTCAGACAAGGCGAGTATAGTGTGACACAGTTTAAATTCACAAACTGTTGAGCTTTTTAAACGATGTGGTGTCCACTTGCGGGTCCATTGAAACGCGAGGGACACGGTTTGTCGTGAAATTTTCTTGAGGTCATTTTATTCCCGGAGTCAGTCATTAATATTTTTACTTTATTAGTCGCTGTGGGCCAATCATAACTGAGTATATACACGCTATCGCAGAAGACAAGGGGGTTAAACCTTGATATGATGGTCAGGGTTTTATGATGGGTAAGTCTTTAGCTGGATGCACATACATTAAATGAGATGAGGTTGATGCTACATTACGGTGATGTCCTTACCCTAGGCGTAACAAACCTATATGACCTGTTGTTTGCTGAAATGAGTTTTAATCGAAGGAAACTTTCTTTTTCGTTTTTTGGTAACAGAATATGGAGACAAAAAAACCACGTCGTGAGGTCTGTCACGCATGCTTTCCAGAAGATAAAATTTATAACCTTCAAAAGACATGTGCAATATGTACATACTTTACCACATCTCATATTTTGCCACGTATTGCCATGAAATTAATCGTAAGAAAAGAACATTTCGATTTATATTTAAAATCTCACGACAACAAACTGTCCCCCCCCTTGGCGAGATGAGGAAAAAAAAAACAAAACAAACATAAATGAAAGATTGAAAGAAGAAAAAACGGAGAGAAGCAAGAGCAGGAAGAAAAAAAGGAAACTTTATCAATCAGTTCTGTGCGTAAAACAAAAGACGACGATTAGATCTGAGGGGTGGTGGGTGATTTCAATCAAGATCATATTGCTCCCAAAATCCGGCAGATTTACGCCGACATCCTGAGCACCATCGCTCTCCATACTTTTAAGTGCAAGCATGAAACGCATGTTTAACATCCCGCTGGGAGCTTCAGGGAAAGACCGGACTGGAACACCGTCACAACGCCATTTTTTGAGAGCCAAAGCAAACGATTTAAAATCATTCCTCACCCACACAAGACAACGATGACTATCGGTTTCTTTCCATGCATCCAGAAACAACGTCGAGTCACGGACACTCCTCTCGTCTGATCAACAACAGACAAGATATTCGAGAGGTTCCTGGAAGACATTAACGACCATTGATGTCTAGAACACGCCAGAACAGCAACATCCGACTCAAATAGAGGTCCATTCCATCAACCTCAACCAGGCTTCTGTATCAACAAACCCTCTCCGCCTCCCGAACTACCCCACTGACTGCTGCGATCGTCCTCCATTCTGATTTCACACGAACCATCCAAGGGCATCTACCCACTACGTGAAGGACGAAAACCACTCTTTTCTGTACAAACCGACAACCTGGCGTTGTTTTTCTTTTCGGTCCCTCCCAGGCATCGAGGAGCTCAGTTAAAAGTTTCAAAACACCTACCCAACTTCTCTTTGGAAACATGGTATGAGAACACGGGCCAAGAAAAAGAATAGGAGTTCCTGCGCACGACGCTCACCAATCTGGAAAAAAAGGCCGAAAACATGTTTTGGGGTCAAGTTGGATGTTTTCCATATTGACGAGTCTTGCCTGGTTCCATTTCGTCGGAGCGAAAACGCACACTCCCCCAACACAGATGAGGATCCTCGATAACAATAATCATTTCTTGCTACCATCGTGGACCTGGGATCAGACCGTCCAGTCCATTCCAACCACACGGGGAGTTCAGAGCGAAGTAACCAGACTAACCTACGAAGAAGAGAAAAAGGGTTTACTCGCATTTATTCTAAATCGAAAGGTTAGGTTGCAGCCTCTAATCGTTTTCAGGACCCTCCTTTTAGAGTAGAAGAAAGAGAAGGCTCCATGCGTTTTGATGGTAGGTGTACATAGTCCTTCTGTCTATACATAAACCTCTTGATCACATCCTCCCTCACTGGCCCTCAAGACAGACTTCCTTGACCCCAAACTATTGTGCGTTTGCGAAACCCCTTACAGCTCAATTGTCAGACAACCCTCTGAAAAAAAACCGGGTGTCTTGAGCAAAGAACCACGGTGCCGTTACCCTTGTGTACTCAAGTTTGAAAAGACTGAGAGTTCTTTTTCCAACTTTTGTCGTTCACAAGCAGCAGGGAAGAGGGGTCCAATCCTGTCCAGATAGTTTGCAGGAAACGAAGAGGTCTTGGTGAGGCGTCACAGGCGAGCATTAGCGCGTGGAGGCGCAGTTTTGTAGTCTCTGTAGAACTGGCGGTTTCCAGCTCTGGTTCAACAGCTCACTCCAACCCGCTCCAATCAGGGCCATGAACATGGAGCCATGTATCCATTTCACGGAGATTGAAAATAGGGGCGGACGAACCTGTGGAGCACAGGCGAAATAGAAACTCAACATCCTCGGTTTGGGCGTACAGATAGAGAAGAAGCCGATTTTGTTGGGCAGAATGCCATGTGATCATAGCCTTACTCAGCTCTACTTCCATCAGGTCCGTCTATACAGACAAATCATATCCATTGAAAAGGGGATCGTTTGATCAGCTTGCATACATCATCCCTTCTTAACGTAGGTGAACATCCATGAAAACATGTGTGTTCCCATCTTTTCGAAGGTCCAGACACATTTCCCATTCCCAGATTTATACCAGATTGACCCCACGGATGCCGAGGGTAACTCCTCCTGATGTCCGGGTGTTTTTGTTTATTATTTCCTAAGTTCATCCATGGACTTCCTTTACTGGGTTGACGTCGAACTTCCACGTGTCATGACACATCGTGTCCATGGAACAGACATCCGTTGGAATTGGTAGGAGGCCATCCTATGTTTCGGGTCCCACCTTCTACCCTGATCTGGAGTCCTCCCAGTGCCTATATCCTTGCTGTTGTACTTGTGGCAGTTGAAGACGTTTTCTTTTGTGGATGACCCATCTCCAGCCATGCCTCCCCGCCGTCTTTCCGTAGACGTGACCGTTTTTGCCGGATTGAAAATTGCTTCCCTTGCGTCGACCGGACAAGATGTTCCGTGGGCATCTCCTGCGTAAGCCCATCGGATACAAGGCGTTGGACGTCGTAGCCTTCCAAACACTGGACGACTTTTCACCTGGACCCCCCGAGTCATCCCCTTCTCCGTGGTAGGTGAAAAATGATGGGATGACCTCCAAGTCACCACTTTTCCTCCTTGCACAGCAACACGTGGAGATCTTTTGTTTTTTTGTCGTTGGACCAGAGAGAAACAGACATCTGGGGAATGCCGTCTTGAACAGGTACGCTCAACGTCCTCCCCAGGATCCTGAAGGCATCCTTTAGCATGTCCAATCCCAGAACGAGTACTGACGTTTCTGCTTTTCCGGGGCCTCCAGGAAGGGCAGACGTCAAGGTTGTGTATCCACACTAAGAAAAATCCCCTCAAGCGGTCATGCCGTTCTCTTCCCCAAACTCTTTATGGCAGTAACTAGACTCCCTCGCTGATAGAATCGTTTTCAGGGAGCTGAAGAACGCCTCTCGTGGAGGAAAGAACAACGTCGATCCAGTTTGTCCACTCAGTGATGTACTCGTAGGGGAAGAAGCCCTTGCGTTCCTGTACCTCGAAAGCGGCCAAGTATTGGAATAGAGTAATCCAGGAGCGATGTAACCGGTGATTCCAAGATTTTCAACTTCTTTTGTGCTGAAGCATGTTGTACTGGTTGTTGTTCTTTACACCAGAAATGGTGAAGGGGAGCCGACTCTTCTTCTACACAGAACGACCCATCTCTGAAGAATAAGGTTTATGAGATAGAGGTCGTAGTTCGAACTGTTGAGAAGCCTACCAACGGCAATCTCTCGAAGATAGGCGTCCAAGCCGTCCCTCTAGCTCGTCGGAGCGAACTCAGTTGATCGAGACGGGGAGAAACTCCTTCTCCTATTCATTATTGTCTGTCTGTGTTCCTCTGTCCGTCTGTCTATCTGTCTGTGTTTTTTGTGTCTTTTTCTGTCTCTGTCTCGATCACACACGAAACCACCTTGAGACGGGGGGAGTCAACAAGGTCAATTGGGCATGGTCGTTAATGTCTTCCAGGAACCTCTCAATATCTTGTCTGTGTTGATCAGACGAGGAGTGTCCGTGACTCGGACGTTGTTACTGGATCATGAAAGAAACGATAGTCATCGTTGTTCTCTGTTTGGGTGAGGATGATTTTAAATCGATTGCTTTGGCTCTCAAAAATGGCGTTGAGACGGTCGTTCCAGTCCGGTCTTTTTCCCTGATGCTCCCACGATTTTAAACATGCGTTTCAGCTTGCCCTTAAAGAATGAGATCGAATGGTGCTCCGGCTGTCGGCTGTATAATCTGCCGTATTTTTGGGAGCAATTTATGGAACATGAATTTGTGCAATCACCCACCACCCCTACAGACTCCATCGGTCTCTTTTTGTTTTAACGCAAAGACTGGGTGATAAAGTTTCCCTTTTTTTTCTTCCTGCCTTTTCTTCTCTCCCGTTTTTCTTCTTTCAAACTTTCTTTATGTTTGTTTTTTTTTTTTTTTCCTCCATCTCGCTGCCGTTTTGTTGTCGTGAGATATTAAATAAAAAATCGAAATGTTCTTTTCTACGAAAATTTTCATGGCAAACCGTTGCAAAATATATGAAATGTGTTCCAAAGTATGTACAGATTGCACATGTCCTTTTGCAGGTTTATTTTTTCTTCTGGAAAGATGCGTGACAGACCTCACAGACGTGGTTTTTTAGTCCTCCATAATCTGTTTACCAAAAAAGAAAAAAAGAAAGTTTCCTCGATAAAAAAAACTCATACAGCAAACACATGTCATCTAAGGTTGTACGCCACGGTTAAGGACCTCACCGTCATGTAGCATCACCTCATCTCATTTAAATGTTGACCTCCCGCTAAGGACTACCCATCATAAAACCCTGACCACTCATATCAAGGATAACCCCCCTTGTCTTCTGCGATAGCGTGTAGTATACTCAGTTATGAAAGGCCACAGCGCCTAATAAGTAAAAATATTAATGACTGACTCCCCGGAAACAAGTCCACCAAAGAAAAATTCAGCGACAATCCGGTTCCCTCCTGCGTTTAGCATACAATGGACCCAGCAAGTGACACACATGTTTAAAAGCTCACATTATTTGTGACAATTAAAACTGTGTCAACTATATACGCCTGTCTGAAATAGTTTTATCCAATGTCATTCAGATTTCCCACATTTATCAATGCTTAGAGTGGAACCGATTTTCTTAAACCCTGTATCTCAAAAACAAACATCTGATTTTGCATGTGGTTTTTCTCCAATAAAACGAGCGTTAAAAAGGATTTTTTTTAGATCATGTAAAACTCAAAACAACTGTTCGGTGATAAGAGACACATTTCGTGATGAAAGGTCACAATTAAATTGTCGTATCTCCCTCGCCCAAGGACATACCTTCAAAAAACTTCACAATAAAACCGTGAAATGAGTAAGAATGTTTCTGATTTAACTTCAACCGTCAAGCATATTTTTTTAAAGGAGCAAACGTTTACATGATACGACCCATTTTAAACTGTATTATTTCTGCAACATGTCTGTTGCTGAAATAATAATTGTGATAAAAACTCATTGTAAGCATTTTTGTTGTTTATTAATAATGTCAGGACCAGAGCGTTATAATTACGTTGTGCGAAAAGGAGCATAAAAAAAAACACTTGAAAATATTCAGTGAGAATTTGGAATTTGATGTTAGATTAAACAGCTTTAATTTCCATGGACCAGTACACATTGAACACAAAAAAAGCACATTTGCCATGACAACAAGAGGACTCTTATATACACCCTGCCTATGGAATTTGATGTTAGATAAACCTTTTGTTCGATTTCGAAAATACAAGAAATTCTATAACACAGTGAAATTAGTGATTTCATCTTCTTCTTCCTCCTTCTTTTATTATCAGTCTGAGTCTCTGTCTGTCTGTGTCCTCTTCTGTCTGCGTTTATATGTATTTTCTGTCACGATCATAGTCCTCGTTCAACCCCACAAGCCAGTGAACACTGGTGAATTTGTGTATATGGTGCAATATGTGACGAGCTTAAACACGGACCACTATCCCTATATAAATGGGGAAGACACAAAAAATGTGTCATCGTTTTTTGTGGCAATGCCCCCAGCTAGCCCAAGGGATTATATAAAAACCTATGATTTATCGTTTTGTATGAGTGCGGTATTAAAACGTCAGGTAAAAACCCCCTCTAACCCCTTGATTTAAATATTATTGATCGGTCCCCACGATATGACAGGAAAAAAGTGTCAACGTAGCTAAGGTTTGTTACACATTTCGGTACAAGGAAGTAAAGACCGCGAAGACGTTTGCTTCCCTTAGACCACTTGCCGAAATGGACCTTGCTATGGGTGAAGCCACCCAACCTAAACAAGCTAAACTTCTGAAGGTCGATTGCGTCCCTTGCACAGCTAAACCCCACGATATATTGATTAGTATGAGTCAACAGCTAACTCAATGCACATCAAGCCCACCTAAATCGTCATTGAAGTCGGTTTAAAAAATTACTGAGCTAGGTGGCGGCGTTGAAGAAGTGGAATGAGCACAAAAAAAAGAAAAATCAACTGGTTATTTTCGTCTACCAAATGTCCAAGTTCGAATGTGTAGGTTTTTATTATGAATGTTGGACAAATTTGGTCCGACAGCTCAGATTTTCCAACTTTGGAGATGATACGGATTCGCTGTACATGGCACTCATTCGTTGAAGGTTGGATCAATCTACGACCCTCCATGCGACAGCAGTTTCCTCCTTTGAGTACACTCTGTGGTTTCCGAGTCAAGCTGTAGCTTCTTGTTTTCTGTATGATAGCGTTCCAACGTGATTGTGGTCTTGATGGCCTGTTTTTCTAATAGTCGTTTTCCTTTTTTCTTGTATCAGAGTGGACGATTAATCCCATTATTTTTTGGGCACCAGTTCCGCCACCTCCTCGTGGTTATTCCTGGGTGGTCCTTCATTCTGTCGGACTATGACTTAGATAGCTTACTTTATTGGCTTTTGTCTTTAGTCCTATTTATTGCTTTGAACGATCATCGACAGGGGGAAACATGTCATTAACACTAATATCACGATACTCTGATGCAACATATTTTTATCTTTTTGACACGTAGATATGCCATCCTGATAATCGATTATACATTCGATGGTTAAATAACATTCATCTTTTTCAAAAGTTTGACAGATAGGCATGTAAATTACAGTGCATGCGTTTTTCAACACCCTTAGGGTTTTACTAGTGACTCACAGATCGATCTCGCGATGCAACACCGAGCATCCCCTGTCCCAATCATTCCCACAAAGGTGCATAATTAGCAATGTCGAGAGTCAGTCATGATTCATCTGGTAATGGTGTAGAGCGTTTAAACCTTCGGAACCTTTCAAGGGAGCTGACTGCTTGAACCTTTTCAGCATAGTGTTTTGTGTCCCTTGGGAGAGAAGTCTTAAACAAAACAAACAAACAAACAACAAAAGACACCTACTAACCCCCAAATCTCATTCTTTAACTATTAATGAACCAGTCTAACGAGTCATCATGATTAGCAGGTAAAAGTTTAGCAGGTACACTTCGGACCTTTCAAGGGAGCTGACTGCCTTTTTTTTTCATCAGGTGTTGTCGCCCTTGGGAGATAGCCTAAAAAAAAAAAAAAATTTAGTCTGTCATATTTTTTTTCTTACGTTTTTAAATCGAATGCACCATCAAGACGCAAGCCTCGTCCAACGCCCGAACTCCGTAGGTCTTTTCATAGGGACCTCACATCGATCGTTCGATGTCATCCAGCGGGCGCATAGCACTGTCATGTGATTTGCACCCCCTGAGTGGTTTTTAAATAGCAATGTGGAAAAATCAGTGATGATCAGCTATTATGGGTTTAGCCAGTATCAGTTCAAGTCTTTCAAGTGAGCCGCTGTATGGTTTTTTGTTTGATTTTTGTTGTCCACCCTTTGGGAGACGGTGTAAAATAAAATAAACAAACAAAGACACCTATTAACCCCAATCTCAATTCTTTAAACAATTAATGAACCCGATATAAAAAGTCAGTCATGCTCAGCTACTATGGGTTCAGTAGGAACAGTCGGGCCTTTCAGGGAACTGACCCTGTCCTTTTTTTCATCATGTTTGGTCCACCCATGGGAGACGGTCTCTCCGAACACGAGTCGCTTAACCGGGGCAGTCTGTCATTTTTTGTTTTGTTTACTTTTTCTTTTCAGCAGATTGCTATCAGCGCAAATGCAATGTTCGCCGTAATGGTCCTATCATTAGGGCCCTCACATGGATCGTCGATTTTATCAACGAGCATCCTCGGTCATGTTGATCGGCCTAAGGCATTGTCGGATCCCTCCCATTGCCTCCACCCTGTTGAGGGTGAGACCCTCCCTATCCTTACTACTATTATCATTGAAGTGTTGAATGATGGTGGTTAGAATGCACAAGCATTTGATTTGATGTTTGAATGATGGAGTTAGAATCCACAAGCATTGTTGATGTGTGACTGATGGAGTTTTAGAATACAGGAGCATTTGTTGATATGTTGTCTCAAATGTTTGGGTTCAGTATCTTTTGCAAGACAAATAATTACATTACGTCCTTGATACCATAATGTATGGTACTGTTCTCACATGAAGAAATACACCATGGTTTTGTATGCACCTGAATTGAATAATTACTAGAGCAATAAAAATAACTTTTGTAAACAAAAAGATTTACAACTGTATGTATTTTTATACCTTAAAATGTTGATTATATCAATGTCTATACAGAATGTAAAGGGATTGTGTGAATTTTACAAGCGCACATAAAACAGACTATTGCTGACAAAAAAAAATAAACAAGCAAGAGATATGCAAACTTGAGAAATAAAAAGAAGGAAAAGATTGACAATTGAAGCGTTGGGAAATATAGAAAATTGTGCCTTTTCTTAGACCTATTCTGAACTAAAGAAAAGAGTGTCTCCCCTCCTTAAGTACGAAAAAACCGATGAAGACGTTTTGCCGGTGTACGACAGCTGCACGCGGTCGTGAGCTAATCCTCATGCCTCCAACCCTCTTGATGCGCTCCTTGTGACATGTCAGTGTTGGAGTCAGAGACATGATGAAAAGGTCTTGGTGGCTTACCCACGAAGCTGGGCGTGTGATGAGTGCGTGCATGCAGATGCATGTGTGTTGTTTGCGTATGCGTGCGGGCGAAACGCGCCAGTGCGTGCCGCGCGCGCGCTGCGCCGCGTGTGTGTGTGTGTGTGGTGTGTGGTGTGAGTCAACCTGAATGCACCAAACAAGTTGACATGGAAGACGTATGTTGGTGTGGTAAAGCAAAGCACAATCAAGTCGACATACACCCTGATACATGCATCTGACAAAATGTGTTATGGAGAGGGCCTAACCTCTGTGTGTGTGTGTGTATGTGAGGCTTGTGTTGTGTGTGTGTTGGTGTGAGTGTGTGTGTTGTGTGTGTGTGTGTGTTGTTGTGGTTGTGTTGTGGTTGTGGTGTGTATCGTTCTTACTGTTTAAACGTCTGTTTCACTTTGAGTAATGCTATAGACGTGAATGAATGAAGAGAATGACTGAAGTGAGTGAATGATTGAGTGAATAAGCATATTTATATAAACTTGTATGTAGGAGGGAAGGCCTCTGTATGATGAGTGTATACCCGTGTATATATCTGTATATGCATCTAAACAAAAAAACAAACAACAAAACAACAAAAAAGACAACCCCCCCACCCCCCCCCCCCCCCCCCCCCCTCAGGTACTTATATACAACAATGAATGGTAAATTAACAGAAGATATAGATCTAACATAATATAACAATGTGTGGTTGACAAACCAGAGCTGTTTGAACATGAGTGACCATTCTTCCAGCCAGCCTTGACCAACATCACGGCCAACACACCAGTGAACACAGAATCATTTCTGCTGTGCTTTGCTCTAGCCATCTTGTGTATGTTCCTCTACGGCTATCACAGAAGTAAATACACGAAAAAATATCAACCTTCTATGCTTGTTACCATTCTTTCTGTTGTGCATGGTGCACAGGCCACACACCACGATTAGGATTCTGCATTACATCACTATATGATCCACGTTCTCACACACACACACACATACACTCGCACACACGCACCTACACTCGCACTCACTCAAACATACACACTTGCACATAGATATGAATACACACGCACGCACGCATGCATGCACGCACACACACACACACACGCACACACACACACACACACACACACACACACACACACACACACACACACACCATGCATACTTAAATACATACACTCACTTTCACCTACATTTTCTCTCTCTCTCTCTCTCTCTCTCTCTCTCTCTCTCTCTCTCTCTCTCTCTCTCTCTCTCAGATTGGCATGTATATACACACACACACACACGCACGCACGCGCGCGCGCACACACACACACACACACACACACCACAAACATACGCACGCACACATGCACTCATACACACACGCGCTCGCACACAGACATGCACACACGCTCATGTGCATACACACACACACACACGCACGCACGCACGCACGCACACGCACGCACGCACGCACGCATGGTCACTGGTCTTGATCATTCTGTCCTCACATTGTCACAGGTCCTTGATCATTCTGTCCTCACATTGTCACAGGTCCTTGATCATTCTGTCCTCACTGTCACAGGTCCTTGATCATTGTCTTCACACTGTCAAGGCCCTTGATCATTCTGTCCTCACATTGTCAAAAGTCCGTGACCATCCTGTCTTCACACTGTCACGTACAGGTCCTTGATAATCATGTCCCCACATTGTCATTCGTCTGTTCAGAGTAATGGTGGTGGTTGCTTGCAGTCAGGAAGTGTTAACGCAGATTGTGCTTTTCTCTGAACCAGCGCCCTTGCACATTATTTTTGGGTTGGTGGTGAATTCATGAGTTCTGTTCCGTTGCTACAGCTGATGTTACAGGTGAATAGAGGCTGCAAAGATTTCGTCTTTTATTAAGTGAGATCATGTTAAAGCCCTAAAACATTTCTCTTCTTTATATGTTCAAATATGATTTCATGAGAGTGTCACGGACAAAAAAATGAAACAACCTAACTTGGGGGAAACAACCTAACTTGGGGGAAACAACCTAACTTGGGGTGTCGCCAGCCAATTTGTTCGGACCTAAGTCCAAACTCAAACATTCTAGGCGTCAGAAAGACGGGCCCATGGGTCGGGTCCGGCCAATTAAGCTTAGCGGAGAGGCTTCAGGAAGACGGTCTGTCCGGCTATACGGGCTAAGCAGCTTTGACCGACGCCTCGATGTCTAGCGAGACGAGTCGCAGAGCCGAGCTCAAGCTCATCTAGCCACTTTGTGGAACCAACGTCATTGTTACTCGGACGTCGTGGTGCCTACCCAGACTCAGCTGGCCAATTTAGATTGACCAGTGTCCACCACTTAAGCCACACCGCGCCAGTGAAGTAGGGAAGGGGGGAAGGTAGTGTGTGGTGGGGGTGAAATCTAGCTAATCAATTAAATGACCAATTGACCACCACAGAGAGTAAGGCGTGTAGACGGGACTGTCATGATTTGAACGTCCAATGGAATTAGAGGGAGACAACCTCGGTGTCAGGGGTAAAAATACTGACCAATGGTACTCGCCCGTTTTTGGACAGATCGGAACGAATAAAGGAATGCGTGAGTGAGAGAACGGCAGAACGAGGAGAAGACGAACAGACAGAGAGAGAGAGAGAGAAGTTCGGGAGAGTAGGCTCTCGCCTACAGGAAGGCAGGGAGATGAGAACGAACAGAGACAGAGAGATAAGGAGGTTTTAGGTGTAGTCTCTGCACGAGGGAAAAGGCAGAGAGATGAAGAGAGGGGAGAACGAGGGGAAGAACGAATAGAGAGAGAGAGGGAGAGAGAGGTTCTGAGTGGAGCTCTGCAGGAGAGAAGGGCAGAGAGAGAGAGAGATGAGGAGAGAAGAGAACCAAGTTGAGAGATTAGCATGAGATAGTCTGCAGAGGAAGGACTGAGGAGAGATGTGGAGAGAGAGAAAGAGTTGCTAATTTATGAAGAAGAAAAGAAAGAAAAGAAAAAAAGAAAAGAAAAGCAACCATGTCCATTTGATAAGAGCAGACTAGAAGAGAGAGAGAGAGAGAGAGTGCAATGCGTTAATGCAGGAAGAAAGAAAGGAGAACAGATCGATGTTGATAGTCACTGTTCTACCCTAACCGGGGGTTCGACCTCATACCTGGCAGCGTCACTTCGCCAAGCAGAACCACAGACCAACGCCAACAGTCTCACCTGACCAGGCGCCATCAGACCAACACCAGTGCCGGCGGTTGTGTCGTGTTGTGAAAGTGACAGTGAAAAGAAAAAGAAAAGAAAAGAAAAGACAGTGATTCGTGAATAGTTAAGATCACCTGGCCAGGTAAAGTAGAAATCTGTTTATACCCGGGTTAGTTAATGATGTTTTAGATAAATGATTTTGTGAAGCTCAAGGAAAGAGAGAATGTTTTATTTTGTTTGATTCTATATGCATTGATGTTCTTTCTATGATCATGTATAGTAAAGTTATAGACTTTACTAGTGGTTTGATGTGACGAATGCATGATATATGAATGAGATTGTAAGCAAGCTGTGAGTGTGTTTGGGCTGTGCGCTAGTCCTTCCTCCACTGACATTACACCGAGGTTGACAATTTATTGGCGAGCTTGCCAGGATATTCTGGCCCATTTATTATAATTGTTCAACTTCTCAGAGAGGAAGCTGGGTGGGATTCAAGTGTTGTAATCCTAAGACAAGGGGTTGTCTTACTGTATGTTCCCAAGATAGTTAAATACTAGGCTTGGCATTGCTTCCAAGATAGTTAATACTAGGCTTGGCATTTCAGCCCCAGAGTACTCATTTCGCACAGATTGCCTATAATTCGCTCTCATAGTTGGGTCAGGCGCTGGGCGTCTTATAAAACTAACTACGTTGTCCCAAGCTAATATTATCATTCATAGGATTGTGCTATTACGTCACTCGTGTCGGTAACCACCAGTTTGGCTGTCGTAGTAATAAAATCTTGTTCAAAAAAAAAAAAAAAAGAAAGAAAGAGATACAATGGCGGAAGAAAAGAACACCCCTATTGAACAACTCGTGAGCGTCGCTCGTGATCTAGGTTACTCAGGAGATGAGTTGCGTGCATTCGTTGAAAACCAACAAAAGATGGAAAGAGATGAACGTGCGGAAAGACGCCGTATCGCAGTAGAGGCGCAGGAAACAGAAAGATTAAGGATTCAGGCTAATGATAATCAGGCTAGGGAGACGCAGGAAACAGAAAGACTAAGGGAAGCGCAGGGACAGAAAGAATGAAGCAGGAAACAGAAAGGATTAAAGCTAGGAACGCAGGAAACAGAAAGACTAAAGGTTCAATTAGAATTAGAGAAAGTGAGAATACAAAGGGAGACCACCGAGGATGGTAGTTCAGTTTCCAGTGACTCTGTGCGCAGCTATGCCCCCCGACCCAAGTTGCCAAAATTCTCGGAAGGGACCGATTCGATTGATGCATACATCAGTCGTTTCGAAACGTTTGCAACCAGTCAGGGTTGGCCTCCAGAAGAGTGGGCAGTCATTTTGTCGGCGCTATTGACGGGTAAGGCATTGCAGATTTTCACTGCGTTACCAGCAGAACAACAGTCCGATTTTGGTGCTGTGAAGGAGTCTTTAATGAAGGGATTTGACCTCACAGAGGAAGGGTTCAGGAAGAAATTTCGTTCAGCTAGATTGCAAGCAGGGGAAACGTACACTCAGTTTGGTGCACGTTTAGATCACTATTTTGAGAAATGGTTAGAGTTGAGTGGTACGAAGAAGGAGTTCGCTGAATTGAAAGAGCTAGTTATGAAAGAACAGATTTTGTCAGGTTGCGGCCCTGAGTTAACCATACATTTGAAAGAGAGACAGCCAGAGACAGCAGGAGAGTTGTTGAAGTTCGCAGAGGTGTATAGAGAGGCACGTTTGGGCACTAAGGTGCAGGAGAAACAGGTGCTAGGCACAGGTGAGAAGAGTGCAAGGAGACTAGGGGAGTTTTCTGCAAAGTCTGCAAACCCAGTGGTGGGGCAGAAGGAAGGGCAAAGGGACATTAGGTGTTTCATTTGTCACAGGAAGGGACATGTGGCTAGGGATTGTCGCATGAGGTTCCAGAAGGCAGCAGCCTTGCAAGAGGGGGATAAGGGTCGTCAAGGGAAACGACCTGCAGTGGAACCAAAAGGGATTCAGTCGGAAGAGGGTAGAGTGCAGCCTATGGCTAGCACTGGACAGCAGTCAGTGTCAGGGATGGAGGGCACTAGGCTGAGTGGTTCGTTACCAGTGGAAGAAGGGTGGATTGGCCAGCAGAGGGTGAAAGTGTTACGAGACACTGGTTGTTCATGCGGGGTAGTACGAACAACGCTGGTCGATAAAGGGGATTTGACAGGGCAAATCCAGACCTGTACTCTAATCGATGGCACTGTGAGGGAGTTTCCAGTTGCTAAGATAGAAGTACGTACCCCTTACTTCTCAGGCGAGTTGTCTGCGTTGGTGATGGAGAAACCCCTTCACGATTTGATCATTGGAAATATTCCAGGTGCAAGGGATCCAGGGGATCCTGAGTTGTTGACTGCTACAGGGGCAGCAGTTCAGACACGGAGCAAGAAGGAGGAAAAGGTTGTTAAACCGTTAGTTGTTCCAGGGAGGAAGTCGGGCATAGACGTGTCGCCTGATGAGTTTAGGGCTGCACAGGAACAAGACCCTTCGCTCGTGAAGTCTTGGGAGTTGGCAAGAGGTGGAGAGAAACAGGAGGTTAGAGGAGGTGAGACTCAGCACATAGGTGCAGCAGCAATCATTGATGAGGTGAAAGAGACCCAGCAGAAGAAGGGGAGATTTTGTTGCCTAAGTTTCCAGAAGAGTCATACAAGGATGTGTCACTGTATGAAGGGCTAGACAGTAGGAGTTCCTAGGTTTTGTTGTCGGAGGCGACACAAAGCAGCCGGAAAGAGGAAAGGTGGAGAAGATGATGAATTCAGAGAGGCCAAAGACCAAAACAGAAGTCAGGAGTCTGCTAGGTTTTATTGGGTTCTATAGGGAGTTTGTCCCAAACTTTGCTGCAATCACGAGTCCTCTCAGTGATTTGGTCAAGGCAGGGAAACCGGCAGTGGTCGAATGGTCAGACGCTGCAGAGCAAGCACTACAGACGGTGTTGGAGAGACTAGGTTCCCGTCCCATCTTGAAGCTACCAGATATGTCCAAACCATTTTTGTTGCGGACAGATGCATCAGGTGGTGGGATAGGTGCAGTATTGTTGCAGGAGCATGAAGGAGTCGAGTTTCCTGTGAGATATGCTAGCAGGAAGTTGACAAAGTGTGAAGAAGGGTACGCAACGGTGGAGAAGGAGTGTTTAGCTGTTGTGTGGGCCGTGCAGAAGTTCCACAAATACTTGTATGGGAAAGAGTTCGTGATAGAGACAGATCACCAACCACTCAAATTCCTGCAGGAGGCACAGCTGAAAAACAGCAGGGTTCTGCGTTGGGCAATGGCACTGCAGCCCTACAGGTATCGAGTGCAGTACATTCCCGGTCGACAGAATGTCGGAGCTGACTATTTAAGTCGTGTAGTCTAGCAAGCTGCAACTCAGAGGAAGTCAGTCATATCCAGGGTGCTTTGTTGATAATATGTGTTGGTTCCAGTTATGTTGATTGGATATGGGTTCATTCCCAGTTGGCTATGGTTCATATTTTTTTTTGTGTGAGACTGGTTCATATTTTCTTTGTGAGACTTGTTCATGTGGATGTAGTTATACTTGGAGCATACAGTCGCTTGTGTAGTGATGCATTATTTGCAATAAGCGAGGATGGAGATTCCTCAGTGAAGTGTCATGGATCGCGATCATATTATATTGTGCTTTTCATAAGAATTGTGAAAAGGAGAGATGGCAAATCCGCAGGTAGGGGAATTGCATAAGTGCGCACAGAGGTCGTTATAAAATGAGTTGAAATAACGCAAGAGCGCACGTCACTGATAACTCATTGGAGTGGTATTCACTGATGATGTATTTTATAACTTATAAACCGTTGGTGGTAAAGTATTTTAAAAACTTTGCACGTGTAGCTGTGTGTCAGCAAATTCGGTTGTTGTTTTTTTGTACCGTTGTTTTGAGACAATGCGGAGCATGGTCTTTTGCAAGGGGGAAATTGTCACGGACAAAAAAATGAAACAACCTAACTTGGGGGAAACAACCTAACTTGGGGGAAACAACCTAACTTGGGGTGTCGCCAGCCAATTTGTTCGGACCTAAGTCCAAACTCAAACATTCTAGGCGTCAGAAAGACGGGCCCATGGGTCGGGTCCGGCCAATTAAGCTTAGCGGAGAGGCTTCAGGAAGACGGTCTGTCCGGCTATACGGGCTAAGCAGCTTTGACCGACGCCTCGATGTCTAGCGAGACGAGTCGCAGAGCCGAGCTCAAGCTCATCTAGCCACTTTGTGGAACCAACGTCATTGTTACTCGGACGTCGTGGTGCCTACCCAGACTCAGCTGGCCAATTTAGATTGACCAGTGTCCACCACTTAAGCCACACCGCGCCAGTGAAGTAGGGAAGGGGGGAAGGTAAGTGTGTGGTGGGGGTGAAATCTAGCTAATCAATTAAATGACCAATTGACCACCACAGAGAGTAAGGCGTGTAGACGGGACTGTCATGATTTGAACGTCCAATGGAATTAGAGGGAGACAACCTCGGGTGTCAGGGGTAAAAATACTGACCAATGGTACTCGCCCGTTTTTGGACAGATCGGAACGAATAAAGGAATGCGTGAGTGAGAGAACGGCAGAACGAGGAGAAGACGAACAGACAGAGAGAGAGAGAGAGAAGTTCGGGAGAGTAGGCTCTCGCCTACAGGAAGGCAGGGAGATGAGAACGAACAGAGACAGAGAGATAAGGAGGTTTTAGGTGTAGTCTCTGCACGAGGGAAAAGGCAGAGAGATGAAGAGAGGGGAGAACGAGGGGAAGAACGAATAGAGAGAGAGAGGGAGAGAGAGGTTCTGAGTGGAGCTCTGCAGGAGAGAAGGGCAGAGAGAGAGAGAGATGAGGAGAGAAGAGAACCAAGTTGAGAGATTAGCATGAGATAGTCTGCAGAGGAAGGACTGAGGAGAGATGTGGAGAGAGAGAAAGAGTTGCTAATTTATGAAGAAGAAAAGAAAGAAAAGAAAAAAAGAAAAGAAAAGCAACCATGTCCATTTGATAAGAGCAGACTAGAAGAGAGAGAGAGAGAGAGAGTGCAATGCGTTAATGCAGGAAGAAAGAAAGGAGAACAGATCGATGTTGATAGTCACTGTTCTACCCTAACCGGGGGTTCGACCTCATACCTGGCAGCGTCACTTCGCCAAGCAGAACCACAGACCAACGCCAACAGTCTCACCTGACCAGGCGCCATCAGACCAACACCAGTGCCGGCGGTTGTGTCGTGTTGTGAAAGTGACAGTGAAAAGAAAAAGAAAAGAAAAGAAAAGACAGTGATTCGTGAATAGTTAAGATCACCTGGCCAGGTAAAGTAGAAATCTGTTTATACCCGGGTTAGTTAATGATGTTTTAGATAAATGATTTTGTGAAGCTCAAGGAAAGAGAGAATGTTTTATTTTGTTTGATTCTATATGCATTGATGTTCTTTCTATGATCATGTATAGTAAAGTTATAGACTTTACTAGTGGTTTGATGTGACGAATGCATGATATATGAATGAGATTGTAAGCAAGCTGTGAGTGTGTTTGGGCTGTGCGCTAGTCCTTCCTCCACTGACATTACACCGAGGTTGACAGAGAGAAGGAAAGCATGATACAATCCTAAAAACGTACGACAGAAGTCTTAGGGCTGTATGGGAATAATTACATCTTTGTAGAGAGAATTGGTCAGCTGAAGGCTGCAATTACTTGTGAGATATCATAAATACTCATACAAGATATGGTCAGGGGCTTTCTTGATCTCTGATTCTGTAGGAATAATCATGTTGCTGTTGAAGATGTTTCTCTACCAGCACTATGACGATGAAAAGCTCTGTCCAGACGTGTTCCTTTGGGGTCTGAATCACATGTACTCTCTCTCTCTCTCTCTCTCTCTCTCTCTCTCTCTCTCTCTCTCTCTCTCTCTCTCTCTCTCTCTGATTTCTTCCGACTTCCTAATTCGACTCTTAAAAAGGAATCTCAAGATCACTTGACGGAGTTCAGTTGTTTCTAAAGAGCTGAAGGGCTACTTTCTTGTGCAGAAATATCGGTATGGACTGACACTTTTTTTGGCCATGCATTTGTTTCCCATGTTCTCTGACAGATAGCTCTCAGTGCCTTGCATTGGCATATCTTACTGCCGTGTATTTCTCTCTTGCCCACTGGAACTTTGTCTCTGTGATATGTGTCTTTTTTTTCCCGCTGTCATAACATGTAAGTCTATGTCAACCATGAAGTTGTGTGTGTGGTTTGTTTCTTCTTCTTTTCCTCTGTCATGACATATAAGTCTGTGTCACCCATGAACCTTGTCTGTGTGGTTCCTTCCCTCTGTCATAGCGTACTAGTCTGTGTCACCCATGAACCCTGTCTGTGTGATTTCTCATTCTTCATTCCCTCTGTCATGACATATAAGTCTGTGTCAACCATGCCAAGATTCCTAGTGACGTTCCATAAAGTGTCCTTGATGTGCTCATGATGACTTGGTTCACATCTTCTTCGTTCTGTTATATTTAGTAGATAAACAAAGGGTAAAAGGCTTGCTGGTGATTACTGTATTTGCGAAATAGTGTACGTATCTACATCACACACACACACACACACACACACACACACACACACACACACACACACACACATTCGCTCACACACACACACACACACACAGAGAGAGAGAGAGAGAGAGAGAGAGAGAGAGAGAGAGAGAGAGAGAGCACTCTATCATGTTCTTCACTGCTATTTCAGACAAACAATGATTGGGAAAGTCAAAACAACAATCAAATACCTTGTTCCCATCGACACAGTCTTTTATTAACTTTTCTTTCTTCTTTTTTTCTCCTATCTTTCACTGTCCGATGAGATTATTAAATTGTATTGTAGTGTGACATTTTAACATTTCGTATTACGCCAAACGTGTGGTTCCAGACGGCATTGTCTGCAGATCCCCGTTGTCTCCCTTGGCAGCCTCAGGGCTCACACCAGGTGCTGGAGGTGATGTTGGTCTGCTGGGAGATTAGAGAGCGAGGGTCTTCGTGGAAGGGGTACTTGAGCACGGGCTCCACCTCCTCCGCCTTGTACAGCTCCAGCAGGGTGTGCAGGTACAGCGCCACACCGGGCAGGTCCTGGGCAAGGTCCGTGGTCTCTGACGGGTCCGCTGACATCAAGACATCAAAAGATGACGTCATGTCCGCATTGACACACAGACAGGTGATGACACACTGCCATTAACACATCGAAAAAGTGACGTCATGTTCTAATCAAGACAGCAGTAGGTTTCATTAAGTTGCCTTCAGCACGTTATAGATGATGTCATATTACCAGACATTGTCAATACATAATTATGTCTAATCATGATATACACTGTCAATGGATCTAATTCTTATTCCTCTGTCCATTTCAGTGGCTGGTCAACATCTCTCTTGTTTTCTTCAATTTGTTTACCTTTGTGTCGCTCTCTCTGTCTCTGTCTCTGTCTCTCTCTCTCTCTCTCTCTCTCTCTCTCTCTCTCTCTCTCTCTCTCTCTCTCTCTCTCTCTCTCTCTACCACACACACACACACACACACACGCGCGCACACAAGCACATTATCCCCACCACCATCACACCACCACCACCAACACTAGCAGCAACTCACCTTGCAGATCATACAGCTCACAGCCCTTGCAGTCAACGGGCCCAGTGACGTCACCAGGTCCATAGGAAGACAAGAGATTGAGGATGTTGTCCATGGTCACCTCTCCATCCAGCGAGTCAGGCAGCCCGCTGAGCTGGTTGAAGGCCTTCTCCACCTTCACCGCGTCAGACTCTACAGGCCCCTGGCCAGTGTAGAACCTCTCCTGCCTGGTGTTGGGAGCAGACAGGAGCTGGTCCAGGCTGTCCACGCTTCGTCTCCTTCTGGCCTGGAAGGCGTAGGGGTCCCCTTCGATCAGCTTGTACTTGCCGGCTCTGCACACGGCATGTGGAAGCCCGTGAGTTGGGCCGAGGAACAGGCCCGTGCCGATAATGTTGTGGAGTTTTCAGTTCCTTACTTCAAGTCTAGATGCGTGGGTACTGTGTTTGTGTGTATGTGGAAAAGTGGATTTGGGGGCGATAATGAAAGGGGGGGGGGGGGGGAGATGGGGTGAGACAGGGTGGTTCCTTCATCACCTTGTATTGGTCCTCCCTGTGTATGTCACATGACATCAGCGGTCACGACCGACTCGTCTTCCTGTCTGGATCTTAGTGACAGTAGGATGGCAGAGGACAGGAACATGTTCTGGCTGTTCATGGGTATGTCTCCGCCCGTCCTCTATTTTTCCTCTGTTTCTCTCTCTGTATCGCTGTTTCAGTTTCTGCGTATGTGTCTGCGTATGCCCATTGAGCGTCAGCGTGTGTGTATGTGTGTGTGTGTGTATGTGTGTGTGTGTGTGTGTGTGTGTGTGTGTGTGTGTGTGTGTGTGTGTGTGTGAATCATAATATAAAGGGAAGTAAAACAGACTTTTTTAAAATGAGGAAATTCAAAATAAGGTAGGGATTAGTGAACAGTAAATAACGATCAAGTAGGGTAACTCATGCTCCGTTGATGAAACAAAAATTACGCGCCCATGACTCCAAACGAATGCTGCTTACAACACCAAATCGCGAGCAGAAATGACAACACAGAGCACACGGAACAAAGAAGGAGACATCCCCCTAAAAGATGTTCCAAGCTTGCTCATAGACCCCGTACCTGACACACGTACACAGCTACAACAACTGGAGAAATCCGCAAACACCAATTAACATTTAGTCCAGACTGGCACAGTCTTTTTGATCTAGAAATATAAGCAAACGAACACAGGACGAAAGTGACAAACACAGGTAGCCTGGGTTTGATTAGTATGAAAGGAAATCCTAAACGATGCAGGGAACAGGTCATTTGGTGTCCTATGCAATATTGGTTGTGGGCGAGTTGTGGAGGCAGGGAATAGGTCATTTGGTGTCCTGTGAGTTGTGGAGGCAGAGAATAGGTCATTTGGTGTCCTATGCAATATTGGTTGTGGGCGAGTTGTGGAGGCAGGGAATAGGTCATTTGGTGTCCTGCGAGTTGTGGAGGCAGGGAACAGGTCATTTGGTGTCCTATGCAATATTGGTTGTGGGAGAGTTGTGGAGGCAGGGAATAGGTCATTTGGTGTCCTGCGAGTTGTGGAGGCAGGGAACAGGTCATTTGGTGTCCTATGCAATATTGGTTGTGGGCGAGTTGTGGAGGCAGGGAATAGGTCATTTGGTGTCCTATGCAATAGTGGTTGTGGGCGAGTTGTGGAGGCAGGGAACAGGTCATTTGGTGGCCTATGCAATATTGGTTGTGGGCGAGTTGTGGCTGCGTCATTATTTCATCATGGGAGCAAGAGTTAGCACGCTTGTTCGTTATTTACAGTTTTTATCAGACATGTAACAACGTGGGCACCACAGAGTAATCGTGACTGCAGATGAAGGCAAATGAAATATTTACACCTGATCAAGCAATCGCTGTTTCAATCTCAGGAATGGCCAGATTTGTTACAGTTGGAGATCTCAGCAGAGCAATTCACCTTGAGCCAGCAGGGCTACATCTTGCTGTAATTGAAAGGGTTACAATGAATAATGGACCAGTTCACCACAATTCGTTTAACATTTTCTTTGCAAAGTAAACTGTTCGCCGAAAAGTATCCTTTCTGAACAGATCATCAACCGGAGAACTTCGCATTGCTTTGTTCTGTAGCTATCGTCATTCTTGACCCAGTGTCACACGAGGAACTTGCAGGGTCTGAAATGGACCTGATGAGGGACCGTTCTTTAGGTTGTCCTACACACGTCATTTCTCTGTGCCTGTGGATGTGGGGGGAGTGGGGAGGTGGGGGGGGGGGGACGAATCACCGTCTCCTCACCTGATGGCAGCGTTGTCTTGATGGATGTTGTAGATGAAGGTGTCCCTTGGGCTTTTAGTACCAGAGCTCAACATGTCCCACTGGTTCACACCGTCCACATCTGTGTAGGGGACAGACACGTGAGAGAAGAGAGAGAGGGAGAGAGAGAGAGAGAGAGAGAGAGAGAGAGAGAGAGAGAGAGAGAGAGAGAGAGAGGCAGACAGACAGACAGACAGACAGAGACAGAGATAGAGAGAATGCGAGCAAAAGATCCAGAGAACAGACAAAGACACAGACAGAGAGTACGAGACAAAGAGACATACAGACATTGACAAAGAGAGAAAGCAAGAGATCGTACACGAATGATCAGTGTAAGTACAAACAGCCTACTTCAGTTCTTCTCTTTAGTAACTCATACAATAACACATGGCACTACAAAACATAGTTATACAATTCTTCTCCTTAGTAACTCATACAATAACACATGACACTACAAAACATAGTCATACAACGTGTTATGTAAAAAACAATATCTGCATATCAACCCATGATGAACACCAGATCGTACACGTGCTGCCCTAGACAGATGCCTAACATTTTCCCTGAAGCAGAGGAGATGGAGATGGAGGAGGGCATGTTGTTGTTGTTGTTGTTGTTGTTGTCTGACTTACTTCCTGGGTCCACTCCTGCCGCCACCAGAAGGGTCGTGAACCAGTCCACAATGTGAAACAAACTGAACACACACACACACACACACACACACACACACACACACACACACACACACACACACACACACACACACACACACACGCACGTACGCATGCACACATGCACACCGTGCGAACACGTAAATAAGTTATGAAATTATTCTCTCTCTCTCTCTCTCTCTCTCTCTCTCTCTCTCTCTCTCTCTCTCTCTCTCTCTCTCTCTCTCTCCCCCCCCCCCCCACACACACACACACACACACACATTTTCTTTTCTTTTTTTTTTTCAAAAGCTTGTCATCAGAATAACGTTAACATTTATCCAGATACAAATCAGACATACTTGACCAATAGTCAGTCTTAGGAGATACTGCACAGATGAATCTGGTGTTAACACTGACTTCACAAAAGCTATGATGACAGTTGATAGCTTGTTTCTTTTTACTTTGAGAAAGAACACACTGTCTCTTCTCTGGCTTACACAGAATC
>CM031608.1:15345442-15350442 GCA_018398815.1 Conus ventricosus
TGTGTTAAAAGAGTTCATGGAATGGGTTATAGTCAATAATCCATTCGAACACAATACTTACAATCTTCGTGGCTGCCAATTACTGTAACATAAAGAAAACACACGTTGAATTACATTACATAAGTATTATTGTTGAAACAAAGCATGATAATTGGTGCAAGGAACAAACTCAAACTTTAATGTATGATGGAAAGAGAGATAAGAGATGATGTTGCTTATAGCCCAGCCGACCGCAAAGGGCCATACCAGGGCTGTCACGGCGTTCAAATCCACTCACCAGTCAACTGATGGAGAAGGCACTTACACAAATGGGCAGAGATGATCCTAAAAGCTTAACTGAGAAGACGTTTCAGGCTGTAAGGAGAAAGGGGTGGAGAGGAAAGGAGAGCTCAGTGTAGGTGACATCCGTGTCGTGTGGTCTCGGAGCAGCCAGGAACTCCATTGCAGCATCTTCACCATCGTCATCCTCGTTCATCGTCAGTTAAGAAAATAAACAGGAAAAACAAACATGATAGTCTTTAGCTGTGCACGCCTTGACCTCCTGGTGACCTCAGTGTCGGTTTCCCTTCCACCTCCACTGAGTTCGTGTCAGTCGTCGGTACGGGTTGGGTCGTGGGGACTGTCGTTGGATGCACGTGGTGGCGTGGCGCCCTCTGGATGGAGCAGAGAACTCTCACCACAGACGAACGGTGTGCGACAAAACAATGTTTCACGTCATTAAGTGGCGTGGTGCCCTCTGGATGGAGCAGAGAACTCTCACCACAGACGAACGGTGTGCGACAAAACAATGTTTCACGTCATTAAGTGGCGTGGTGCCCTCTGGATGGAGCAGAGAACTCTCACCACAGACGAACGGTGTGCGACAAAACAAAGTTTCACGTCATTAAGTGGCGTGGTGCATGACGTCCTGCACGGTGTATGTTGGGTCAGAACTGGAACGACTAAACACCACGAACGTCACTCTGTTTCCGTGCAGTGTCTCCTCTGGTGGGTTTCTTGATGATGACGTCATATTGGACCGCTGATGCTGGGACAACAGGAGGACGAGCCTTGGTGTGGCTGTGAATGGAGTGGCTGCAATGCGTGGCATGGAAGAATTGCCCGTGAGGAGGAAACAGAGGATGAATCAGAGAAAAAAAAGTAATGGCGATGCACTTGTTCACCTAAGTTTTAGTTATACGTTTGATAAACGAGTACTATACAAAGAAAAACATAACAGTTGAAACACACACACACACACACACACACCACACACACACACACACACCACACACACACACACACACACACTCAGACGCACATACCCATAATCTTCTTGGTGTAGTAGTCATTGTAGCCGTTGTACAGTCCAAGAAGGAATCGAACCCTTTGCCGTGGGCGTTGCGTCCAGACGACAGTGGCCCAAGTGCCATCTACAGTATCATGGTAATGGTTAGAGCGGACATCATCATCATGGTCATTATTTGTATCAGAACCATCGTCATTTACATCACTACCATGGTCACAATATTTAGTCCCCACCCCCACCCTCCCCCACCTTTTATTGCTTTTCAGTAAGTGCCGAAGTAAGAGATGTTTCATTGTTGTTTTTTCCTGAAAACGGTTCTACTGGTATATCATCGAAATATGATAATAAGAGATGCAGAGTATATTTTAATGATGAAGACACCAGAACACATTAATCAAGTCCATCAAATGATAAATCAGTGTGTGTGTGTGTGTGTGTGTGTGTGTGTGTGTGTGTGTGTGTGTGTGTGTGGTGTGGTGTTTGTGTGTGTGTGTGTGTGTGTGTGTGTGTGTATGTGTGGTCAGTGTAGACATGACTCACTTGCCAACAGGTGAGTGCTGTATCCAGCCTCCTTCAGTCTCTTGGGCAGGAAGTCAATGTCCAGAGGAACATAGTCCACCATGCCCTCTCTGACCACAGAGTTCTGTCCAACACAGTCACTTTACTGGACACTGGACATACACTGTCCAACACAGTCACTTTACTGGACACTAGACATACACTGTCAAACACAGTCACTTTACTGGACACTGGACATACACTGTCAAACCAGTCACTTTACTAGACACTGGACATACACTGTCAAACACAGTCACTTTACTAGACCATGGACATACACTGTCCAACACAGTCACTTTACTGGACACTGGACATACACTGTCAAACACAGTCACTTTACTAGACACTGGAGATACACTGTCCAACACAGTCACTTTACTAGACACTGGACATACACTGTCAAACACAGTCACTTTACTAGACACTGGACATACACTGTCAAACACAGTCACTATACTAGACACTGGACATACACTGTCCAACACAGTCACTTTACTAGACACTGGACATACACTGTCAAACAAAGTCACTTTACTAGACACTGGACATACACTGTCAAAACACAGTCACTTTACTGGACATACACTGTCAAACACAGTAGTTCACTAGACACTGGACATACACTGTCAAACACAGTCACTTTACTAGACACTGGACATACACTGTCAAACACAGTCACTTTACTGGACACTGGACATACACTGTCAAACACAGTCACTTTACTAGACACTGGACATACACTGTCAAACACAGTCACTTTACTAGACACTGGACATACACTGTCAAACACAGTCACTTTACTGGACACTGGACATACACTGTCATACACAGTCACTTTTACTAGACACTGGACATACACTGTCAACCCAAGTAATTCACTAGACACACTCGTCCCACAAAGCACTTCACTAAACATTGGGTAATTATACACTGTCCAACAAAGTAATGTCACTAGGCATTGGGGGACATTCACTGCCCAACAAATAGTTCCACTAGACACTGGACATTCACTGTCCAGCAAAGTCATTTCTCTAAACATTTGACATTCACTGTCAAACAAAGTCACTTCAATAAACATTTGACATTCACTGTCAAACAAAGTCCTTCAATAAACATTTGACATTCACTGTCAAACAAAGTCACTTCAATAAACATTTGACATTCACTGTCAAACAAAGTCACTTCAATAAACATTTGACATTCACTGTCAAACAAAGTCACTTCAATAAACATTTGACATTCACTGTCAAACAAAGTCCTTCAATAAACATTTGACATTCACTGTCAAACAAAGTCACTTCAATAAACATTTGACATTCACTGTCAAACAAAGTCCTTCAATCAACATTTGACATTCACTATCAAACAAAGTCACTTCAATAAACATTTGACATTCACTATCAAACAAAGTCACTTCAATAAACATTTGACATTCACTGTCAAACAAAGTCCCTTCAATAAACATTTGACATTCACTGTCAAACAAAGTCACTTCAATAAACATTTGACATTCACTGTCAAACAAAGTCACTTCAATAAACACAGGACATACTCTGTGTGTTAGAAAGACGTCACTTCACTAAACAATCGACACTCACTATCAAACTCACTTCAACAGACAATGGACACACACAATCAAACAAAGACACTCTGCAAGACACTAGAGACACACTGTCCAACAAAATCATTCCACTAGACAATGGGCGCACATTATTCAACCAAATCAATTCATCATGCAACAGACACACACTGTCAAGCTGGGTTATAAACAACATTATCTTATCATATTACCTTACACACTGTCAAACATAGTCACTTCACTAAACGCTGTAAACATGGGTTACAGAATTTTGGAAGATTTTCTGCAGACCGTTCGTCTTTTAAGGACATTTAAGTTGCTTTTGTTGTTTTTATGTAAGTTAGAGAGGGTTTTAAACGCAAGAATTACGAATCAGAGACTTCGCCTTAATTTGCCCTCTCAGTCTCGTTGTCAATAACTTAATACACGTGTCAGTCAACGCCAATCGCCGGAAAATCTGTAGCACCCGATGAGGTTGACACCTGGTAAGGCCGTCATTCAATTATCAGTACTGTTGTAGTTAGGGTTGCAGTGAGGGCTGGTTGTTGAGACGTGGAGAAAAAGATGGGTGTGGGCAGACGAGAACGGAGAGGGTATTTAACTGTCCAAAAAGGTACGTTTGGCTTCAACTGTTCTGCCAGTGTTTTAAGAGATTCTATAACCTCACGAAAAACTTGAGATTCTGTCATCTGACGAAACAATTGTCTCGTGACTTGTTTGATTCTTTCGTTTGGGGGCATGGTCATTTTCTTTTGTTTAAACTTGCTCAGTCAGTTGCAAAGTGAGACGACTGCAGGCGGAAATCTAAACAAATCTTAATATATGTTAGCGAACCGCCAAGAGAAACGTGGACAAACGAGTCACAAGACAAAACACGACGCGTTTCGACCTCTTAGGTCTTCTTCAGGCAAGACACATACAAATAATATAACGAAAATGAAGGAATTTGGTACTCAGCTTCGATCTTTTCACTTTTCAGCGCAAGGTTGGTGATTCAGCGCCTGCCTACCTTGCACTGAAGAGTGAAGAGATCGAAGCTGAGTACCAAATTCGTTCATTTTCGTTATATTATTTGTATGTGTCTTGCATGAAGAAGACCTAAGAGATCGAAACGCGTCGTGTTTTGTCTTGTGACTCGATTGTCCACGTTTCTCTTGGCGGTTCGCTAACATTTATTTAAGATTTGTTTAGTCCAAACAAGGCTTTCACAGCAATACGAGTTGTGTTTTAGGACACGAAAAGTGTACCGTATACAAACTGTTAGATTGTATTACTATCTAAAGAGTCCATATTTGTCCTTCAGTAATCAACAGCAAAGAGGAATGCAAAAAGACGAGGACACAGATGGACAGTGGAGATTAGTGACATATGAAGAGAGAGCAGGTGTATGACTGTTATCAACTTAACTCTACCTGTACTCCAATGCGGAAAGGATAGTACCCAGACAGGTACGCTGCTCGGGATCTGCAAAGGTGAAAACACACACACACACACACACACACACACACACACACACACACACACACACACACACACACACACAACTCCACACACACACACACACACACACACACA
>CM031608.1:15355442-15372942 GCA_018398815.1 Conus ventricosus
CAAAGCAACAAAACACAAATAATAAACACACTTACAACACACACACACAAAAGACAAAGCAACAAAACACAAATAATAAACACACTTACAACACACACACACAAAAGACAAAGCAACAAAACACAAATAATAAACACACTTACAACACACACACACAAAAGACAAATCAACAAAACACAAATAATAAACACACTTACAACACACACACACAAAAGACAAATCAACAAAACACAAATAATAAACACACTTACAACACACACACACAAAAGACAAAGCAACAAAACACAAATAATAAACACACTTACAACACACACACGCAACAGACAACAAAGAGCACACTGACCATAGACAAATTCACTGCATGCACACAACAAACAAGCTTATCATACACAAACCAAGAAAAAAAAGCTAATAACACATAGGGAGTAGACAAACTAACAACACACACACAACAAACAAGCTAACAACACACAAACGGTGGGGAGACCGACATTAGGAAGGAAGGTGGCAGAGTGGTTAAGACGTTCGCCTGCCAATCCAACGTGTGAGAAGTGCGTGGGTTCGAGCCCTGCCTTTCTCGCCCTTTCTCTCCCAGTTTGAATGACAAATCGAACTGAACGTCAAATCCATCGGATGGGGACTATAAGCGAGTCGGACCCGTGTGCCTTCCTGGCCCCTGCACACGTTAAAGAACCCACGGCAGTTTAAAATCGAAAAGAGCAGGGGGGTTCCCCGCTGCCCTGGCAAAATTGATGTACATTGAAAATAGCCGTCTGGTATTTCTTACCAAGCCACAAAAATTGTCACTTACTGTTATCGTGTACCATCGTGTACCCGTGGAAATAGAGGACACGTATAAACATCGCAAGCATCCTGTGTGAGAAACTGGAGGAATAAATGAGATAAATGAAAATGAGTGACTGATATTTGAATGGTACGGGAGACGACTGAATGAGCGCCAGTAGGCTGCTCTTCGGCCGGCTCTACCAGAGTAGGCAGCCCGTTGAGTGAGTGAGGTAGTGTGTTTATTGTAAAGCGCTTAGAGCTTGGTCTGTGACCGAGGATAGGCGCTATATAAATACCCAATATAATAATAATAATAATTATGCATTCAACAGACAAGCTAACAAAACACAAACAATAGACAAACTAACAGTATGCAAACTGTAGACAGCTAACAACACGTGAACAATCCACACACAAGAAAAAGACAAACTAATAACAACAACGCCAAAACAAGAGACAAACTAACAATACACAGACAACACAGCAACACATGAACAACAGATTAACGGGCACACAAACTAACAACGTGTAAGCATTAGACAAAGTAACAGGGTACAGAGAATAGACAAACTAACAACACACAAACTAACAACACACAAACAACAGATAAACTAACAACACACAAACAACACACAAACTAACAACACACAAACAAACACACAAACTAACAACACACAAACAACACACAAACTAACAACACACATAACAACACACAAACAACACACAAACTAACACACACAAACACAACAAACAAACTAACAACACACAAACAACACACAAACTAACAACACACAAACAACAACAAACTAACAACAACAAACAACACACAAACTAAACAACACACAAACAACAACAAACTAACAACACACAAACAACAGACAAACTAAAAACAACAACACAAACTAACAACCACACAAACTAACACACACACAAACAACAACACACAAACAACACACAAACTAACAACACACAAACAACAGACAAACTAACAACACCACAAAACAACAACAAACAAACAACAACACAAACAACAGACAAACTAACAACAACAAACAACAACAACTAACAACACACAAACAACAGACAAACTAACAACACACAAACAACAACAAACTAACAACACACAAACAACAACAAACTAACAACACACAAACACACAACAAACAACAACACAACAAACAACAGACAAACTAACAACACACAAACAACAGACAAACTAACAACACACAAACAACAGACAAACTAACAACAGACAAACAACAGACAAACTAACAACACACAAACAACAGACAAACTAACAACAGACAAACAACAGACAAACTAACAACACACAAACAACAGACAAACTAACAACACACAAACAACAGACAAACTAACAACACACAAACAACAAACTAACAACACACAAACAACAGACAAACTAACAACACACAAACAACAGACAAACTAACAACACACAAACAACAAACAAACTAACAACACACAAACAGACAAACAACATGCAAACAACAAACTAACAACACCGCAAACAACAGACAACTCAACAACACACAACCATCAATGAAGACGCACTAAATGACAGCAATGCTGTCTAATCATTTGTGCAATCTTGAACATTTGACAACCTGAACCGAGCGCTTTACTTGCTGACACCAGCAAGATGAACGCACACTTGCACACTTGATCATCAGTAAGAAATGAGAGCATATGGATATAGTCACAAGTGCGAAACAGTCACATCTGCAATATCATTGGGCAGTCTTCGTAAATTCTTCAGAGAAACAGAAATAAAATCACAACGCTTTTAGGCCACCTTGAGAATCGCACACGCACCACACAGAATCACTTTTCCATCAAGGGAGATGATAATGGGGCCAGACTGAAGAAGTTACTTCCCGTGAACATTTCTGTTACTGAACATGCAAAAAGATAAGATATAGGTTTATATCGCTAAAAAAAAAATTAATTTTTGAATAAGAATGGTCATCTCAAGGACAATTATTAGTTTGTAAACGGTAACTTCGTAGTTTTCATGTTCGGTGAACAATTAGTTATAATCTTGACGAACGGATTCTGAATCAGAAATCTAATTCAGATCGACACCACACATTAGCACCAAAATTCAATTGGTTTCACCCTTGGTCTTACTCCGGTTTTTTCCAACATCCTTCAGTAATATGGTCGGCGGCTCTTTGCATATTCATGCTGACTGACAGATAGACGTGGGGTGAATGCTGCGTCAAATTTCACTCATGGGGCAAAACCAGGGGTGTCACACCAACAGTCTTGATATCCGGAGTCAAATGTTTCAACTACTCGAGGACGGCGATCGTTAAATAAGCAAAACACATCTTCAGCAAAATGTGTGACGCATGTTTCTTCATCCGCATAGACAAGATTTCATGGACAACAAGGTTTCCTCTCAGTCACAGTGCCTAGCCAATATCTTTGGTGGAAAATAAACTCGGAGGTGGACGAGAAGAGGGGGAGGGGAGGTGAGGAGAGAAGCTGAAACGAAGTGTGCTCTGCCATTTTCTTCCAAAACGCAACGTAAATAGTGTGTCTCAGCTCCTTCTGAATCTCTGGATACCCTGGGCAGGGCTTTCTGATGATGCTCACACATGATGTCTGTTGATGTGTGTGGCAGCTGAGGGAGGTTGTCAGGCTAACAACTGATGTAGAATGAACAGCTTCAATTGTTGCATTCCTATGGTGTATTTGCAATGATATACCATGAATGTACTACATCTGATAAGATTTCTGTAAAATGTTGAGAAAGCTTTAAAAAAAACCAACAACAACAAAGAAACAAGAAACAAACAATAACAAAAAAGAAAACAATCAGCATTCACACACACACGCACACACATACACACTCACACACACACACACACACACACACACAGTTCGCAAAAATTCAAAAGAACTTTTGTTGATAGTAGAGCAAGCTGTCAGACACACACAGATAAAAGGAAATAAAAATTTTTAAAAAAAGAAACAAACAAACAAGGAAAGAAACAAAGACAGAGGAAGAGATAGATAGATAGATAGATAGATAGATAGATAGATAGGTAGGTAGGTAGGTAGACAGATAGACAGATAGATAGATATAGAAAAATAGAGAGAGGGTAGGAATGGAGAGAGAGAGAGAGAGAGATGTGGGGTGGAGAGAGAGAGAGAGAGAGAGAGAGAAGCCAGATGCGTAGCCGCTCGGCCATCATACTGAAAGACAATTACACAAACATGAAATGGGACAGATCGATGACGGATGCTGATTAAATGGCAGGTACAGGCGACAAATGCCGTGTGATGGACAGGGAGAGCAGTGTATAAAAGATGGGAGGAGGCTCACACACAGCACCATTCTCCAACTGCTGGTCATTGGGACACCATGGACAGGTAAACACCAGAGAGAGAGAGAGAGAGAGAGAGAGAGAGAGAGAGAGAGAGAGAGAGAGAGCATAGGACAGACAGACAGACAGACAGATCGAGAGAGAGAGACTTCAGACTTCATATTTGTATTCAGTAAGGCCATTGGCCCAGAGAGAGAGAGAGAGAGAGAGAGAGAGAGAGAGAGAGAGAGAGAGAGAGAGAGAGAGAGGCCGAAACTCCAACTTTTTATCCGACTTGTTTTCACAGTTGGTATCTTACAGATGTATTCCCAGTATAGCATGTCGAACAGACTGTGAATACCAACACCTGAACTGCAGTGTTTCCTACGTGCAGCCTGGCCTTGCTTCTCCCTCTGTTGCTGGCAACAAGTGCTGTAGCCAGGGATGGACCTCCCAACATCATCTACATCATGGCCGATGACTTGGGTGAGTGTCCCACATCATGCGGGGATGACCTGGATAGTCACCTCATGTCTTTGGCTGTTGACTTGGGCAGTGTTCTGCATTATTACTGAAGGCTGTGATAAATGCACTTTGTTATTAGGTGATGACTTGGGTTGGTATTCTACATTATGGCAAATGACGGTTCTCTACATCCTGGTTTATGACTTAGATCGGCATACTTAAGTATACTTAACTCCGCTGCTGATGAAGCTGGTTTCTACCCTGATGCAATGTATGATTGTAAAGAATTTGTTTCAAAGATAGTGCAGAAGATCAAGGTAAACGTGTAAGGTATCTGCTCTGAGACCATGCATACCAAACAGTTTCTATAGACATCTCCTATTAGCTAAATTCTCTCTCTCTCTCTCTCTCTCTCTCTCTCTCTCTCTCTCTCTCTCTCTCTCTGTCTCTCTCTCTCTCTCTCTCTCTCTCTCTCTCTCTCTCTCCTCTCTGTCTGTCTGTCTGTCTCTCTCTCTCTCTCTCTCTCTCTCTCTCTCTCTCTCTCTTCCTCTCTCTCTCTCTCTCTCTCTCTCTGAAAATGATAACGTGGCCAAATCACGCGTTGCAACCTTTGGACCTAAGGAACTATGTAATCATACTAATCTCCGATTTCTTTGTTGTTGTTGTTGTTATTGTTGTTATTGTTGTTGTTGTTTTGTCACAAACGTAGAGGCGATCGAATAACCTGACCGGAGTTGTTCTGCAACGCTAACCACTTCGCCACAGCAGCTTTTGTAAAATTTCTAATCCATATGCAAATAATGTGTAGACTGTGTTCACAAAACATTGATATCATTTGAATGTAAACGTGCATGAATCTGTGTACCTGTTAGGTGAATAGCACTCAAATGCTCGTAATCATTTTCATGACATTGTTATATCACCATGCACAACACATAACATCCTCCTATGTTATGGTGTTCACATGCAGGTTTCAATGACGTCAGCTGGAACAACCCTAGCGTCATAACCCCTAACTTGCAAAGCATGGTGGATAATGGCGTCGTTCTGAACCAGTCCTATTCTCAAGCCGCCTGCACACCGTAAGTTTGTACATGGTTATCAGTCCTTGACAAAGACAGAGTTGGTTAAAGAGGAAAGGTGAACACTCCGCCCTTTAACATAACATCTTAGCTATGTTTTATCGTACTGTTGTAGATGGAGTGGTTGTAGCAGTAAAACAGAAGCTGCATTATTACCAGACAGTAGCCGTAATATTTGCTGGTCTTGTTCTTTCATTTTGGACAGCATCATTAGTAGCAGCACCACCACCATAAATTAACCGCATCAATTCCAATCGTAGTAGTTGTAGCAGTAAAAGTAGTACTACTAGTAGTAGTAGGACTAGTAACAGCAATAGCAACAGCAGCAGCATGAGACGTGGCAGTAGTAGTCCTAGAAGTAGTAGCAACAGCAGCAGCATCAAGAACGGCAGCAGCAGCAACAGTAGCAGTTGTAGTAGCAGTAGTAATGAGGGTAGTAGTAAAAGTAGCAGCAGCAGCAGCAGCAGCAGTGATAGTGATAGTAATGTAGTAGTAGCAGCAACAGCAGCAGCAGTAGTAGTAGTAGTAGAAGTAGTAGCAACAATAGTATTAGTAATAGCAATAATAGCAGCAATAGCAGATGTTAGGGTCGCATTGTATATTGCAATTATCATGTTGTCAGTGTCTGTCTGCAGTAGATGTTAGCTCTGTATTTCGTATTGTTCTTAGCATACTTCAGTATTTGTATTCAGTGGAATGCCTCTGAAATGTATCAATGACGTCCGCCAGTTTTGGAAACAAGTGGCTCAGGAAGTGGTTGCTTCATTGTAAGAGTCCTGGGGTATACACTTCTACTGCTTTCTGGAAAAAGGAGTATGTCACTGAATAATACAAGAAAGGAACATTGAAAGGGAAGAGTGGTAACCTTCCATTGACGGTATAAAGCAAGCATTTAAGGTTGTTTTTTTCAGTTGGACTTTTGAGTAAGATTGAATAGAAGGACGGAAGAGAGTAGAAAAGACAGACAGAGCTGTTCATATATTCATGCTGATTAAGAATAAATCTGCATGCATATATATATATATATTATATATATATATATATATATATATATATATATATATATATATATATATATATATATATATATATATGTGTGTGTGTGTGTGTGTGTGTGTGTGTGTGTGTGTGTGTGTGTGTGTGTGTGTGTGTGTGTGTGTGTGCGTGTATGCGCACGTGCATGTATGCGTGGTGTGTGTGCGTATGTTCACCCTTGCAGATCCCGAGCAGCATACCTGTCTGGGTACTATCCTTTCCGCATTGGAGTACAGGTAGAGTTAAGTTGATAACAGTCATGCACCTGCTCTCTCTTCATATGTCACTAATCTCCACTGTCCATCTGTGTCCTCGTCTTTTTGCATTCCTCTTTGCTGTTGATTACTGAAGGACAACTACTGACTCTTATATGGTAATATAATCTAACATTTTGTAAAGCTTCACACTTTTCGAGTCCTAAAACACAACTTTCTAACGATATTGCTCGTATTGCTGTGAAAGCCTTGTTTGGACTAAGCAAGTTTAAACAAAAGAAAATGACCATGCCGCCTAACGAAAGAAGCAAACAAGTCACAAGACACTTGTTTCGTCAGATGACAGAATCTCAAGTTTTTCGTGAGATTATAGAATATCTTAAAACACTGGCAGAACAGTTGAAGCCAAACGTACCTCTTTGGTCAGTTAAAAAAACCTCTCCGTTCTCGTCTCCACGTCTCAACAACCAGCCCTCACTGCAACCCTAACTACAACAGTACTGATAATTGAATGACGGCCTTACCAGGTGTCAACCTCATCGGGTGCTACAGATTTTCCGGCGATTGGCGTTTACCGACACGTGTATTAAGTTATAGACAAACGAGACTGAGATACAGTTAAGACGAAGTCTGAGTCTCTCCGTTGAAAATCCTTTCTAACTTACACAAAAACCACATACATGTCCTTAAAGACGAACAGTCTGCAAGAAAATGTCTTTCACAATTGTGTAACCCATGTTTACAGTGTTTAGTGAAGTGACTATGTTTGACAGTGTGTAAGGTAATAAGATAAGATAGTGTTGTTTATAACCCAGCTTGACAGTGTGTGTCTGTTGCCTGATGAATTGATTTGGTTGACCAGTGTGTGCCCATTGTCTAGTGGAATGATTTTGTTGGACAGTGTGTCTCTGGTGTCTTGCAAAGTATCTTTGTTTGATTGTGTCTGTCCATTGTCTGTTGAAGTGAGTTTGATAGTGAGTGTCGATTGTTTAGTGAAGTGACGTCTTTCGACACACAGAGTATGTCCTGTGTTTATTGAAGTGACTTTGTTTGACAGTGAATATCAAATGTTTATTGAAGTGACTTTGTTTGACAGTGAATATCAAATGTTTATTGAAGTGACTTTGTTTGACAGTGAATGTCAAATGTTTAGAGAAATGACTTTGTTGGACAGTGTATATCCAACGTTGAGTGAAGTGACTTTATGGGACGATGTGTGTCCAGTGTCTAGCGAATTACTTTGTTTGACAGTGTATGTCCAGCGTCTAGTAAACTGACTTTGTTTGACAGTGTATGTCCAGTGTTCAGTAAAGTGACTGTGTTTGACAGTGTATGTCCAGTGTCTAGTAAAGTGACTGTGTTGGACAGTGTATGTCCAGTGTCTAGTAAACTGACTGTGTTTGACAGTGTATGTCCAGTGTCCAGTAAAGTGACTGTGTTTGACAGTGTGTGTCCAATGTCTAGTAAAGTGACTGTGTTTGACAGTGTATGTCCAGTGTCTAGTAAAGTCACTGTGTTTGACAGTGCATGTCCAGTGTCTAGTAAAGTCACTGTGTTTGACAGTGTGTGTCCAGTGTCTAGTAAAGTGACTGTGTTTCACAGTGTATGGCCAGTGAAGTGACTGTGTTTGACAGTGTGTGTCCAGTGTCTAGTAAAGTGACTGTGTTTGACAGTGTGTGTCCAGTGTCTAGTAAAGTGACTGTGTTTGACAGTGTATGTCCGGTGTCTAGTAAAGTGACTGTGTTTGACAGTGTATGTCCAGTGTCTAGTAAAGTGACTGTGTTTGACAGTGTATGTCCAGTGTCTAGTAAACACGGCAGTTCTTACTGCTGCATTGAGTCGCTTGAGTCAAGTCTTCAAAAGCGTGAGACGGAAAAGCAGAAGAACAAATTGTGCGAAGCCAACAAGCCGGGTCTGTGAGCCTCTTTTTTTTTAAAAATTTTTTTTTCCCCCCCAAATTTTTTTTGGGGGGGGGGGTTTTTAAAAAATAAAAAACCCCCCCAAAAAAAAACCCCCAAAAAAATTTTTTGGGAAAACGCCCAAAGGGGTTTGGGGGGGGGGAAAAAAAAAAGGGGGGAAAGGGGGGGAGGGGAGGGGTAAAAGGATGGGGGAAAAGGGGGGGGGGAAAAAAAAGGGGGGGGGGGGGAAAAAAGGGGGAAAGGGGAAAAAAAAAAAAGGGGGGGGCAATTTGAAAAAGGGCCAAAACAAAAAAAATTTTTAAAAAAAAAAAAAAAATTTTTTTGGGGGGGCCCGGGGGAGGGTGGGGGGGGAATTTTTGGGGGGGGGGAAAATAAAACAAAAAACACAAAAATAAAACAAAAAAAAAAAAAAAAAGGGGGGGAAAATGGGGGGGAGGGGGAAAAAGGGGGGAAAAAAAAGGGGAGGGGGGGAAAGGGGGGAAGAAAGGGTTTGGGAAAAAGAAACTAAAAAAAAAAAAAAAAAACCCCAAACAAAAAATCAAAAAAAAAAAAAAAAAAAAAAAAAAAAAATTTTAAAAAAAGGATTAAAAAGGGGGAAAAGGGGGGAAAAAATAAAGGGGGGAGGGGGGGGAAGGGGCTTAACCTTTAAAAATTTTTTTTTTTAAAAATTTCCAAAAAAAAAATTTTTTTTTTTTTTCCCCCCCCCAAAACCCCCCTTTGGGGAAAAATTTTTTTAAAAAAAAAAAAAAAAAAAACCAAAAAAAAAAAAAAAACAAAAGGAAAAACAACAAAAAAAAAAAAAAAAAAAAAGAAAAAAAAAAAGGGAGGAAAAGGGGGGGGGGGGCGGGGAAAAGGAAAACTTTTAAAATTAACAAAAGGGGGGGGGGGGGGGGAAAAAAAAAAAAAAAAAAAACCCCCCCAAAAAAAATAAAAAAGGGGGGGGGGGGGGGGAGGGGGGGGAGGGGGGGGGGGGGGGGGGGAAAGGGGGAGGGAAGGAAGAGGGGGGGGAAAAAATTTTTTTGGGGAAGGGGGGGGGTGCCCCCCCCAACCCCCCCCCCGGGGGGCCCCCCCCCCCCGGGGGGGGGGAAAAAAGGGAATTTTAAAAACCCCCCCCCCCAAAAAAAAAAAAAAAAAAGGGGGGGGGGGGGGGGAAAAAAAAAAAAAAAAAAAAAAAAAAAAATTTTAAAAGATTTAAAAAAAAAAAAAGGGTAAAAATTTGGGCGAAAATAAAAAATAAACAATTGGATTTAAAACACAAAAAAGCCAAAAAATTTAAAAAAAAATAATGGGGGGGGGAAGGGAGAGAGAGAGGGGGGAAAACCCCCCCCCAAAAAAAAAAAAAAAAAAAAAAAGGGGGGGGGGGGGGGCCCCCCCCCCCCCCCCCCCCCCCCCCCCCCCCCCCCCCCCCCCGGGGGGGGGGGGGGGGGGGGGGGAGGGGGGGGGGGGGGGGGAGAGGGGGGGGGAGGTGGGGAGAGGGGGAAAATGAGAGGGGAGGGAAAAGGAAAAAAAAAAGGGGGGGGAAAAAACCCTATAAATAAATTGCAAAAAAAACCCAAAAACAAAAAACCAAAAATAAAAAAAAAAAAAAAAAAAAAAAAAAAAAAAAACCCCCCCCCAAAAAAAAGGGAAAAAAAAAAAAAAAAAAAAAACAAAAAGTAAAAAAAAAAAAAAAATTTTAAATTTTTTTTAAAAAAAATTTTTTAAAAAAATAAAAAAAAAAAAAAATTTTTTTTAAAATTTTAAAATTTAATAATAAAAAAAAAAAAACAAAAAATTAATTTTTAAAAAATTAAAAAATTTTTTTAAAAATTTTTTTTAAATAAAAAAAAAAAACCCCAAAAAAAAAAAAAAAAAAATAAAAAAGGGTAATTTAAAAAAAAAAACTTGAAATTAAAAAAAAAAAAAAATTTTTAAATAAAAAAAAATTTTTTTTTTTTTCCCCCCCCCCCCCCCCCCCCAAAAAAAAAAAAATTTTTTAAAGTTTTTATTATTTTTTTTACAAAAAAAGGGGGAATTTTGGGTTTTTAATTTTTTTGTTTTTTTAAAATTTTTTTAAAGCAAAGTGGGAATTTTTTGGTTTTCGGGATTTTAGTTTGGGGGATTACCGGTTGGGAGAAGTTGTTTTTTTAAGGGTTTTGGTTTTTTGGAGTTTTTTCCCCCCTTTGTTTTTTTTTTGGGGGTTGGGTTTTGCTTTTTTTTTTATTGTTTCTTAAAAAAAAAGGGGTTTTAAGGAAAAAGGGTTTTTAAAAGGGGAAAAAAATTTTTTTTTGGTAGGTAAAATTTTAAGGGTTTTTAAAGAAAATTGTGGGGAAAAAAAAATTTTTTAAACTGAAATTTTTTAAAGAAGGCAAAATTTTTTTTTTTGGGGGGGAAAAGGGGGGTTTTTTCTTTTTTAAAAAAATTTTTTGTGGGATTTAAAGAATTTTAATTTTATTTGGGGTTTTATGTTTTTTTATTGGTTTTTTAAATTTTTTTAAAATTTTTGGGTTTAATTTTTTGGTTTTTTAAAGGGGTGGGAAAATGTTTTTAAAGGGGGGTTTTGGTTTGGTATTTAAATTAAAACCTAAATTTTAATTGGGGTTTTGTTTTGAAGGGGTTGGGGCCCTAAAAGGGGGTGGGGTTTTTAAAAAAGGAAAAGAAGGCCCCCCATGGCCTTTTTTTGGCTTAAATTGTTTAGAAGGGGAAAGGGGGGAAAAACCCCATTTTGGGTTTGGATTGGTGGGGGGGAAAAGAAAGAGTAAAACAATTTTGGGAAAAGGGGGGAGAGGGGAAAAGGGAAGGAGGAGGAGGGGAAGAGAGGGGAAAGGGAGGGGGGAGAGGGGAAAGGAGGGGAGAGAAGGTTTAAAAGGGGGAAAAACTTTAAAAAACCCCAATAAACCCCAACAAAAAAAACCCCACAACCACCCCCCAAAAACCACACCACACAACCCCCAAACACAAAAAAACCCCCCCACCCCCCCCCCGCCGCACGCCGCACCCCCACCACCAAAAAAACCCCCCCCAAACCACCAAAAACCACCCCAAAAAACCTTTTTTCTGGGGAAAAACCATTTCTTTTAATTTTTCCTATTTTTTTAAAAAAAAACTCTTTTAAAAACCCGGTTTTCCCCCTTCTCGGCCCCTGGTCAAAAAGGGGCGGGTTTTTTTTGCCCCCCCATTCCCCCCCCCCCCCCCCCCCCCCCCCCACACCCCCCCCTTTTTTAAAAAAAAACCCCAAAAATTAAAAAATTTAAAAACCCCCAAAAAATTTAAAAAATTTTTTTTTATTTGAAAAATTTAAAAAATTTATAAAATTTCGCTTTAAAAAAAAATTTTTAAAATTAAAATTTTTTAAATTTAATTTTTATTTAATTTCTTAAAGTTTTTTCTAATTTATGGGGTTTTTTTTTCTTTGGGGATTAAAAATCTTTTTTGAAAATTTTTTTGTTTTTTTCTTTTTGGAAAAAAACAAAAAAAAAAATTTTTTATCCCCCCTTTTTCCAGAAAACTTAAAAAAATTTTTAAATTTAAAAAATTTGTTTTTTTGGGTTTTTTTTCCCCTTTTAAACATACAAACCTTTAAATTTTAAAGCGTATAATATTTTTGGCCAAAACCCCCCCCCCCCCCCCCCCCCTTCTCCCTCCTCTCCCCTCTTCCTCCTCTCCCCCAAAAACCACACACACAAACCACACACCCACAACCCCCACCACACCACACACAACACCACACACACACCACACACCACACACACACACCACCACACACACCCCACACAAACCCAAAAAAATCCAAAGGGTACTACCAAAATTTAAATTTAATTTGCCGATAAAAAGTTTATTGGGAATGATTTTTATTATATTATAAAAATTTTCATTTATTTTTTTGGCCTACTACCATTCCTGTTTCGTAGTATTATTTTTCTTTTAGTAATTTGTTATCCTCTACGTTCCCTTTAATTAGGCCTACGTTGCTCCTGCAACCCTAGTAATTTAAAAAAAGTAGCAAAATGAAGAAAAATGTATGGGAAAAACGGTTTTTTAAAACGGCCCCTTTTCAAATGCTACAACTTTTCTTCACAAAAGTTTTTTTCCAACGCTGGCCCACTTCGGCTTCAAGCCAAAACAGGGGAAAGACGCACGCGGCAGCAGGTTTTGGGTTTTTCCGGGCGCCGCAAAGTTCTGTCAGAAAATTTTTAAAAACCGAACTTAATTATGGACCCCAGAAGACCAAAAAAGCCCGCTTTTGTCACTTCAAATACTCACTGCGGATTGCCCCCTTCCCCAAAAATTTTGTTAAAAACCTCTTACGTAAAAAAACTTAAAAATGTTCCCAGTCTCGAAGCTCCCAAAAAAACAGCGCTGGGAGTGCGGTGGCTGATGGTTTGGGCCTGCGGGGTCAAAAAGGGAAAGCGTTTGAGCGGAACTAAATGCAGTGGCTCTGGGTGCCGGCGCCGCCCGGAAAATGACTGTGTTGGCAGTGTATACCTGTCTGTAAAAAGATGTGTTTGACGTGTATGTCCAGAGTCGTAAAAGGACTGGTTTTTGCCGTGTGTGTCCGTGTCTAGTTAAAAAGATGTGTTTGAGTGTATGTCCGGGGGGCTAGTTTAAAGTGACTGTGTTTGACGTGTTTTCGGTTTTTAGTAAAAATGACTGTTTTGAAGTGTAGTCCAGTGTCCCGTAAATGACTGGTTGGACAGTGTTTTCCCGGTCCAGTAAAGGACTGTGTTTTACGGTATTTCCAGTGTCCAGTAAAGTGACTGTGTTTAACAGTGTTGTCCAGTGCCATAAAGTGACTTGTTTTGGGCAGTGAAACCCGTGCTTAAAAGTGATTGTGTTTGACGTGTATGTCCAGAGCCAGTAAAGTGACTGTGTTTGACAGTGTATGTCCCTGTCCGTAAAGTGACTGTGTTGAACATGTATGTCCAGTTCCAGAAAGGACTGTGTTGGACAGAACCTGTGGCAGAGGGGCATGGTGGATATGTTCCTCAGAATTACTTCCGCCCAAAAGACTGAAGGAGGCGGGGTACAGCACTCACCGGTTGGAAAATGGTCATGTCACACCAAAACACACACCCCACAACACACACCCCCACACCCCCAAAACCCCAAAAACACACACCGCACACACCCACACACACACACACACACGTTTTCATTTTATGGGCTTGTTAAATTTGGGTTTTGAGTTTTATCTTTTAAAAAATTATTTTGTATCTTTTTTCAATTTGTGATTACCAGTGGAACCGTTTTCAGGAGAGAAAAAAAAACATCGTTACTTTGGCAATTTCTGAAAAAAAAGAAAAAGGGGGGGGGGGGGGGGGGGGGGCAAGTTTTTGACCCTGGTATTTGAAATGACGATTTTAGAGAACAGATAAAGACCATGATGATGATGTCCCTCTAAAAATTCCATGTACTGTAGATGGCACTTGGGCCACTGTCGCCTGGCGCAACCCCCGGGCAAAAGGGTTTTTATTCCTTTTTGGGACTGTACAACGGCTACAAGACTACTCAAAGAAATATGGGTATTGTGTGTGTTTGTGTGTGTGCGTGCGTGTTGTGTGTGTGTGTTGTGTGGTGTGTGTGTGTGTGTGTGTGTGTGTGTGTGGTGTTGGTTTCAACTGTTAAAGGGTTTTTTTTTTTTAGAAGAAAATTTTTATAGTACCGTTTATTAAGGGATAAATAAAACTGGGGGGTACAAGTGCATCGCCCTTTTCTTTTTTTTTCTGATTTTATCCTTGCCTCCTCATGGGGAATTCTCCAGCCACGCATCAGCCCTCCATTCACAGCCCACCAAGGCTCGTCCTTTTGTCTCGCACACAGTCCAATATGACGTCACCACAAGAAACCCACCGAGGAGCACGCCGGAAAAAGAGGCGCGTGGTGTTCAGTGTTCCCTTCTGACCCCAAAATTTCACCGTGCAGGCGTCTTTCCCCCCGCCACTTAATGCTGAAACATTGTTTTTTGTCGCACACCTTCGTCAGTGTGAGATTCCTGCTCCATCCCGAGGGGGGCCGCCCCCCACGTCCACCAACACTTCCCCCCCGAAACCAAACCCCTACCGACGTGACACGAATCAGTGGAGGTGGAAGGGAAACCGACATGAGGCCCAAGGTAAGCATGCACAGCGGAGACTTTAGATTTTTTTTTTTCCCTAAAAAAATGAACAAAGAGGGTTTTCGATGATGACGATCATCTACAGAGTTCCAGTCGTCTGAGACTCGACGGGGTTTCATCACTTTTTCCCTTTCACGGCCCCCGGCCATGAATACAGACAGAAAAACCTGACATTTTAAACTTAGGTTGACCCTTCCCTCCACGCTTTTCCTTCGGCAAAAAACGCTGGTCGTGATGCTCTAGTATCATCTTGGCTGTGTTCTGCTGCGTTGTCCACGTTCATGCACTAAATTTTAGTCCCCTCATTTTTTCCCCTGTCGTTTTTTTTTCTTTCTTTCTTTCTTTTTTTTTCTTTTTTTTTTTTTTTTTTTTTCAGCGCAGCAATCGTCATACCCAAAAGTAATGCAATGTGTGTTTTTTTTTGTTTAGAATTGGCAGCCACGAAGATTGTAAAATATTGCGTTTGAATGAATATTGACACAACCCCTTTTTTTAATATTTCTATGCAAAAATGTCAGAAGAGGGGAGAAGAGGGAGAGAGGAGAGGGGAGAGAGAAAGAGAGGAGACAGACAGACGACAGACAGAATCCAAAAACCATTCTCTTGTCTGTTGTCTGCACACGTTATTGACACAAAAACCCCTTTTTTTTGAACTTTTCTATCAGAAATGTCCCAAGAGAGACAAACCAGAGGGGAAAAAAAGAGGGAAAAGGGGGAGAGAGAGAAGAGGAGAAGAGAGGAGGAGAGAGGAGAGAAGAGGGAGAGAGAAAAAGGAAAAAAACGACGACAGACAAAAGACAGAAAGGAAATGGCGTAACGGTTTATGAAAAATGGAAAAAAAAACATGTAAACACAAAACAAGTTTTTTAAACAATGCTTATTCAATACACGACAAAGTTATTCCCCCCTTATTTTAATTTTTGTAAAAACATTGATTAACATAGATTTCGTTTCAAACGTCCCATGATTTTTCGTTAAAAATAAGGGTTTTTTTCCCTTTGTTTGTTGTGTAAGACAAAAAACACATTTTTAAAAAGATTTTGGGGGTCTTTTTTAAAAACAGCTTAGATTCATAATACCTATTTTGGGAACAACACCACACACACCACAAACCCACACACACACAAACCCACACACACCCACACACACACCCCACAAAACAGTGAGGGCAGGTGAAAAAAAGTGCAAAGTTATTTTTTTAACCCTCAAATAAAAATTTTTGCTTGCTTGACTTACACAACACACACACACACACACACACACACAAACAACACACACACACATCACAAACACACGATCGACACCCCTTGTCAACAGTTGTTCCCAAGCCAGAGAACCATCACGCTTCTTCGCCAACACCACCGTCTTTGAAAGCCCCCAGGCGACCCACCACGGTGAGTGTCGCACTGTTTGGACTAGGCTGTCCTGTCCGTACACTGAGGGAACGGAAGCGGTTCTTTTGGAATTTGTCTGGCCATATCTCGTTTTTGTATTCATCCTAACCTTTCCCCTCATCATCGTCGTCGTTTGTCGTGTCATCAAATCATATGTCGTCGTCGCGTCTTTATTATTATTTTGTTTTTCACCATCATAACATACACCAATAGAAAATGCCTCTGTTAGTCCCCCCTCTCCTCTCCTCTCCTCTCCTCTCTCTCTCTCTCTCTCTTTTCTCTTGTCTCTTCTTCTCGTCTCTCTTTTCTCTCTCTTTTCCCCTCTCTCTCTCTCTCTCCCCCCCCTCTCCTTTTTTGTCTCGTCTCTCTCTCTTTTGGGCTCTTCTCTTGTCTCTGTCTGTCTGTCTGTCTGTCTGTCTGTCTGTCTTTTTGTCTTCTCTCTCTCTCTTCTCTCTTCCCCTCTCTCTCTCTCTCTCCTCTCTTCTCTCTCTCCTTGTGTTTTGTCTGTCTTTGTCTGTCTGCTGGCCGCCATGATTTGGAATCCTATTACGTTGTTTGGTTTTTTAACGTCTGGTTATAACTTGTTCGGATTGTTTCGTTATGATTATCGTGGTTAAAATTTGATTCCGGATGGTACTAAATAAACGTCGTGGATTGCAGTTCCTTTTGCGGATGGTATCTTATAAACCTGCTTTTTTTGAAATTTTCTATTATGGATGATACTTAATGAAGGTCATGGTTTGAAACGAATGTACGGACAGTAATATATAAACATTGTGGTCCGTATCGGAAATGTGAATACATGAACATCGCGGAAATCATCCATATCATGGGTGGTACTGTATGAACGTTTAGTTTCAATCCATAACACAGATCATGCTGTATGAGCGTCGTGATTTAAATCTACGCACGGCGTGAATTTTTGGGGTTTACTGTTTCTTCCATAGGGTGCTTCAGGTTGTTGGGCGTGGTGGGTTTGTTGCAGACGTGTTCACAGAGAGAGCTCAAGAGCTGATTCAACTGTTCAGGGATTCTCCTTTCTCATCGCCCTGCACTACACTGCTCCTCACTGGCCCCTGCAGGTGACGTATTTTATTCAATGACGTCACCTATAAAGGTTATCCTGATCTGATCGCCCAAAGAGTGATGACGTAATTCACGTAACTTCAACAGATAAA
>CM031608.1:15375442-15382942 GCA_018398815.1 Conus ventricosus
TTGTGTATTCAGCATAACTATTAATTACGTATTCAGAATTGTCAGTGCTTACAGATTCAATTCGTTTTTTGTTTAAGTATTCAGCAATATTAGTGTTTGAATATTAATCGATTATATTTGAGTATTCAGCAATATTAGCGTTTGAATATTAATCCATTATATTGAGTATTCAACAATATTAGTGTTTGAATATTCAACACTGTGAATGTTAGAATACGAAGCATCAGTCATGTTTAAGTATTCAACATTGTTCATGTTTGAGTCTTTGTTAATGCACAGACATTCAGCATTGTAACTGTCTAACTGTCTTCAGATCCAGCCTAGTTCACGTTTGAGTTTTAGCATAACCCGTGTGAAGACACTCAGCGTTGTCAATGACTAGCTGTTCAGCATGGCTGTCTGTGGATATTCACCATCACCAGATGTCAATGACTAGCTGTTCAGCATGGCTGTCTGTGGATATTCACCATTACCAGAAAGTCAATGACTAACTGTTCAGCATTGCCGTCTGTGGATATTCACCATTACCAGATGTCAATGACTAACTGTTCAGCATTGCTGTCTGGATATTCGCCATCACCAGATGTCAATGACTAACTGTTCAGCATGGCTGTCTGTGGATATTCACCATTACCAGATGTCAATGACTAACTGTTCAGCATTGCTGTCTGGATATTCGCCATCACCAGATGTCAATGACTAGCTGTTCAGCATGGCTGTCTGTGGATATTCACCATTACCAGAATGAGTTTCTAGAGATACAGCCATCACAGTATTTGGATGCTAGGCTGTGTTAGTGACAGGATATTATATTCATAAGCAAAAGACTACGCAATGTTAGTCTTAAAACACACACAATTCACCTCCGATGTGTGTAGAAAACCAGATACAGATGACGGTCACCGTTCAGATATTGATGATCCATTTGGGGCTGACTTTGGAAAGTGTCATCGAGTAGGCAACAGACATACATCATTACTTTGATGATAGAAAACCAATCGAAAGAAAAGCATCTCACGTTTTGTCTGATACAATTCAGTGCTGGTGCTAACACTGTCCATCACGTGTCTGGAGTTGTCCTTCCTGTGTTTGTCATGATCATGCTGTATGATGCAGAACGGAGGAGACACGCACTTCGCCGCCAGCAATGACCCCCTGAGGGAGAGGAAGACCACGCTGTATGAGGGAGGGGTGAGGGTGCCCAGTATGGTGTACGCTCCTGGTCTTCTTCAGAACACTCCACGTGTCAGTGAGGAGTAAGTCTTCCCTCCATCCCCGACGTTACCTTCATAATGTCCCATCACCGCCTCCTGTTCCCCACCCCTCCTCTCAGCCGCCCCATCATATCGTCAGAAATCGATTCTGTGTAAGCCAGAGAAGAGACAGTGTGTTCTTTCTCTAAGTAAAAAGAAACAAGCTATCAACTGTCATCATAGCTTTTGTGAAGTCAGTGTTAACACCAGATTCATCTGTGCAGTATCTCCTAAGACTGACTATTGGTCAAGCATGTCTGATTTGTATCTGGATAAATGTTAACGTTATTCTGACGACGAGTCATTTTATAACTATTTATGAGTTTGCACGGTGTGTGTGTGTGTGTGTGTTTGTGTGTGTGTGTGTGTGTGTGTGTGTGGTGTGTGTGTGTGTGTGTGTGTGTGTGTGTGTGTGTGTGTGTGTGTGTGTGTGTGTGTGTGTGTGGTGTGTGGTTCAGTTTGTTTCACATTGTGGACTGGTTCACGACCCTTCGGTGGCGGCAGGAGTGGACCCAGGAAGTAAGTCAGACAACAACTACAACAACAACAACAACAACAACAACAACAACAACACAACAACATGCCCTCCTTCTCCATCTCCATCTCCTCTGCTTCAGGGACAATGTTAGGCATCTGTCTAGGGCAGCACGTGTACGATCTGGTGTTCATCATGGGTTGATACGCAGATATGGTGTTTGCATAACTCGTTGTATAACTATGTTTTGTAGTGTCATGTATTATTGTGTGAGTTACTATGGAGACGAATTGTATGTTTTGTAGTGCTATGTGTTATTGTATGAGTTACTAAGGAGAAGAATTGAAGTAGGCCTTTTGTACTTACACTGATCGTTCGTGTACGATCTCTTGCTTCTCTCTTTGTTAGTATCTGGATGTCTCTTTGTCTCGTACTCTCTGTCTGTGTCTTTGTCTGTTCTCTGGATCTTTTGCTCGCATTCTCTCTCTCTCTCTCTCTCTCTCTCTCTCTCTCTCTCTCTCTCTCTCTCTCTCTTCTCACTCACTCTCTCTCTCTCTCTCTCTGTCTCTCTCTCTCTCTGTCTCTGTCTGTCTGTCTGCCCGTCTGTCTGTCTGTCTGTCTGTCTGTCTCTCTCTCTCTGTCTCTCTCTCTCTCTCTGTCTGTCTCTCTCTCTCTCTCTCTCTCTCTCTCTCTCTCTCTCTCTCTCTCTCTCTCCCCTACACAGATGTGGACGGTGTGAACCAGTGGGACATGTTGAGCTCTGGTACTAAAAGCCCAAGGGACACCTTCATCTACAACATCCATCAAGACAACGCTGCCATCAGGTGAGGAGACTGTGATTCGTGCATCCTCCTCCCCCCCCCCCCCCCTCCATCCACAGGCACAGAAAATTAACTTGTGTAGGACAACCTAAAGAACGATCCCTCATCAGTCCATTTCAGGCCCTGCAAGTTCCTCGTGTGACAGTGGGTCAAGAATGACGATAACTAAAGAACAAAGCAATGCAAAGTTCTCCGGTTGATGATCTGTTCAGAAAGGATACTCTTCGGCGAACAGTCTACTTTGCAAAGAAAATGTTAAAAGAATTGTGGTGAACTGGTCCATTATTCATTGTAACCCCTTTCAATTACAGCAAGTTGTAGCCCTGCTGGCTCAATGTGAATTGTTTGCTGAGATCTCCAGCTGTAACAAACCTGGCCATTCCTGAGATTGAAACAGCGATTGTTTGATCGGGTGTAAATATTTCATTTGCCTTCATCTGGGGTCACGATTAATCTGTGGTGCCCACGTTGTTACATGTCTGATAAAAACTGTAAATAACGAACAAGCGTGCTAACTCTTGCTCCCATGATGAAATAATGACGCAGCCACAACTCGCCCACAACCAATATTGCATAGGCCACCAAATGACCTGTTCCCTGCCTCCACAACTCGCCCACAACCAATATTGCACAGGACACCAAATGACCTATTCCCTGCCTCCACAACTCGCCCACAACCAATATTGCACAGGACACCAAATGACCTATTCCCTGCCTCCACAACTCGTCCACAACCAATATTGCATAGGACACCAAATGACCTGTTCCCTGCCTCCACAACTCGCCCACAACCAATATTGCACAGGACACCAAATGACCTGTTCCCTGCCTCCACAACTCGCCCACAACCAATATTGCACAGAACACCAAATGACCTGTTCCCTGCCTCCACAACTCGCCCACAACCAATATTGCACAGGACACCAAATGACCTGTTCCCTGCCTCCACAACTCGCCCACAACCAATATTGCACAGAACAACACCAAATGACCTGTTCCCTGCCTCAGTCAGGATTTCCTTTCATGCCAGTCAAACCCAGGCTACCTGTGCTTGTCACTTTTCGTCCTGTGTTTGTTTGCTTATATTCTAGATCACAAAGACTATGCCAGTCTGGAATAATTGGTAATTAGTGTTTGCGGATGTCTCCAGTTGTTGTAGCTGTGTACGTGTGTCAGGTACGGGGTCTATGAGCAAGCTTGGAACATCTTTTAGGGGGGATGTCTTCTTTGTTCCGTGTGCTCTGTGTTGTCATTTCTGCTCGGCGATTTGGTGTTGTAAGCAGCATTCGTTTGGAGTCATGGGCGCGTAATTTTTGTTTCATCAACGGAGCATGAGTTACCCTACTTGATCGTTATTTACTGTTCACTAATCCTACCTCATTTTGAATTTCCTCATTTTAAAAAGTCTGTTTTACTTCCCTTTATATTATGATTCACACACACACACACACACACACACACACACACACACACACACACACACACACACACACACACACACACACACACACACGCTGACGCTCGAGCGGGCATACGCTGTAACTGAAACAGCGATACAGAGAGAGAAACAGAGGAAAAATAGAGGACAGGCGGAGACATACCCATGAACAGCCAGAACATGTTCCTGTCCTCTGCCATCCTACTGTCACTAAGATCCAGACAGGAAGACGAGTCGGTCGTGATCGCTGATGTCATGTGACATACACAGGGAGGACCAATACAAGGTGACGGAAGGGACCACCCTGTCTCACTCCATCTCCCCCCCCCCCCCCCCCCCCCCTTCATTATCGCCCCCAAATCCACTTTTCCACATACACACAAACACAGTGCCCACACATCAAGACTTGAAGTCAGGAACTGAAAACTCCACAACATTATCGGCACGGGCCTGTTCCTCGGCCCAACTCACGGGCTTCCACATGCCGTGTGCAGAGCCGGCAAGTACAAGCTGATCGAAGGGGACCCCTACGCCTTCCAGGCCAGAAGGAGACGAAGCGTGGACAGCCTGGACCAGCTCCTGTCTGCTCCCAACACCAGGCAGGAGAGGTTCTACACTGGCCAGGGGCCTGTAGAGTCTGACGCGGTGAAGGTGAAGAAGGCCTTCAACCAGCTCACCGGGCTGCCTGACTCGCTGGATGGAGAGGTGACCATGGACAACATCCTCAATCTCTTGTCTTCCTACGGACCTGGTGACGTCACTGGGCCTGTTGACTGCAAGGGCTGTGAGCTGTATGATCTGCAAGGTGAGTTGCTGCTAGTGGTGTGTGTGTGTGTGTGTGTGTGTGTGTGTGTGTGTGTGTGTGTGTGTGTGTGTGTGTGTGTGTGTTTGTGTGTGTGTGTGTGTGTGTGTGTGTGCGAGGTAGAGAGAGAGAGGGACAAGACAAAAAGACAAAATTCTTTATTTACGAGGATAATAGATAAGCACTGATGTGCTTTTTTACATCCAGTCCTCGCCCTGTGTAGGGTCAACAATATAAAATAAAAGGCAACAAAGGAAGCATGCAAAAGTGACTAGAACTACAATACAATAGGGGATTAAAATTTAAAAAGGGAAAAAAAAAAAAAGAGAGAGAGAGAGAGAGAGAGAGAGAGAGAGAGAGAGAGAGAGAGAGAGACGCAGGAGCGAAGGGAGTGCGGGGTAAGCCTGCAGAGAGAGAGAGAGAGAGAGAGAGAGAGAGAGAGAGAGAGAGAGAGAGAGAGAGGAGGGAGGAGAGAGAGAGAGAGAGAGGGGGGGGGGAGGGAGGGAGGGAGAGAGAGAGAGAGGGTGGGGGAGGAAGAGGCTAGAGTGGGTGCGATAAGAGAGCATGTTTAGAACAATCTGACAATCAAAAAATTCCAAAGAGATACAAAACAATCAATTTTGAAACACCGGGGGAGGGGGGGGGGGAGAAATAAAGCACAAATGGAGGTGGGAAATGCATAATGATAGCCCAGTCGCCACGGGTAGGAAGGGATACCATATGGATAAAAAATCAAGTCATTCCAGCAGAACCGTGAGAGAGACACTGACACTGACACTGACACAGTTTTATTGCCAATAGCAAACAAGCCCTGTTGGCAAGGGGGTTACAATTTCAGTATTAACAGCATGCGTCAAATATCTGCCATTCAAGACAAAAAGACATAGAAATCGAACAGTATAAACAGAAATTCAAATCTACAATCGGCAACACAAACGTTTGCGGATACGAACACACTCACACACATACACCACACGTGCGCACGTGCGCACGCGCGCGCGTGCGCTCACACACACACACACACACACACACACACACACACACACACACACACACACACACACCACACCACACCACACCACACCACACCACACCACACAACACACTCACTCACTCACTCACTCTGCACACTTCAGCAATCCATTGTCTTCGACCATCAAGCCATGAAAAATACACGAAAAGCGCTAACAGTGAATTCATACATCGTCACACATTTTGGCTCAACAAATTGTTTAAGATATTCTTTCTTCGAAAATCACAAGCTTCTGCTATATATCTTGCAAATGATATGGTATTTTGTTCATTCTTACTAGATAGAATTGCTACGAGGTCTTTTCTTTGAGCAGCTGGCTCCCTGAAAATTTTACATCTACTTCGAATATCTGCGTAAGCAGGACAATCAAAAACAAAATGCACTTCATCTTCACTGTTGTTTCCCTCTACACACATGGGGCATGCTTTATTGTCCGATGCTTCGAACCATTTTCTGTTTGCATTGAGGCCCAGTGTTCTAGTTCGAAATTTTGTTAAATTATATTTATGCCATTTATTTGTAATAAACATGAAATACTTTTCCATTTCCAAACTACTTTTAAATGAGAGAAACCATTCATATTTGACGTTTCCATCCATGCTGGAATGCCAGTTTTGTCTGTAAGAACAAATTAAACGATCAGTAAATTCGGATATAAACCTCGCAGTATTGCCTACACCCTGACAAAGCCAGACGATACCAAAACCATTGTCTGTTAGTACTTTCTTTACACGAGATACCCAGTTAAATTTTCCCATATTGTGTTGTAGCAAAAGCATTTCATACGCTTGGTTACAGAGTCTGGTGGTAGGTAAATGAACTAATCTTAACCAGTATTTAATTGATTTGATATATGTTCGTATAAACAGAGGATATCGACCACTTTCACCATAAACTATCTTATTTGATGCATGTAACGGCACACGCATAACACGTTTTATTGCATAAGTATGAACTTTTTCCATGTGGGCGTTATCCAACAGACCCCACACCTCAGAACCGTGAGAGAGAGAGAGAGAGAGAGAGAGAGAGAGAGAGAGAGAGAGAGAGAGAGAGAGAGAGAGAGAGGAGAGAGAGAGAGAGAGAGAGGAGAGAGAGAGAGAGAAAGTCACATAAAAACTCAAGCATTTCGACAGAATGACAAGAGGGCAGGAGGTAGTAGGAAACACACACGCACACACACACACACACACACCACACACACACACACACACACACACACACACACACATATATATATATATAATATATATACTCATATAAGACATACTTACTAAACAAAATAACATACATATGCATTTCAAGTACAAAAACACTTTCTAAATAAAATTTCAAAATGGAGTGACTGAAGGCGGCGAACGAAGCAAGATCAGGAATAGAGTTTTAGAACTTACCGCCAATGACATTGACAAACAAAGCACAAGACAAGACACGATGCATTTCAACCACTTGGGTCTTCATCAGGCGAAAAAGTAAATCACATTTAACATGTGGGACAGTACAAACTACGAAAAACAAAAAAGGGGAATGAAAAATGACTTATCCGTAATTCTTCATGAAGGCGGAAATGACATGAGGCCAGGGGGATTATGGGAGAGGAAACAGAGGGGGGGAGGGGGGGGGGTTGCGTCAGGGGAGGTGTGTGTGTGTGATATGATAGGGTTGTGTGTCTAGTTTA
>CM031608.1:15390442-15392942 GCA_018398815.1 Conus ventricosus
ACTTGTGATGACATGTAGACATGTGGAGACAAAGAATTGGATCAACAATGCATTCGTTAAATGACCTATTCCGGCTGGTACAGATGTTGTAGGTAATTAGCCCAGCCCATCAAGCAGTTCTAACCGAACTCTCTATTCGGGCCATTAACTACATTATCAGTATGTGTGTAGCAGGCAATGTTCACCTTTCCTCTTAACCAACTGTTTTTGGTCTTGTGTGGCACTGCATGTTGTATTAGTGAACAAAACTCTTGTCAAAAACTGATAACCATGTGAACACTTTTGGGATGTGCAGGCAGCTTGAGAATAGGACTGGTTCAGAACGACGCCATTATCCACCATGCTTTGTAAGTTAGGGGTTATGACGCTAGGGTTGTTCCAGCTGACGTCATTGAAACCTGCTTGTGAACACCGTAGCACAGGATGACGTGACGTTGTGTTCTGTGAATTCGGTTATAACGACGTTATTATGAGAATTAACACAACACATCTGAGCTTTGTTCATGCGACAGATGCACAAATGTGTGCCCTTTCACATTCTTGATATTAGATATCGATATTTGGTGAACACTGTCCCCACACATTATTTGCGCATGTATTAGAAATTATCCACACACCAGCCGCCTTGGTGAGGTGATTAGCGTCGCAGATTTCTGGCTGGGGGGTCGCAAGTTCCATTCCCATCACAGCCCTCTGCTTGTGGGGCTTTTTCTGCCCTGACCAGCTCATACCAGTAGTCGAGTTTTCTATAGGCTCAACTGGGAAGAGCAGGAGGAGCATAAAGTCGAGTTTCATGCACTTAATGGACGCGCGTCTCTGTGAGTGTTGCTCAACTTTCCTGACCAACACTGCCAGTCTCTCTATCTGTTCGGCCTGGTTGACACCGTTATTTATTATGAAAGTAAGCGTAGAGTACAGCCCTGTCATGCAGTCTCAACCAGAATGGAAATCCCAAGCATCCTCTTCATCCTCATCTTAACTGATCAGCGTAAATGGATTGGATTCTGTGTCCCTTCATGCTCTGCTCTCATGGTGACCTCAGTTTCGATTTCTTCATCTCCACTATGCCTTTGGTGAGGTTCTATGGGCAAATTCATGGGGGCCGTCGTTGGATGGACAGGGTGGCGTCTGCCGGAAGGAGAGATCACTCACACTGGCTTCATGACTGAGCAATTGTTGTCGTCAGTAGGGGGCTTATGGGCGTCCTGTGTATGTTGAATGTGGCTCATGTAAATTGTTCACTCACACGAAGGGGGGGGAGAGAGAGAGGAGAGAGAGAGAGAGAGAGAGAGAGAGAGAGAGAGAGAGAGAGAGAGAGAGAGAGAGAGAGAGAGAGAGAGAGCATTAGAGACAAAGACAGAGATAGAAATGAACGCACGTCTTCAAACGTTTTACAGGACTTGGTAACTTTTAAAAATGAAAAAAAAGGGGGGGGGGGGGGGGGGGGGACAAATGTGTATTCAAACGTCTTGCTGTCAGTTTTCGTTTTAACCTTTCTGAATAATTCGGAGGCTATGATATATGCAACGGGGTTCCTTGTTTCATGACAAATTTGAAATGGTTGTCTGTTTCATGGAAAAAGAAGAGTTTGCGTAGCGTGTCTGAGTTCTTCCAGGTGTCCTTCTGGTATTGTAATTTTGTGTGTTTTTTTCTGTCAAGTATTCACAAAGACTTCCCGTTGACATTGTAGATGTCAGTGTTTTGCGCTTGTTACCATATTCACATGCTTCCCATTTGTTACTGATTGGAAGGTGAGCAAGCACAAGTGCAAGTGTGTTTGTGTGTGTGTGTGTGTGTGTGTGTGTGTGTGTGTGTGTGTGTGTGTGTGTGTGTGTGTGTGTGTGTGTGTGTGTATGTGTGTGTGTGTGGGGGGGGGGGGGTGCGTGTATCTGTCTGTCTTTCTGTCTGTCTGTCTGTCTCTGGGTGTGTCTGTGTCTGTATGTCTGACGTATTTGGTGTGTATGGGGATGGGTGGAGGTGTATGCGTGCATGTGCGGGAGCGCGCGCGCGCGCGTGTGTGTGTATGTAGGTGAGTAGGTGGGTCGGTGCGTGCGTGCGTGCATGTAACCAATATTACATATACAACAGACAAACTAGCAAGTCACAAACGACAGACAAACCAACAACACGTATACAACAGACAAACCAACAACACGTATACAACAGACAAACCAACAACACGTATACAACAGACACACCAAACACAGGACAACCTAACAACACACAAACAACAGACTAACTACAAATAAACAACACACAAACTACAAACTAACAATACATAAACAACAAGAAAACAAGAAACACAAACAACAACCGAACGAGACACAAATAACACACTAAACACAAACACAAACAACAAACTAACACCACACAGACAACAAACTAACACCACACAGACAACAAACTAACACCACACAGACAACAAACTAACACCACACAGACAACAAACTAACACCACACAGACAACAAACTAACACCACACAGACAACAAACTAACACC
>CM031608.1:15397942-15400442 GCA_018398815.1 Conus ventricosus
GTTGGTCCCCTGCCTCTTTATCTCTGCCTCAGTGTCTCGCCTCCAGCTGCTGCGAGGTCGGCCTCTCTTCCTTTTCCCATGCGGATTCCATGTCAGGGCGTGGCGTGTGGTGCTGGATGATGGCTTCCTGAGAGCGTGTCCAATCCAGCCCCACTTCCTCCGCAGAATCTGCTTGGCCACTGGTTCCAGTCCTAACTGCTTCCATAGATCTTCATTGGTGATCTTCTCTGGCCATCTGATTTTGAAGATGCGCCTCAGACAGGTGTTGATGAAGGTCTGAATTTTTTGCTGTGTTGCCTTGGTCACATTGTGAGCTGCTCGCTTTGTTTGATCAAAGGCAGATGCAGTCACATGCTCTCCTTGCTCCGAGGTCGATGGGTAAGAGTTTGGCTCAGAAGTCAGATTCCCTCCAGCTGCTGCCTAAAGTGGCCTTGGCTGACTTTTCAGGATTGTGGACGTGTTTTCTCCGTTCTTCTGAATTCAAACTTTGTGTGCCAACATTTTTCTGCCTATCCGTTTAGGTCAGGCACTGCAGATGTTTTCTTCAGGAATGTGACGATATTTCATTCTTAATGGTCTTTTATCGTTGTAAGTGAACTCTATCAAAGGTTGTAGAATAGCGTTAAGAAGAGCATGATACTGTAACACCTGTTTTGTACAGAAGCTTGTGTTCTTCGCTTATAGTCCCGTGATGTGGAAATGTTGGTAATTGTCTACGACTTTTTTCTTTCCATTTTTCAAAGTTAAATTGTTTGTTTTCTTTCCGATACACCTTTTGAATAGGATGAAAGAATAATGATGAACGACGACGACGATGACGATGACGCTGATGATAATGGTAAAGTGTCGGGAGAAAAAACTTGTGTGAGTGCATGTGCGTGTGCGTGCGTGCGTGCGTGCGTGCGTGCGTGCGTGTGTGCGCGTGCGTGCGTCCGTGCGCGCGCGCGCGCGCGCGCGTGTCTGTGTGTGTGTGTGTGTGTGTGTCTGTGTGTGTCTGTGTGTGTCTGTGTGTTTGTGTAGTTTCCTAATAACAGAGTGTGTGTATAATGGTTGTATAATCAAATAATGAAAATACTAACAATGATGATAATAGTAATAGATAGAAGTGCTAATAATGACGATATTAACAGAAGAAGAAGAGGAAGAGGAAGGAGAAGAATCAGGAAATAATTATTTTCTACCACCTCTTTTTCTCGTTTTTCTACTGTCCTTGGTTTGGTTGAGTATTTGCATTGGGGACAAGAGCCTGGTTTGTGGCACACCACTTGCTGAGAGAGTTGTCCCCCTTTTTGAATGAGTCGTGAACATGTCTGTGGTCGTGAAAGGTGACCCTGACCAGCTGGTGTAATTTCGGCCAGGGGGGAACAACCTTTTCAGTGGCGTCAGTTTTCTTTTCTTTCTTTCTGCGTACGCAGGCTGATACTCCTGCGGACACTCCCTGTATAGCCAGGCAGTGGAGTTTTGTGTGTATGACCCTTTTTTATCCCGCCATTAAGGCAGTCATACTCCATCTTCGGGGAAGGTGCATGCTATGTGTAACGTGTCATCCATACCAACGGCCAAACTGGCCTTCTCTTCCGAAAGTTGGTGATGGGATTTTACGTGTGTGCAAGATGGTATGCGTGCGTTCACACACGGAACCTCGGTTTTATAGTCTCATTCGAAGGACTATATGGGGAATGGAGTCAGAACCAATGTTAACTCCGAGGGAAAAATCCCCCTATACCGAAATTCGAACCCGCAACCCCAGGATCACGAGTCCGGCGCTCTACCAACTGAGCTATCCGGCCCCCCGTGGCGTCAGTGACATACAAGCTGGGATTGCTGATGCACAAACACGAGGCCAAGGACTGGCTTGGATGGTCGGAGTCCAGCTGATACCGACCACTCCTGTGGTGTCTTTGAAGCCGCAAATGGACGCCTCTCGCATAGGGCTGTTTTCCCAGTTGGTTCAGCCTGTCCCTGAAACTTTCACAGACCTGTTGTGTTACTGTTCTAATGCTCGTGCTTGTATCTATCTGGTGATCTGTCTCTGTGTTCAGAGGACAGAGAGAGAGAGAGAGAGAGAGAGAGAGAGAGAGAGAGAGAGACAGACAGACAGACAGACAGACAGAGACAGAGACAGAGACAAAGACAGAGAGCGAGAGAGTTCTAAAACTTCGGATAGTGTTGCATCTCTGGTGATCTGTCTTTGTGTGAAGAGAGAGAGAGAGAGAGAGAGAGAGAGAGAGAGAGAGAGAGAGAGAGAGAGAGAGAGAGAGAGAGAGAGAGAGAGAGATCATAAAACTTATATTAGTGTTGCATATCTGTTGATCGAAGTGCCCATAGAGATAGAGATGGGAAAAGAAAACGAGAGAGAGAAAAGGAAGCAAGGGGGAGATGGAAGAATGAGAGAAAGAGAGGAGGGGGGGTAGAGAGAGTCTGCATTCATATATATCTTAACATGTGTCTGTGTTGATGTGGGTGATAATAGGTATGGTTAGATGGTTGGGTAGAAGGA
>CM031608.1:15405442-15410442 GCA_018398815.1 Conus ventricosus
TAAACCCTTTTGTTTTGGGTGCACACAGGTGAATTGTATATTTGTTGTTTTTACCTTTGTTTTTGGGTGCCCTTAGGAATGAATTGTACATTTGTTTTGTTAACCCCTTTGTTTTGGGGCACACTGGGAAATGAATGTGTACTATTTGTTTTTTTTTAAAAACCTTTGTTTGGGGTGCACATAGGAATAAAAGTTACTATTTGTTTTTGAAACCCTTTGTTTTGGGTGACACAGGAATAATTGACTATTTGTTTTTGTTAAACCTTTGTTTTGGGCCACTGGGAAAAAATGGTCTATTTGTTTTTTTTAAAACCTTTGTTTGGGGCCACTGGGAATGAATTTTTTATATTGTTTTTTTTAACCCTTTGATTTGGTGCACACTAGGAATGAATGTGTACTTTTTGTTTTTTTTTAAACCCTTTTGTTTTGGGTGCACACTAGAATAAATTTTTACTTTTTGTTTTTTTTTAAACCTTTTTGTTTTTGGTGCCATGGGAATAAATGTGTCTTTTGTTTTTTTTTTAAACCTTTTGATTTGGTCACACTAGGAATGAATTGAATATTTGTTTGTTTTTCCCTTTTTGATTTGGTGCAACGGGAATAAATGTGTACTATTTTTTGTTTTAAAAACCTTTTTTTGGGGTGCAAAAGGAATGAATGTGACTATTTGTTTTTTTTTAACCTTTGATTTGGGCACACGGGGAAGAATTTGTATATTTGTTTTTTTTTAAAACCTTGTTTTGGTGCACATAGGAAAAAGGGGTTACTATTTGTTTGTTTTAAAACCCTTTATTTGGTGCTTATAAATGAATTGTACTATTTTTTTTTTAACCTTTGATTTGGGCACACTAGGAATAATTGAACTATTTGTTTTTTTTTAAAACCCTTTGATTTGGTGCACACTAGAAAATGGTACTTTTTGTTTGTTTTTAACCTTTGATTTGGTTTGCACACTAGGAAGGAATGTTTACTATTTGTTTTTTTTTAACCTTTGATTTGGTGCACACTAGGAATGAAGGGTGTACTATTTTTTTTGTTTTTAACCTTTGATTTGGTGCACACTAGGAATGAATGTGTCTATTTGTTTGTTTTTAACCTTTTGATTTGGTGCACACTAGGATGAATGGTACTATTTTTTTTGTTTTTAACCTTGATTTGGTCCCACATTGGGAAATTTGAATGTGTACTTTGTTTGTTTTAACCTTTGATTTGGTGCAAAAATAGGAATGAATGGTACTATTTGGTTTGTTTTTAAACCTTTGATTTGGTGCACACTAGGAATGAATGTGTACTTTTTGTTTTTTTTTAAAACCTTTGATTTGGTGCACACTAGGAATGAAGTGTACTATTTGTTTTTTTTTTAAACCTTTGATTTGGTGCACACTAGGAATGAATGTGTACTTATTTGTTTGTTTTTAACCTTTGATTTGGTGCACACTAGGAATGAATGTGTACTATTTGTTTGTTTTTAACCTTTGATTTGGTGCACACTGGGAGAATGTGTACAAATTTTTTTGTTTTTAACCTTTGATTTGGTGCACACTAGGAATGAATGTGTACTATTTTTTTTGCGGGAAAGGAAGAGGGAAATGTTATTGTTCTGTTTCCTCCCCCCCTTGTCAAAAGCCCTCTTTGTAATGACAATAAAATATCAAAGTGTCAAAGGTCAAGTGTCAAAAGTCTCTCTCTCTCTCCCCCCTCTCTCTCTCTCTCTCTTTTCTCCCCTCTTCTCTCTCTCTTCACTCACTTTGCTGGTCATGGCCTACAATCCAGGACTATAAACAGCTTTTTGCAACATCTGGAAGCAGACAATGCGACAGTGGTGAAATGATGACACTGACGAAACGATCCAGCAAGCCATCAAACTACCCCATACAACAAACAGGCTCGTGCTTTGACGTCGTCAAAATGCTGCGCAGATCTGTTGGGTTCCGCTGCGATCGGGGACTAGATGGAACGTTCCCATCAGGTCATGTTCTATGTCGTCGTACCTTTAAATCTCTATATATGTGCCTCGTTCTAACCCACCCTTCTTATCCGCCGCCCCCCCCCCCCCCACCCCCCCCCCCCCCCCCCCCCCCCCCCCCCCCCCCCCCCACCCCAAACCCCCCCCCCCCCCCCCCCCCCCCCCCCCCCCCCCACCCCCCCTCCCCCCATTCCCCAAAAACTGTTGCCTACGTGCTCTTTCTCGTCCCCTTTTCCTCCCCCACTCGCCCTTCCTTCCTTCCTTCCTTCCCCTCCCCCCTCCCTGTTTTTGCTGGACTGACCTACTACCCAACACGGGGCCACCTTTCCCCTTTCTTCTGATGTGGCCATTTCCTTTGAAGCCACGCGCGGAATGAATCGCTGTTGAGCGTTTGACTGCCGAGATGAAAAGCATAGCGAATAGGATGACAGAAATTGAGGTACGTACACAAACACACACGCGCGCTCGCACACACACACACACACACACACACACACACACACACACACACACGCACACAGACACACACACACACACACACACATACACACACTCTCTCTCTCTCTCTCTCTCTCTCTCTCTCTCTCTCTCTCTCTCTCTCTCTCCCATGCGCACGCACGCACGCACACACCACACACACACGCACGCACGCACACACACACACACACACACACACACACACACACACACACACACACATACACACACACACACACACACACACACACACACGCGCGCGCGCGCGCGCGCGCGCGCGCGCGAGCGCTTTCCATGTGAACCTACCTCAGAGATCGCACCAACCTGGTCGACACAGCATCCTACTAGTAAGTTTTGCATGACCTTCTTCACAGACAGATAGATGAACAAACGAACGAATGAAGCATGGAGAAAGCCACATTAGTCGACAGAGCCACAGAACGAATAGCTACGTATTGTAACACTCACGAAAATAGCACGTTGGAAATTGTAACGAAGGTACAGAGGAGGATAAAGATTGGCTCAGAGAGAGAGAGAGAGAGAGAGAGAGAGAGAGAAGAGAGAGAGATTAATTTGTCATAGAAAGAGAAAGGGGAGGGTGGGGTGGGGGAAGAGATGAGACGAGAGAGATCAGAGAGAAAAAGAGAGAGAGAACCCACTCAGTCACCACCACCACCACCACCGCCACCATCGCCACCACCACCACCACCGCCACCACCATAAACGCAAAGAACTCCAGGACCGGATGATGTTTGCTAACGAACCAACAGCTGCTGCAGCTGCCAAACGTCGGTGGCGCTGGTGAACATGAAGGAAGACGCGAGCACAGTGTATAAAAGTGTCACAGTGTCACCACTGGCTAACACAGAGACACCGCATGGCCGTCGGCTGCAGCTGCTAATCGGTTCCAAAGGGTGCCAGACATCAACACTAACATGAGAAGGTAAGCACCGACTTGGTGAGAGAGAGAGAGAGAGAGAGAGAGAGAGAGAGAGAGAGAGAGAGAGAGAGAGAGAGAGAGAGAGAGAGAGAGCATCACCTGTTTCACTACTGCATGATAAGTACGTGACAGTGATGTCACGGCATGTTGAGACAATCAGGGATTTTCCCAGCCCTCTATAACGAGTCATGCGTCACAGGGTAGAGGTAGTGTGACCGGAATGACGTCCCCAGCCCCAGAGCCATTGAGGTCCAGTGTCCAGGTGGTCTGCTTTTGTGTTCTCCATCCCACCGACACAGGACGAACTTCTCTTCCACCAAAGATGGGATGGGATCTGACGGGTGTGCAAGATGTGTGCATGCATGCCTCCTTGCGTAGGACCTTCATTTACAGTCTCTGAGCTGCAGAAGTTACTTTTAAAGAAAAAAAAAACTCTTCCGCAAGAAAAAATACGTAGATATCAATGGGAGAAAAACAATTATCAGATATTTTGACGTCTACGAAATTTTACGATAAGGTGCAAATCCTGAATGCGAGGTGGATCACAATTGCATCCATTATATATATATATATATATATATATATATATATATATATATATATATATATATATATATATATATATATATATATGTAAAAAAGAAAACCCAACGCTAAAAATGGCACTGCACCCAGCAGCCGAGAGAGTCCGGACGATAAAACCATTACTGGATCAATATAAAATCAAGAAGTCGTCCACTCAAGTGTCTTCCCTTCTTTTATTTTTCAATTTTCGCCTTTTTCAAGGCTTCATCAGGAATCTGCATTATCGGAAAAAAAAAAAAACACAAGAAACACCATCAGAATCCCAAAAGTAAAGATAAAATCACTTTACCTACTTGTATCTATGTCTAAACACACACACACACACACACACCACACACACACACACACACACACACGGATACATATACATACATATATATACATATATACATACATATACATACACACACACATATATACATACACACACGCATCTATACACACATATGCACACACATATGTGCATTTCCAAAATTTAACCATTGTAGAGGTAGTGAAACCCCATTCCTATCCGCTTTACTTAATTTAAAATATGATATCATAAAACATTATTACCAACTTAAAATACATGGAAGCGAGGGGCTCAAAAGGAAATGTAATATGCGGAAAGAATGTAATAATGGATAGGTTAAGCAAATAAGAGTGAGGACGAGGCAGAAGAAGAAGAGACAATGAGAGAGTGAGTGGGAGTAAGACAGAGGAAAAGGGGGACAGACAGAGAGTGAGCAAAAGAGGAAAGGGGGGGGGGGAGGGGGAGAAAGTGACAGAGAGCAGAGAAAAAGAAAGGGAGGGGGGTGTGGGGGGAAGAAAGAAAGAGAAAGAGAGAGAAAGAAAAAGAGCGAGAGAAACAGAAAAGAAATACCAAGAGAGAGAGAAAGAAAGAGAGAGAGAGAGGAAAAGCCAAATAAGAATGAGGAAACAAACACTTACATTATTTACTTTTCCTCAGCTGCTTACAATCTTGACCACATACAGAAGTGAAAGAAGAAACAAAACTTTTACAAAGGGAATTGTACTGGCAGGCCAATCTTG
>CM031608.1:15416433-15436792 GCA_018398815.1 Conus ventricosus
CCCCCCCCCCCCCCCCCCCCCCCCCCCCCCCCCCACACCATCACACCATCTGTGCCGTCCCAAACTTGTCAATGTGAGATTCACCTAATTCCACCATCCTCCACTTCCGTTCTTTGACCTCCGTGTATCATGACTCTGTCCACGAGGATTAATGCCTGCGTGATGAAACGAGAGTAAGTTGTGTCCCTTTCATTTCCAGGCCAATAAAAACCCTTATTGCTGGACAGAGAGAGAGAGAGGAGAGAGAGAGAGGTGGGGAGGGGGGGGTACACGCGATGATTGTTCGAACTGCGCGGTCCTCAAGCAATGACTCCAGCTCGAAGGGACCGAAGTGGTGTGTGTAATGTATGGACTAATCAGCATATGATTACGGAAATGGGGAGGGGGGGGGTGTGTGCGTGTGGTGTGTGTGTGTGTGTGTGTGTGTGTGTGTGTGTGTGTGTGTGCGTGCGTGTGTGTGTGTGCGCGCGCGCGCGCGCGCGCGCGTGTGTGTGTGTGTGTGTGTGTGTGTGTGTGTGTGTTGTTAAACGGCTGTAACAGTAAACTAAAACATCGGGCATCATCCGTGACCCATAATGAAACACTACAAATTTTCAGAAAGGCAAGCCCAGTAGTTTTGTCTGGAACGAGTGGAACACATTTTGACCACGGACGGAGGGACGGACAGACACACACACACCACACACACACACACACACACACACACACTGACTGACTGACTGACTGAAACCAATTTATTGTCAGATTAACTCAAGGTTGTACTGACATTTAAGAAAACATTATGAACAGGATATCAACGTTTTTTTCATTCAAAGCAAAGAAGCATAATTAACACACAAAATACGCGCGCGCACACATACGCATACACACACACGCGCGCGCGCGCGTATTCACGCACATACACACACATACGCGCGCGCGTGCGCGCGCGCAACCACACACACACACACGCACAAACACACGCACTACATAAATACACAAATCACAACATTCTCAATACGAACACACCCATACCCTCACATCACACCCAAACTTACACACCACACACAGACATACACACACACACACACCACACACACACACACACACACACACACACCACACACTCATACTCGAGCACTCGTACACACATGCATTCACTCTCACAAACACACGCATACACGCACACATACGCTCGCGCACGCACAAACACACCCACGCTCTCTCTCTCTCTCTCTCTCTCTCTCTCTCTCTCTCTCTCTCTCTCTCCTCTCTCTCTCTCTCTCTCTCTCGTACACACACACACACACACACACCACACACACACACACATAAAAAAAATAATTAAAAAAAAAGATTTCTGCCCATTATATACAATCTTGTATCCCTTTGCACCTTTCACACACACACACACACACAACACACACACACACACCACACCACACACACACCATTTCTTCGTTCCCATTCTAAGTACTCCTGTTTTATAAGAAACTGGGAGTACAAAAAAGGCGATCCTCACAACAAACAACAACAACAACAACAAACAAATGGTTTCTGTGATCACATGAAAGAAAGGGGAAAAAAAAACAACAAGAATAATGATAAATACTTCGGACTTCGACCCCTGACAAATAACTTGTAATTTGAATCACCTGTAGCTGAAGTTGGTAGGTGACTTGAACTAGACGTTATAAACATTTCCAGACGGTTTTGTGGGGTATAATAGGAATGAATTGTTAGGCCTTACGATACACAGATCAGGTCAATGCTATTGTTAGCTTCCTGAGGTCAGAGAGAGAGAGAGAGAGAGAGAGAGAGAGGGGGGGGGTGAGGGAGGGAGGGAGGGAGAGGCAATGACAATGACAATGATTTATTGACAAATGGTTCAACAACCTTATGCAGGGAGTGCATGCACAATTTCCACTTTGTGCTGCAAAGCTCTACCAACAATAGAAATGCAAGTAAAAATTAAAATAAAATAAAAAAGCGTTACACACAGAAAACGGTTAAAAAATACAAATAACTAGAAATGAAAAAAAAGACCATTCATGAAATAATATTCTCATCGCAATAAACAACTTACTGCATAGTCATGATTTACAACACGGCCTACATATTAAGTTTTTTCTCTCTAAATCAAAAAGGTTCCGCCATATATTAGCAAATGAGTTTTACAATGTCTACATTTTCAGAGGATATAATACCCAAAGGTTTTGAGTTTTGACCGAAAAAGGACTTGAGGGCAGAACAATCATTTCTAAATCCATTGTACTCTGGGCATCTAAAAACGAACTGTTCCTCGTCTTCAATCTCTTTTGAGCAGGATGGACAGATCAGATCACTTCCGCGTGCATGAACCATCTTTTCTTCGCAATAAGCCCAGGCTTCTCGTTCGAAACGAGCAAACACATCTCTAAAACGCAAACAAGAAATTGTGTGAGATTAGTTCTCAGCTTGAAAAGATCTTTAAATGAGTGACAAAACTCATACTTGTCACTTTTTCCAAGTTACTATGCCAATTTTGCATATGGCGCGCAATCAACCTATCTTTAAAAAACTCTGCCAGAAAAAAAAACTGACTTCGTCACCAACACTGAGTCTTTTATTACAAGTGCCAAATCTATTACGGATAGAACTCTGGTTATATAAATGCCCAGTTCTGACGACCTAATTCTAACTGAGTTAGTGTCATGCAACATGCCTGTTTATCTACCCATGTCACTGGTAATTTTAATAATCGCAACCAACACTTCAAACATTTGACAACAGAGAGTAGAGAGAGAGAGAGTGAGAGAGGAGATTCGCACGGTTTAAAGTAATGAGACTTGCATCGTTTGGCTCGAACAAGAATTTCTGGTGTGAACTCTGAATACCAAATGAAATGGCGTCTCACAAAACAGTAAGGTATTCATCAGTGATCAGATTTATGCGCAAAAAATGCGTTTCTGATGCATGAAATTCCCTTTCGACGCGTTGGAATTCAGGCCAGTGCGCCACTGAAACGAACCAAATTTTCATCTGATGCAGTGATTTTTCTTTGTACGCACTAAGACTTTGATCAATACGTCACGCGAATGCACTTTCGTCTGGCCCGCCCCGCCACGATTGAAGTCCACGAAAACCTCAACTTTACCGCGGTTTTCGATGATTCCGGATCGCTGAACAGCTTTCACTTGAGAGCTCTTCTCGTCGTGAAATCCGACAAGAGTCTTCAAATTAGCCGACCAGTTTATGATTGGACGACAAGATCACGTGATTCGGCGTGTTTCCTCAGAGCGACAAGTTTGGCAAACTTCATGAAATTTGGCTTGTTGGCATCGAAACCGAATTCTCAGCAGTCGCGTGCGGAAGACAGACAGAAGAAGAGAACAAAAAGTCTGCGATCTTTTCATTTCAAAATGAGTGGTTCAGGCAATTCAAATGGCTGCGCTTCAGGAATGGATGAACGTTTTGCGCACAGCGCAAGAGTTAGCCAGTCTAGCTACAAGGAACGCTTCCGTCAAGGGCTCCACAAATTTCAACGTTCGGCTCCTGTTCATTACCGGATTTGCCATCATCATCGCTTGGCGATTGGAATAACATCAAGCAACAGCCGAGGCATTCCACTCTTTCGAATGCTGGTGGTAAAGCGAGAACAGAAGATGGTTCCTACAGTGGAAATTGTGATGGACACGGCTGTGAAGTGATTGATGAGGACATCCCAGACACAACAACCGGTCGATCGTGCAGCACGTGGTTAGTAAACTTCTCTCTCTCTCTCTCACTCTCTCTCTCTCTCTCTCAGCAGTCCTGTGCGCGCGCGCGCGCGCGCGCGTGTGTGTGTGTAAGAAAGAGAAGGGAGTGGAGTAGGAAGGATGGTAACTTAGACTTTTATTTTTATTCGCTTCACCATAGTGAATTTTAACAACATAAAGCCACTACTAGAAAATCAGTATTAAAACAGTAGGTATTACGTGTAATGGCAATTATATTATTTGAAACTGATTAGTCCTGAAATTTGAGTTATCATTATACACTGTCTGATTTTTTTTAATTATAAGGTTATTATTTTTCTCCATATTATTCGTTTTCATAACAACTTTTATGTGTACCTATCACACACACACACCACACACACACACAACCACACACACACACACACACACACACTCATATTATATATTATATTATATATATATTATATATATATATTTATATATTATATATATATATAATAGATCAGTAAATTTAAAATGCCTAAAATAATTTTTTGAGTGCTCAACCCTTGGGGGCAGCAACATTAAAACAAGTTAAAAGAGATAGTTTTAAGACTCTCTTTTAATTTGTTTTATATATTTATATATATTTATATATTATATATATATTATATATATATATATATATATATATATGAACCCTTAACACTAAAACAGAATAGTAAACAACTGCAGGCACAAATGGAATCGTTGTTAGTGAACACACCCCAAACAACAACTGAAAACCTCAAAAAACACGTGCAACCAATCCGCACGTGAAAACAGCTACAATCGGGTCCCACACGCTATATAACACCGGCGGTGGGCAACCCAAACATCATCCTGAAGAGAGCCAGACAGCTCGAAACAAATATTTTGAGAATTTTAATATTCCTTTTTAATACTTGTTTTAACAAATGTTCTCCCCAAGGGGTCGAGCGCTTTTAGAATCGTTTTAGGCTGTTCAACCATATATATATATAATATATATATTATATATATATATATATATATATATATATATATATATATATATATATATATATATTAATTACATTGTAACTTTGATTTATTTTCTTGTTGGCAAAATTTACGGTGATCTGTTAATAGTACCGGAGAGCAGTTCCTGACATTTTCAAAGCTTTACAACAAGTTATTACAATTTTGTTCCAGGAAAAGTACGGCTGTGGGAGACCGAAGTCTGAAAGGGGAGGCTATCAGAACTGCGTGACATGATTGATTCGAGGATGGATGAATCTATAGGCATTGCTTCGCGTCAATTGTTAAAACTATCCTGCATGTTAAAATTGTGTGATGGAAAGTCAAAAGTGAATTTCAGGAGACTTTGAAATCCCACATTGGAAATCTCAGACTGCACGGGATGCAAGTCTGTCTTCTTCTTTTTTTAAATAAGAAAATATATTCCTTTCCCAAAGCGGGTTGGGTTTGCTTCAGATGGTTTCCAATGATGTGCTGGTGGGGGGAAAAGAGGGGCGGGTGTCAAACTCAAGACGTGTGCCTTACGACACATTGTGCTTCTCACAGGCTTGCTGTAGCTGCTTGTCGTGTTGCCCGGAATGCCCATATTTGAAAGGGTTACAGATAACCCTGAACAATGTGTACGACTTCTTTCATACTCTCCTGCAAGGCATCCAACACATCAGAGAACTGTCAGAGAACTGTCAAATGTGTTGCAAGCGAATGTAAAGCGTTATTTAAATAAAATAAAATTTTAAAAAAGCAATGAGAGGTGGCTCATTGTCTATGAACACAGTAGTGGATACTCTTCATGGATACTGGCCAGTTCTTGTTCTTGAAAGGCATGTAACCATGAAGCGACGGTCACAAGAGATCTGAAGCCGTGGCATTTTGAGGAAAAGGGAGAGGTCCCAAATTCCTGTTGTTCTCTGCCTTTCTGAAAGATGACTAGAAGTTGATCACCAGGATTTATAAGAGAAGATGCTGTTTATAGACGTCTGAAAGACAATCATGCTGTCTGCCACTCTTTCTTTCTTCTCTCAGAGTATGGTGGTTGAAGACAAGAGTACAATGAAAGCAATATACAGCAAGTCAGAGAGTCTGGGAATGATAGCTTTCATGTTTGTTTGTTGTTGTTTTATTAGCTTTCACTGACAGTGTGAAAGACCAGTTTTCAAGACTGAAGAAAGTGTATCTGGAGTCAATCGTTCTTCAGATTAAAAAAAAAAAGGATTCCCATGTGCTGAGGTAAATTAGCTCGTCTGTCTGAACGCTGTGCTGAATCCTGCATGCTTCCAAGTCCACGCATGATCTTGCTAGGTTTACATGACAAAGTTAACGCAATGAATGGCGGGTCTCGTGATCCTCTCATCAATGAAGAAAGGATCTTCCGTCCACTTAAGTCTTTTAACTGCTGCACACACACACACACACACACACTCACACACACACACACCACACACACACACACCACACACTTGAAACTCTGTGAATTCTGTTTTAATTCTTTCTGAAAACCAGTACCATTTCCCTGACTTTTCTTCTCTGACAGACTGTGTCGGCAGTGCCAGTCCTCGGTTTGTCCCGTGAGAGAGGGTTCAGTACACAAAACGCCTAGCAGTACCAGTCCTCGGTTTGTCCCGTGAGAGAGGGTTCAGTACACAAAACACCTAGCAGTGCCAGTCCTCGGTTTGTCCGTGAGAGAGGGTTCAGTACACAAACGCCCCAGCAGTGCAGTCCTCGGTTTGTCCCGTGAGAGAGGGCTCGGTACACAAAACACCTAGCAGTGCCAGTCCTCGGTTTGTCCCGTGAGAGAGGGCTCAGTACACAAAACGCCAGCAGTGCCAGCAGGAACAGACTTGGAATAAAAAAATTTAAAAAACATTCCACCGACAACGGTCATCAAATCTGTTTGTTTTTTCTTGCAAATCGTCCCAAATTACTGAGTTCAGCATCATCTTATTGGTTTCATTGATGTTTTCTTTAACTTGTATGTATTTGTAAGCGTTAGGGCTTGTGATGTGAGATTAAGCGCCTGAGTATCTTATTATTATTATTATTATTATTATTTATGTTATTATTATTATCATTATTATTATCACAATATTTTCATGGGAAGAGCGCATGATCCACATTCATATCGAAGCAAAATGCAGTCCCAAACGCCAGAAGTTTCATGAGCAACACTGGTTAAAATCTTCACTGTGGTTGCATACGCTCTTTCACTATTTAATTTGACTAGACAACAGTGGTATATGGTTAACGAAATCAGGTTTTAGACCATTAATCTGGAGTGTTACAGAAGATTGATCAACGTATGCTGTTCTTTTTCTTTTCAACTTCTGTCTCTGTTCGGTTTTGTACGTAAGCCAGCCAGTGTGAGTGCATGCGTGTGCTTGCTTGCGTGCGTGCGTGCGCGCGCGCGTGTGTGTAAGTAAGTGTGTGCGCGCGTGTGTGTGTGTGTGTGTGTGCCGCAGGTGGGGTTTAGTGTGTATGTGTGTGCTTGGACACGCATGCGCGTGTGGGAGTCCTTTTTATTCTCTCTCTCTCTCTCTCTCTCTCTCTTTCTCTCTCTCTCTCTCTCTCTCTCTCTCTCTCACACACACACACACACACCACACACACACACACACACACACACACACACACACACGCATACACCCACGCGCAGCTCATACACACGCGCACACACACACACACTCTCTCTCTCACTCTCTCCTCTCTCTCTCTCTCTCTCGCATACTCACAAAACGCGATCGCGCGCGCGCGCGCGCCACACACACACACACACACACACACACACACACACACACACACACACCACATCAAATATACACACGCAAACACACACACACGCACGCGCACAACACACACACACACACTCAAACACACACCACACACACACACACACACACACACACACACACACACAACACACGCGCGTGCGCGCGTGCGTGCGTGCGTGCGTGCTCGCGGCAGAGCAACGACGAGGCCAAAGTATCGATTTTCTCTTTCCATCACATGTCTTCAGTGTAGACATTTTCATAATCGTCGTCGATTCACAGCACACGCTGCGTCAAGGTTGAATTTTTTTTTTTTTTTTTTTTAAATTTGTAACCTGTTTCACACACCTGGATATTCAGTACCTCGGCCAGAGCGTGTACGTTCACTGAGGCTTGTTTGTTGATGTTGTTTTCTTGACTCCCACATGACCAGGCTCGCAAGCTAGCGCTCAGTTGCGTCTCTTTGTCGTTCACGGCACTGACGCCAAACTCCAACAGTGTACATCATGGCCGATACATGGTGGGCTTTGACTACATCATCTGTCTGTGCTGTGTGTCTGTGCGTCGTCCGTGCTGTGCTGTGTGTTTGTTACATTTTGTGCTCTTTGTTTGCTGCATTTGTGCTGTGTGTTGTTTGCATTGTTAGCTGTGTTTTGTTTTGTTGCATGTGTTGTGTTTGTGCATTGTTGTGCATGTTCTTTGTGTTGCATGTTGTCTTGTTTGTTGTGTTCATTGTTTGTGCAGTGTGTGTGTTGTGTCATTGTGTTTTTTTGTGCATTGTGTTGTGTTTCATATGTGCTGTGCTGTGTGTGTTGCATTGTGTGTTTGTTGCATTGTGTGCTGTGTTGTTTGCATGTGTGCTTGTGTGTGTGCAGTGTTGTGTTGTGTTGCATTGTTGTTTGTGTGCTGTGTTGCATTGTTGTGCTGTGTTGTGTTGCATTGTTGTGTGTTGTGTTGCATTGTGTGTGTTGCGTTGTGTGTTGTGTTGCATTGTTGTGCTTGCTTGTGTTGTGTTGCATTGTTGTGCTATGTTCTGTTGTGCTGCATTGTTGTGCTGTGTTGTGTTGTTGCATTGTTATGCTGTGTTTGTGTTGCATTGTTGTGCTATGTTCTGTTGTGTTGCATTGTGTGTTGTGTTGCATTGTTGTGTTGCATTGTTGTGTTGTTTGCATTGTTGTGCTGTGTGTTGTGTTGCATTGTTGTGCTGTGTTGTGTTGCATTGTTTGTCTATGTTCTGTTGTGTTGCATTGTTGTGCTGTGTTGTTGTGTTGCATTGTTGTGCTGTGTTGTGTTGTGTTGCATTGTTGTGCTATGTTCTTGTGTGTGTTGCATTGTTTGTGCTGTGTGTTGTGTTGCATTGTTGGCTGTTGCTGTTGTGTTGCATTGTTGTGCTGTGTTGTGCTTGTGTGCTGTGTTGCTGTGTTGTGTTGCATTGTTGTGCTGTGTGTTGTGTTGCATTGTTGTGTCTATGTGTCTTGTTGTGTTGCATTGTTGTGTTGTGTTGCATTGTTGTGCTGTGTTTTGTTGTGTTGCATTGTTGTGCTGTGTTGTGTTGCATTGTTGTGCTTGTTGTGTTGCATTGTTGTGCTGTGTTGTTTGCATTGTTGTGCTGTGTTGTGTGTTGTGTTGCATTGTTGTGCTGTGTTGTGTGATGTGTTGTGTTGTGTTGATGTTGTGTTGTGTTGCTTTGTTGTGTTGTGTGTTGTGTTGCTTTGTTGTGCTGTGTTGTGTGATGTGCTGTGTTGTGTTGCATTGTTGTGTTGTGTTGTTGCATTGTTGTGTTGTGTTGTGTTGCATTGTTGTGCTGTGTTGTGTTTTTGTTGCATTGTTGTGTTGTGTTGCATTGTTTGTGCTGTGTTGTGTTTTGTTGCATTGTGGTAGTGTTGTGTTGTGTAGTGTTGCATTGTTTGTGTTGTGTGCTGTGTTGCATTGTTGTGCTGTGTTGTGTTGTGTTGCATTGTTGTGCAGTGTTGTGTTGTGTTGCATTGTTTGTGCTGTGTTGTGTTGCATTGTTTGTGCTGTGTTCTACCTTTTTTTGCCCAGTAGGATAGTTAGTTCTCCATAGGAGGGTTAGTAATAAAGGGCTTGGCATTTTGGTTTTAGCAGGTATCCCTGGGGTACTCCATGTTTATTACCCTTTTTTTGCCCAGTAGAATAGTTAGTTCTTCATAGGAGGGTTAGTAATAGTGGGCTTGGCATTTTGGACTTAGCAGGTATCCCTGGGGTACTCCATGTTTATTACCTTTTTTTTTGGCCCAGTAGGATAGTTAGTTTCTCCATAAGGGTGCTTTTTTTCTTCTTTACCCCTCTTTTCTCTATACATTCTGCCTATTTTCCCATCTTCTGTGACAGGCTCCGAGTCCCAGCAGTAGTGTGTATATGTAGGTGTACATGAGAGAATAAAGTGGTGTTTAGGTATTGAACTCTTGGCTCTTGTGCTGAGTGGGGAGTGTGCGACCTGACTCCTGCCTCAGTGGTCTCCACCTTATTGAGCCCGACATCAATGATTGCTTTTACCCACCGCAGCAACAAGAGCCGCAGCAGTAACGCTAGAAGTAGCAGTAATAGTAGTAGTAGTAGTTGTAGTAAGTAGTAGTAGTAGTAGTAGTGTGGTAGTAGTAGTGGCACCGGCTATAGAAAGGGGTAACATTAGCAGTGACGGCAGCATCAATGCAGCTTTAACAAGCAGCAGCAGAAACAGCTGCAGCAACAGAATAAGACCTAGGTACAGACATAACAGGGCCAACAGCTCTAAAAACAGCAACAACAAACAGCAGCCGCAGCAGTAATAGCAGCGGCAGTGACAGTAAAGGCAGCTACAGCAACAGCAATGATGATAGTAATAGTGGTAGTCGTCGTAAAAGTGTAGTAGTAGTAGTAGTATAGTTTCAAGTTGAATCAATTACCTCCCATGTCGTACCATGGAAGTTAATTCTCACTACAGCGTGCAATGACTAACCGCCCGCAGGTTTCAATGACGTCAGCTGGAACAACCCTGACGTCATAACGCCGAACATGCAAAAGATGGTGGACGATGGCGTCATCCTCAACTACGCCTACGCTCAGGCTGCCTGTACCCCGTGAGTGTTCATCATTAACCTTGCGCGCAGGAGATGGCTTTAAGGGCAGGGTGTTGCGTTCCGTTCTGTGCGAGGTCCGCCTGCTCCCCCCTCCCCCTCCCCCCCCCCCCCCCCCCCTCCCCACACCCCTTTTTTTAACATTTAAATGTTATTGTGTGAGGAAGAGGAGGAGAGTCTGGGAGGCAGGTAAGGGGAGGGGACGGGAGGGGAGGGGAGGGGAGGATCCCAATAATAAACAAACACTGAATTACCACAAACACCTATCTATCTATCTGTTACAATAAAGAGAAAACTGAATTACTACAAACACCTACCTATCTATCTGTTGCAATAAACAAACACTGAATTACTACAAACACCTACCTATCTATCTGTTGCAATAAACAAACACTGAATTACTACAAACACCTACCTATCTATCTGTTGCAATAAACAAACACTGAATTACTACAAACACCTACCTATCTATCTGTTGCAATAAACAAACACTGAATTACTACAAACACCTGCCTATCTATCTGTTGCAATAAACAAACACTGAATTACTACAAACACCTATCTATCTATCTGTTGCAATAAACAAACACTGAATTACCCCAAAAATGTATCTATCTATTGCAATAAACAAACACTGAATTACCACAAACACTGAATTACCACAAAAATCTATCTATTTTCTGTTTGTCTATCTATCTGTGTATCTGTCTGTATATCTAGCTAACTATCTTTTTATCTATCTATCTGTTTATCTATCTATCATCTGTCTATCTCTACCTGTCTGTATCTCTCTGTCTATCTGTCTATCAATATATCAATCGATCTATCTATCAATATATCTATATATCTATGTGAGCGCTCGTTTGGTGACATTTTAAGAGAGGTGTATATTCTATCACAGAAGCTGGTAAAATTTGGTGTTCTAAATAAATTGTAGACTAGATGTAGCTCGGAATTTAAAACGTTTGTCATTAGAAGTGTGTGTGTGTGTGTGTGTGTGTGTGTGTGTGTGTGTGTGTGTGTGTGTGTGTGTGTGAGTGTGTGTGTTCTTAAGTGGCCGTGTGTGTGTGTGTGTGTGTGTGTGTGTGTGTGTGTGTGTGTGTTCTTAGGTGGCCGACTTGTGCTCAAAAACTGTATGGGAAAGGGGGATGGGGTCTTGTTATATAATAAGATGCTGTAGTATGTTCCAGTGTTTCTATTTTTCATATTGACGCTCACACTGACTTCTTCCCAAATCCTTTAAAAAAAACTGCTTCCTTTCCTCCCTCTCACTCTCTCTGCCCAACTTGCCCTGCTCAAAAAGGATCAAATTATCGTGTGTGTGTGTGTGTGTGTGTGTGTGTGTGTGTGTGTGTGTGGTGTGTGTGTGTGTGTGTGTGTGTTCTTCCTGACAGCTCACGAGCAGCTTACCTGACCGGGTATTACCCCTTCCGCATTGGAGTTCAGGTATCAAGGATTTTTTTTTTTTAGAGAATTATCTTTAGACAAACTGGAGAGGAATATGGAAGGAGGGGGGGGGGGTGTCTGTATGTTTCTGGCGTTCTGTTGCTTTCTTAGGCAGTTTTTCGGGTTTTGTACTATGAGACGTTAGCCTTTGAACGTTGTTCGAACGTTCTTGTTGTACAATCAGCCAAACAAAATGTTTGATCTCCATGGCCGTTTCTAATCTTTGTTGGGGGTTTTTTTGTTTAAAAAAAATTAAATTAAAAAAAATCTTTACACATTTGTTTCACTCAATACAGATCTAGCTGCAAAGCGAGACGACTGCAGGCGGAAATCTAAACAAATCTTAAATAAATGTTAGCGAACCGCCAAGAGAATCGTGGACAAATGAGTCGCAAGACAAAACAAATCCATCTCAATGTCAAGGGGCTGGGTCAGATACCTCCATCTTTTCGTTGTCACACCAGCAAGTGGTAAGCTACCCCCTCGAAACACTCAAACTACAGAGAAACGAGTCTTGTGACTCGTTTGTCCACGATTCTCTTGGCGGTTCGCTAACATTTATTTAAGATTCTCTCAATACAGTTTATGATATATCAGCCTTTTGTCGTAAGCTGGAGACTGGGTAGTGGGAGCGTATGACACTGTTCAGTGTGATTACTACAAGCTTTCTTTCTGCAGTGTCGGTCTGACAGTATGCCCCTTTTTGTGCATTTCTCTTCATGTGACAGTTATTGTTTTGTTTTTTTTGTTTTTTTACTCTGCTTTTTATACAAATGTGGACGTACTGAGTCACCAGATGAACACAGCAAACATTGAAACAACGAGCCTCGACCTATTGGGCTTCTTAAGGTAGGACGATAGGAAATAAACAAACGAACTGAGAAAATAAACATGTAGCTAGGAAAAACAAGTATAGGTGAATGATTTCTCGGTTACTAAGGAAATTATTGAAGTGGATGGGTTGTGATCGGGGTATGTGGAAGGGATGGGGGGGGGGGGATCTTCTTCTCGAACACTCGGATGGTGTGTCGTTTGGCGAACTACAACAAGGAAAGCGCTCTCATGGAGGCCAGAAGAAACGTTTCAAAGACAGCCTCAAATCTTCCCTGAAGGCCTTCAACATCAGCCACACAACATGCGATCAGTTATCCGCAAAGGTGCAGAAACCTGTGAAAGTAACAGAATTGCTGCAGCGGAGCAGCGCAGGATGATCAGGAAGACCAGCGGTAACAGATCTCCAACTGCCGCCACCATCCCCTGTCCATACTGTGATAGGTCTTTCCGGGCGCAGATCGGCCTGACCAGCCATCTACGCACTCACCCCCGATCCCAGGATGACTAGATGGTCTTCGTCGTCCCGACGGACAAACAACAAGATGAGAAGTCGGTGAGTCCGGTCTTCAGCAGTTGGGAGAGTCCTCGCACAGGACTTAAAGTAGAACACTGCATACGACTTTGTGGTGTTTCCAATACCGCGGGGAAAACACCACGATCCAGTTAATCCTCAAGGGAGAGGAGGGGAGGGGGGTAGTGAAGGATAGAAAGGGGGGGTGGAAGAAGAGTTTGATTGTTTGATGTCGTTCTGCCTGAAGAAGTCTGACAGGTCATGGCTTGTTATTTCGGTGTTTGATGTCTTCATCTCGCGGCTCAGTTTCAACGTTTGTTGTGGTGTGTTTTTTCTTCCGACCTTGATCATCATACTTTGAAATTTACTTTTTTTTTGCTTTAAACCTGGGTTGATCAGTCAAGTTGAATGACTGGCTCTCTCCTCACGCCTTATTTTCTCCACCTTAAGCGTGTCAACAGTTGAGTTATCGTGTTGTAAATTTCTTTACATGATTTTTAGATGGTTATATTCCTTTTTTTTTTTTTTTTGTACAGATTTTTCCTTTATATGATGAAAGCCCCGGAAGTGCCCAGTATGATTAGCAGGGGCTATGATGTCGCTAACACTGAAAGTGAAAACGCAATCAGAGCCCTTTTTGGCCACACTCACCGCCATTTTGTAACTGTTGTGTCCTTGGCACTTGCCAGGGAGCAGTTATGTCCCTTGATGTCTTAATGGAATGCCCTGTAAGTGCCTGCACCCTGTGTGAACCCAGCGCGGGCTTCCAAGGGTCGTGCAGGATTGCTCCCAGCTGGTTGGTTCGGCAGTTTGAGGACAGCGCTTCTCTGGGTCCCACTCCCACCTTCGGGTGTATCTTTTCCTTGTCTGCCTTTTGGCCGACTCTGAGGGCAGGTCCAGTGACGGTGAGGAAAAGACCCACTGACCGAAGGAAAAGCTCTTTCCACAGCAAAACAAACCGTCACTTGAGATCCTTTTCAAAGAGCACGTAAGACCTCATGTGGTGAAAGCTGGGCCGTGTCTGGAGTTGCACTGCCTTCAACGGTCAGAAGAACGGCTACAAGCGAGGTTGCGGGATGCGCACGGCAGTCGCTTAGGGCGGTGTCTCTCGCCGGGAGACTTTGCAGTCATGAAATACGGGCTGGTACTCCCATGGGAACGCTCCCGTGGAGGTTCTGTCGTGTCACGTCCAGTGGCCAATACACAACGGCATCTGCTGGTTGGTTCGGCTGTTGGGGACAGTACTTTTCTGAGGTCCCACTCGCTCCTTCGAGTGGATGGTTTTTTTTTTTTCACGCTGACACTGAAACTGAAAACGCGGCCAGAGCCTGTTCTCACTGCACCCACCTCCATTTTGAAACTCTAGTGGCCTGCATTTTTTTTTTTTTTTTGGGGGGGGGGGGGGCAGTAGGATGGCGTACTTCTGCCCAACTGGGTTCAGGGGTATTGATGTTCTGATTTTTGTTTGTGTGCATGACAAAAAGAAATGCCTCTGCTTACATTTAGATGACGGTGGAATTGACTTCATCATCTGGATATTTTACCAAACCTTTCTCTTTGTTTCATCTCTTGTGATAAAATGAGATGTGAGTTGTGTTCTAGAGTGATGATTCGTAAAGACAGCGTGACACATACTTGCACACACACCAAACCTTTCTCTTTGTTTCATCTCTTGTGATAAAATGAGATGTGAGTTGTGTTCTAGAGTGATGATTCGTAAAGACAGCGTGACACATACTTGCACACACACCAAACCTTTCTCTTTGTTTCATCTCTTGTGATAAAATGAGATGTGAGTTGTGTTCTAGAGTGGTGATTCGTAAAGACAGCGTGACACATACTTGCACACACACCAAACCTTTCTCTTTGTTTCATTTCTTGTGAGATGCGAGTGGTGATTCGTAAAGACGGTGTGACACATACTTGCACTTGGGGCGCACATGTTTCCAAGAATGCCCAGCGTGGTTGGTCCTGTTCTCAGTGTTCGCCTTGTTGCACAGAACGCTGTGGTCAGAGAGGGCATGGTGGACTATGTTCCTCTGTACTTCCCTTTCCTGCCAGAGAGGTTGAAGGAAGCCGGGTACACCTCTCACCTGATTGGCAAGTGAGTCATGTCTACTCGCTCTCTTTCTCTCTCTTTGTCTCTGTCTCTGTCTCTCTGTCTGTCTCTCTGTCTGTCTGTCTGTCTCTCTCTCTCTCTCTCTCTCTCTCTCTCTCTCTCTCTCTCTCTCTCTCTCTCTCTCTCTGGCACACACACACACACACACACACACACACACGCACACACACACGCACAGCACACACACAACACACACACACACACACACACACACACACACACACACACACACACACGCACACACACACACACACACGCACACACACGCACACACACACACGCACGCACACACACACACACACACACACACACACACACACACACACACACACACACACACACACACAGACGGACGCGTGCGCGCGCACTCACGCTCATATATGTTAATTAACGAGGAAACACACAGAGAGTCAAAAGCAGCGACAAAGGAAAGAGGAAATGTACTATCATTATTGCCAAAGGGCGGGGATACAATTTAAACTGAAAAACTCGCCCACCCCTCCCGCTTTCCTATAGCCTCCTCACCGGGCAGGTGAAAATCACATGGACTGACACCTTCTGTCCTTCATCAGGTGGCACCTTGGTCACTGTCGTGAGGACGTCACGCCAGTAAGCCGAGGGTTCGATACCTTCCTGGGGCTGTACGGCGGTTACAACAACTATTATACGAAGAAGATTCAGTGTATGGGGGTCTGAGTGTATTCAGTTCTCGTGTGTGTGTGTGTGTGTGTGTGTTTGTGTGTTTGTGTGTGTGTGTGTTTGTGTGTGTGTGTGTTTGTGTGTGTGTGTGCTCTCGTTGTTGTTGTTGTTCTTGTTGTTGTTGTGTTCTGTATGGAATTGTTGGGGCCCAGAGCGTCGGACTCGTAATTCCGGTGATCCAGGGGTTGCGGGTTCGAATCTCCACAGACCCGTTTGTGCTGCAGGGGATTTTTTTTTCCATCGGAATTAACTTTATTTTCTGATTCCATTTCCCGAAAAGTCCTTCGATGAGACTATGAACTGAGGTTCCGCGCACAAACGTAAAATCCCATCACTGACTTTCAGAAGAGAAGGCCAGTTTGACCATTGGAATGAGTGACACGTTAATCATAACAGGCACCCAGTTTTTTGTTGTTTTTTTTAATCGGAAGAATAAAGGTAGAAAACTAAAAGAACCGATGTCGGCTGAATGACTCGGGGAAACGACCAAATGTAGCGCTGGCATGAACCTCTTCAGTCGGCTCTACCCAGGTAGGCAGTAGGTCGTGTGAACGAGAGCGTGGACTGTAAACCGCTTAGAGCTTGGTCTCTAACCGAGGATAAGCACTATAAAAGTTCTCTTGGTAAATAAATGAATACATAGATAGATAAATGAATAAGTAAATAAAATAAACAAAAGGAATTGCGTTGAATTCGTTGGGAGAAACACTTGGGAGAGTTTCAAATGAGATCTTGGAGAAACCAAGTCTGCTTCAAACGCGTGTGTTGGCCGTGAAAGGATTAGAGAACAGGGAAATGTCTGTTCAACCCCACTTTCACCCTCACCCAGTTTTCGGGCGAAAGTGACCTAGAATCAGCATATTACTGTTCTCTGACAAGTAAGACTTCAATAACCAAAAAATAACGATTATCTACAAACAAACATACTGTGTAGGGTTATCCGTTTTCAATACTAATTTACTAAACTTTTTAGATTTCAGTTTTTGTTTAATCCTATGTTTTTCTTGATCATTTTCAATAACATCATTTTCGCGCAAACATTCTTCAAATGAGTCTCTGTCTTTCATGTGAAATAAAACTACAGTCTTTAACTGTTCTCTAAAGTCTTTTAAAACTGAGTTATATTTTTGGCATAAAATCCACACACTTATCCGAGCATGTCTTCCACTGAAAGCTAGTTTTGACAAAGTGTTTCTCTTTTTAACTATGTCTCTTTCTGCCGAACAGTCATCTATAATAAATAGTGTCTGCGTTCCTTCAAACAGTCTATAAAACTGTTCTAAACACTCACTCAGTTTATTGCTAGGATTAACTAAATATATGTCATCATCTGTCCATATAAACCTTCTATCATGATATGCTTTGTTCCATTTAAGTGTTGGACAGAAAACTACAATATGATTAAAATTATAACGATAAACTGTTTGTAACAGGTCGAGGATAAATATTGTTTTTCCACAACCAGTCTGCCCACAAATCAATGAGCAATGAGGAGTTTTTGTCATAAAGATTAACTGCTCCATAGTTTTATAACAGAGTTTAATCTAATCCAGTTATTATTTTTATCATACTCTCCGTCAAAACTTGTTCAGTATAATAAAACCCTACGAGGCCTAAATGTGTAAGATTAATCCAATTCAGTTCTGTAAGATTGTTTCTATTAAGTCAACATTGATTTTGTTGCTTGTTGTTATGATCTTAATATCCTCACCATTGTGAAGAACGACGACAACAACGTTAAGGCGTTTAACGTCTAAGTTTTGCCAGCTAATATTAAATCCTTTTATAAGGTCATCACTAACGCCCACAACCCCATCCCTCTCCACATCTTTAAAGACAGAAATTTCAAATATCATGTGAACGTGTCTCCTAATTTTCTGCTTGGAAAGAACTGTAATTTTGTAGAAGCTTTTTTACAACTGTTTCTTTTCTGTGGAGGATGTACTGTTTTTTTTTCCCATACGGCGTTATTTCAATCTCTTTCCGACTATTGTCGTCTGGCATAAGACTTACATGTAAAGGGCCAGAGTTGAATGCTTTTCTGAAACTTTTTGACGGCTAAAAAATGTAAATGGGCTTATGAATTCAAATTTTATTTCCCATTCTAAATATGGTTCTAAGTGCCATTTGAGGTCAGGTTTTCGAACTATTTTATATTCATACTGACCAACATTATTTGCTTCTAGATTGCGCAGCTGTTCTAGTTTAGGAAACTTTTTACTGTCGCCAACCTCTTTGCGTTTATAATCACCATCTTTAGTGTACTCAAACCCATACAAAGTGCCTATCTCACCGTTCTGTTCAAAGTCCGCAACGTCTGCAAGGTCTTTTAATTCTAAAGTTAATACACCTCACAGCGCTAATGTAACTCCTGTTCTTCTGGCCCACGCGACATTTTTTAGAACGACTTATTATTTTATTTCCAAAACAATGTGTAGGTTATCACATTTCACGGCTTTCCCCGTTTTGTCTTTGATTTTTATATTAAATGATCCAACCCTCCCACAAACTAATCTTTAAACTGTAAATTAGGGAATTGTATAATTTCATAATCGCAATATGCAGCCTTCCCTGACGGAAGAGCTCTTAAAACAGTTGAGGCCTTCCATCATATAAGTTTTCATCAGTGCTCAGCTCATCCAAATGAACATAGAGTAATGAATGTAATGCAAGATCGAGCGGATTTTCCCCCTCATAAGTAGTTTTGTCTGGCTCAGCAATAAACTATGAGTGGGTAAATTGCTAGTTGTAAAGCCTAACATTTAGCTAGCTCTCTATCAAAAAAGTAAGATGTTTCTCTTCTTCAAGCTTAAATTGTTAACATTGTTTTTAGATTTGCATTGTTAAGTTTGAGAGTAATGTCAAAGTTACTCATTGCTTCTTTTAGTGAGCAAAACCCGTAATAACCATCAGGTATTGTTAACTGGCTCATTTTGGTCCCTGCTCTGTTAACTTTTAGAATCTTGTTATTCTCCTTGGCTTTGCTTATATTAAACCATACGACTTTGTAAAATATTTCATGAAGTGCAACCATTTTGGCTCCGCATTCGTTATTAATAGCATGTTCTAAAAACGAAGGGCGGTCTTGGGTTGTTATTGTTACAAACATTTTTTTAAAACAAAATAAAAATGAGTGCATTCAAATATACTGGCGCAAAATATTCTGTTGGGCCGCACTACAATCTTAAAAATATAGCAACTGATACTCTTGACATTGCTGTGACCCAGACTGCCTCTTTTCATAAAAAGGTGAGTACTCCATTAAAGAGCTATCTTAACCCCCCTATTGAAAACGACCACATCAAGAAAGCGTGGTTTAGTCATCCGATGCAGTTTTATCAGAACCAGTTAAACTTTGCTGTGTTTTGCGCATCAACTGGGTGTGGAGTGTCGTATGCTGATCATTTAAATCACCATGATCCTTTGGTGAGGTCAGTGTACAGATTTCATTTTTATTACACCTTCAGACGTATTTTGACTGAACTGCAAGCGCCATTACCAAATGACAAACCATTTAATCCACTCAGCAACAGAATAGACATGAAGGCTTTGAAAGGATCTGTAACGAATTCAATATTAACATCAAGACAGGCTTTAGACAAAAGTTGGATCATAATCATGGCTTAGGCGACCTTTATTTTCGGGGCACGCACAGAAAGTATAACTATGACTGGCATCCTCCTTTCAAATCTTTCTTTTTTGGCACAACTGTTGAGCCCGGGTCCCTACAGCAAGAGCATAAAACAGCATGGACAACATTTATCTTAGACACTTCTAAGGGCCTAACTAGGGCGGGAATAGAACGAATAAACGACTCTATTCGTACTTACGTTTGGTGTTTGCTAGGTTCGCAAGCACAGGCAAGATCGAGCATAACTGATCCTTTCTACTGGCTTTGACGCCCAAAAACAATACTTAGCAAATTTAGAGGACGCCATTAATTCTACAGTTGATTTACCTTCAAGTATTCAAAGGTACCAACATGTTTTACAATACGCAAGATCGAAAGTAGACTTTGCCGTTGGCACTGGTTTACATGCTGCCTTCTGACCTCAGGCTCCAGATAGGTACAATAATAAACTATAATAATGAAATTCTTATAGCAGGGAATGAAAAGAAGGTTGGGAAAAAAAGACATAAATTCGGCCAGAATTAAAAAATGCCAAATTAATATTAAACCCAAAAAACCCCAAAAG
>CM031608.1:15442792-15445292 GCA_018398815.1 Conus ventricosus
ATATACACGTCTGACAAAATTTGGGAAAAGTAAGACGTTATGAGGGTTTTTTCGTTGGTTGTTTTTTTTCTTAACTCTCAGTGACGCAAGCAATTTAAGTCACAGACAGTGCACGAACATAGCACATCATGCAGCCTTATTTGTTTGTACATTTACATTTACCAAAATAGTATCAATGAATTTGCCTTTGTGACTGAAGTCATACCAAATTTACGTACCGCCAGCCATACTGGGAAAATCCCAAAACACACTCGTAAAACGTAAATAAATAATTTTTTTTTTAATGAACGTATGACGTTAAAGTGACCCGATGCGGAAGGTTTGGGAGCGGTCTGGAAGGATCGTGTCCATGACAGAAGGCTTCCTCAGTCAAGGAAAGAGCGGCATCACCGCTCTGGCAGTTTGTTGTTGTTGTTGTTGTTGTTGTCGTCGTCGTACCCTGGCTAAAAGACTCCAGGAATCATCCGAACAGCCAAAGTACTTGAACACTAATGGTACAAATGCATCAGCTGGGATGAGAACATTACGTGTGTGACCGTTTTTTGGATTACCCCCCGCCACGTGGGCAGCCACACTCCGACTTGGGGGGATTTTGGAGAGTGATCATGTTATGCTAACGGACAGGACTTTAGGACCGCCCTGCCCTCCACCCCTCTACCTCCTGCACCCATTCCCCCTTCCACAGACACACCTCTCCCCCACCCCACTCCAGTTCCTTCACCTTCTTCCCTCCACCCGGCACTCTCCATCCCAACCCCTCCCGCCACTACCGCCTTTCTTCTCCTAGTTGAATTGCACGTGTGTCAAGACAGGCAAAGTGGGCCTGTTGTTTACAGCCATCAGACCCCGTGACAGCGATGGATATGAAAGAGGCGGTGGGAAGACTGGATGGAGGGGGAGGGGGAGGGGGGAAGGCCTAAAAGCGGCCAAGAATCTCCTCACCCCTACCTCCCGTACTCATTCCCCCTTCCTCACACGCCCCTGACCCCCCCCCCCCCCCCCCCCCCTGCCCCATCCCTGCCCTCTCATGTTCTCCTTTCTACTCACCACCCTTCATCCCACCCCCACCCCCCATCCCTTTCCCCCATCTTTAGTTGCATGTGTTACAAAACAGGCAACGTGTCCCTGTTGTTGACATTTACTGGACGTTGTCCCATGACGGGGATGGATGCCATGGGGACCAAAGACGAAGGGGCCTGTGCGAGCGGGGGTGGGGGGTGGGGGGAGGGTGTGTGGAAGGCCTCGTAAGTCGGTGAGAAATCTCCACATTCCTCTGACCTCAGATCATGGGCAACAGAGAAGAGGTTTTTCAACCAGTGCGTTTCTTTATGCTGTTCATGAGACCTCTCCCGCCTGTGTCTCCGATGTCCGCCCGTCACCACAATCCCCTGGAGAATGGTCTTGCATGAGGTGTCCAGCTGCCAGGGGCCAGGTCTATGACGCGTTTTGTTTTGTTTTTTAAGATACAAACTTGTTCGTAGTGTTAAAAAAAAAAGTTCGTAACATTAAAAATAAAACATGCGTTTCATGACGACTACGTAGAGGGATTTTGTTCGTAAATGCGTTCATAACTTTAGTGGTGGTCCCCCCCTCCCCCCCCCCCCCCCCCCCCCCCCCCCCCCCACTCACCACAGGCGAATTGACGACAACCAGCACCAGGCATGGTTACGGCACTTGGTGTGGAACCAAAGTCTGTGGTCTGCTGATGTGTGTTGACGAGCTGCTTGATAGAGTCGTTCTTCTCACGTCCCTTGTATGACCTTTGTGAAGAACTCGTCTGTTGCACTGCTTCTCGAAGACTGGACTACTTGCTTCAAATGTGCTATCGAGGCTGTTGGCCTCCATGTACGACACTGCCAGTCACTCGTGTAGAGGCCCTTTTTTTTTTTCGTAAAGCGCTAACCGAGAGCGTATGTCGTTATGTTGTCTGTACATTTAAAAGAGAAAAAAAATTCAATCGCGTCAAAAGCGTCGCATGAATATTTTGACAGAAATGACCTATCTTCATTCACAATAACGTCTGGTTGTTTGTAAATGATATTGTGTGAGAAAAAAAAATTGATGAAATGACATGCGTTTTCTCTGCCAGATTCATTACATGCGATTGTTTACAGGCTGATTCATTGAAAGTGATTGACTTCCTGGGTCATGCTGAGAACATGGCTGAATGTGTTTGCTGATGGGTGTGTAAACGTCTTCATAAACAATTCTGTTTCAGGTTCCGCCACAGTATCTGGAATATTATCCGTCTGTGAGCGATGCAGACAGGAGAACCTATTTGGGTAAGTAGGATGTGATCATTCCATGACCGTGTGTGTGTGGTGTGTGTGTGTGTGTGTGTGTGTGTGTGTGTGTGAGTGAGTTCGCGCACTAATGCATGCGAATGAGTGTGTGTGTGTGTGTGTGTGTGTGTGTGTGTGTTTGTGTGTGTGTGTGTGTGTGTGTGTGTGTGTGTGTGTGTGTGTGTGTCTGTGTGTGTGTGTGTGTGTGTGTGTGTGGT
>CM031608.1:15450292-15455292 GCA_018398815.1 Conus ventricosus
ACCCATCCACCCCCCTTCCTCACACACATTGACCCATATACAAGTAGCTGTCATATTCTAAGCACCCAAAATTTCAGCAGAAAGTCATCAATATCACCATCAGCAATTCAATTTCAGCCTTAATAATGAAAGAAAGGAAGGGGTTATGTGCTAAAACTCCCCTTACATACGTAGGCAATTGTATAGGTATAATCAATATAGTTTTCACGAAGTTAGAAAGTTATCATTCAGTAAAAATTATTTAAAAAATTAAAAATGAAAAAAGATACGTGTGTGGAGGGGGGGGGGGGGGCAGGAAGGTGAACCACCCACAGCCCAATGGCCGGCGTACGGCAAGATGAAAGCGGGGCCCACCCGTCTCTTTACCTGCCATTAAATTTCATCGACCAAGATCAGTTGCCCAGTCCTTCGAATGAGACCATAAACCGAGGTTCCGTGTGTGAACGCACGTATAACAGCTTGCACACACATAAAATACCCATCACCAACTTTCGGAAGAGAAGGCCAGTTTGGCCGTTGGTATGGATGACACGTTACACATAGCATGCACCTTCCCGAAGATGGAGTATGGCTGCCTTAATGGCGGAATAAAAAAAAAACGGTCATGCACACGAAACTCCACTCCCTTTGCAGGGTAGATGGGATTAATACTTGCCTGTCCATATAGGGAGTGTCCGCAGGTGTATCAGCCTGCGTACACAGAAGAAGAAGAAGAAGAAGAAGAAGAAGAAAAACAAGAAGAAAAACAAGAAGAAGAAAAAGAAGAAGAAAAAGATCAGTTACCCATTTACCGCTCGGGAGACACAGAGGAGTTTCCAGCAGAAAAAAAAACTCCGACGCCACGAGTTCTCTAACCACCTGACTACGGACTCCTCGCAAGATCTAGGAGAGGAGGGGGTGGTGAAGGAGGAGATCGGGGGGGGGGGGGGGTTTAAAGAAGTTCCTGTAGCCATTAGCCGTAGTGGCAATGAACTGTTCAAGGTTCACTAGTTTTTTGGGGGCACAGCATGAAAAAAGGCGGAGCCTGTCCCTCTCCTTCCGCCGCTTTTAACTTTCTCTGAAGTGAATCAGGTCCCAGTGTGTTGCTTGGTGAATAGAGAGGATTTCCAAGCTGTGAAAAAAGGCTCTCCCCACAAATGGTTCGAACCCGTGACTATCAGCTCCGAAGGCAAACTCTATACCCATTTGACCACAAACCCTTTTAAGAGGGGAAAGAGAGAGAGGGTGGGGGGGAGGGAGAGAGAGAGAGAGAGAGAGAGAGAGAGAGAGAGAGAGAGAGAGAGAGAGAGAGAGAGAGAGCGGGTTGTACGTGGGAATACTAAAGCACAGTGAAGATAGTGTGCTACAGAAGGACGCAGGCCCTGTGCGCATGAATGCACCTCCACGACATGCACAAGAAAGTACAGATGCACTTGTACTACTACCTGTTCCTCGTTTGATTTTTCGTTGTTTTTTGTTGTTGTTGTTTTGTGTGTGCGTGTGTGTGTGTGTGTGTGGTGTGTGTGTGTGTGTGTGGGTGTGCCCAGCCAGCTGGGTTAATGCTTTGATGCTATGTTCGTCTTGGATCTCTTCAGTTCCGGATCAGATTCTCTGACTCACAGCCCTGTCCAAGAAAATAACTTGATTACTAGCAATGTGTGTACGGCATTAGGTTTGGTTTAGCTTCCTCTGGGAACTTTTCTTCCTCTCTCTCTCTCCTCTCTCTCTCTCTCTCCCCTCTCTCTCTCTCTTCTCTCTCTCTCTCTCTCTCTCTCTCTCTTTCTCTTCTCTCTCTCTCTCTCTCTTCAATCTCAGTATCTCTCTCTCCTCTCTCTCACTCAATTTCCCTCTCTCTCTCTCTCTCTCTCTCTCTCTCTCTCTCTCTCTTTCTCTCACGTGTCTGTCTCCAACACAGACGTGGACGGTATGAACCAGTGGGACATGTTACGCTATGGCGTTAAAAGCCCAAGGGACACCTTCATCTACAACATCCATGGCGAGAACGCGGCAATCAGGTGAGATCATGATTAGCGTGACAGTTTGGGACATGTTCATCCATCGAAGAAGTCAGTCTTCGAGGAAGAAATTTTGTGCATATTCAAACGAAAGAGATTTCTGTGTTTGTGGGGGGGGGGGGGGGGGGGGGGGGGAGTGGGGGGGGGGGGGGGCGGGGCTGAGGGGGGAAGTGGGTGGGGAAAGTACGGTGAGGGGTTGGTTTATTCTTGTTTTCAAAATTTGGGTTTTTAAACACATGTGGGGTGTTTTGTGTGTGTTTTGTGTGTGTGTTTTGTGTGGTCGGGGGGGGGATTTTTGGGTGTGAGTTTGTTTTGTGGGGGGGGGGGGGGGGGGCTGTGGGGAGGGAATGGGGTGGGGGGGGGGGGACGGTTTGGAGTCTGTACGGGGGGCAATTTAACACTAATACTTTTTTAAAACTTTTCAAATTTGTTTGTTCTCTTTTGGGGCCCAGCGCCGCCATCTGCAATTCACTGAGTAGCAATCAAGAAAGCAGAGTTAAGGATGGTTTGATTTTCCGTGGATCCTAATAAAGAAGTCCTGAGGAAGGCTAGAGCCGAAACGTTGGGGGAAAAAAAGGAAAACTTGCTTGTTTGGTTTTTCATTGTGTGGGTTGTTTTCTATTTTGGGTCTGTTTCCGTGGGGGTTGTAACGGTTTTAATTATAGGTTGAAGCCCGGCCCTCGGAGTTCTTAGGGGCAGTGAACTGTGAGGGTTCACCGTGTCTGGGCACCATGAAGAGTTGGCGAGGACTCTCTTTTCTCTTTTCCCGCCACCTTCAAAGTTCCTGGACTAAATCAGAAACCCGCTCTTCAGCGTGAATGTAATATAATATATATTCACGCTGAAGAGCGTAGGACACCCAAAGACCTCGCCAGGTCGAACGCGACTGATCCCCCTTTGGGGTACCCTATGAATGAAGACAACCCCGTTTCGCCAGGGAGGTAATTGAGATACCACTAAAAAGAGTTCTTCCCGTGTTCCACTCTAACCCCACCCCACCCCCACCCCTCCCCGGGGACGATATGGAAAAATGCGAAATATTCGACCTTCATATCACCAAAAAAGGTTGTATTTTCCATGTAAATGTAGGGGGTTCATAGGTAGTTATCCCAATTTAATTGAGGGGCTTTGTAAATCGATCAGCTACACCGTTTGGGTTTCGGAGGCCTATGGTCGGAGGCTCGAACCCTTCATGCGGTCGAAAGCCTGACAGTTTTGTTGTTGTTGTTGTTGTTGTGTCTTGGTCTCTGCTATATAGCCCGAGAGTTTGGGGAAGATCTCAGGGTGGAGAGGCACTAACTCTTTGTCCTGTATCTTCGCTCTCGTCCGTCTTCTCAGTGGCATGTCATTTCATGGTTGAATTCACAGTTCTATTCACCCCCTACAGACCCACAATGTGGTAAGTAATTACTGTAAAATTCTAGCAAACGCCCCCCCCACCCCCCACCCCACCCCCCCCCCCCCCCCCCCCACCCCCCCCCCTCTCCGCACAGATTTCAGGGAAAAGTTGGGGGTGGGCGTTTGCTAGGTATACACCCCTTTTGCATAAGAACGTTTCATAAAATTTTCACTAAAAACTAATGTGCTACATATCATCTCAATGTGCTGGAGATGGGAAAGGTGGAGGTGGTTATTTGTTAGGTGATTTACAACACTGGATAGATTAACATTTTGAACTTCAAACCAGCCGCCATGGCGAAGTAGTTAGCGTCGCGGACTCCCGGCTGGAGGTCGTGGGTTCGAATCCCATCAGAGTCATGTGGGTTTTTCTTGCCCCGACGGCTCCTACCCAGAGTTGAGTTTGCTGCGGATTCAGTTGGGAAGATTGGGACCACACAGTCGAGTTTCATCCACTTAATGGATGCGTTTCTGAGAGTGTTGCTCAAATTTCCTGACCAACGCTGCAGGTTCCTGTATCTCTCGGGCCTGGTTGACGTCGGGATATGTTATGAAAGGAAGCGTAGAGTACAGCCCTGTCATGTAGTCTCGGGCCGAAATGGAAATCCGTAGCATCATCTTAATCATCCTCATTCTCATTGATCAGCAAAACAAAAACAAAAAATTGTCTTAAATTCTGTGGCCCTTCATGCCTGCTCTCATGGTGACCTCAATTTCGATGTCTTCTCCACGTCTGTGGTCTTAGTTTGGTTCCGTCGGGGTCACCGGTATTGGCGAGTCCAAGGGGGCTGTCGTTGGACGGACGTGGTGGCGCCCTCCGCAGGGAGAGCTCACTCACGCCGGCTCCGCGACAAAGCAATTATTGTCGTCAGTAGGGGGCTTAGTAGGTGGTGTCCTGCGTATGTTAGATCAGAGCAGGCGCCACTGAACACCACCGAAGTGACTCGGCAGCAGTGCAGTGTCTCCTCCGGTGGGTTGCCTCTTGACGACTTGACATTGACTGCTCCCTGTGGATTTCCGGTGCCGGGGCTGCGGCGGGGCCGACCGGGCTGTGGCTGTGGACGGGGTGTCGGAATGAGCGGCGTGGGTGCACTGCCTCTGAGATGGCGCAGAGGTTGGGACAGTAAAAAAAAAAATTAATTAAAAACAATTTTAAAAAACATTTGAACTTCATCTGGACCCAGTGCATTCGCACCTTCAGTTCCCCCCCCCCCCCCCCCCCCCACACCCCCACCCCTTTTTCTGCATCTTCTTTTTTTCGCTGCTGCTTTTTTGTATGTGTGGTTCGTTTTTTTTTATATCTGAGCCATTTGTTCGATGCTTTTTCTCCAATCTATACGCCATGTCTTACTCTCGAGTCGTATGTACAAACGTAATTGTTTTGGTTTACTCAGAAAGCACTTTATGTCATAAAAAAAATGGGTTAATGGAAATGCACAGAAAGAAAGAATAAAGAATGGCAAGAATGACAGGAGTTCCGCATGTTGTGGGATCAGAACGGGTGTGGCCCTGACGACCAGCGAAGCGATTCCGGCCGCAGTGCAGGGCCTTCCCAGCTGGGGTGCTCCTGACGACTTGACATTCACTGCTCCGTTCGGAGCGCGGCGA
>CM031608.1:15460292-15462543 GCA_018398815.1 Conus ventricosus
GAAACGGAGATATTTTTGCTGCACTTTCTTCTGCACTGTTCTTTACCAGATGTAATTTGAATTGTTCTAATTGTAGCTGTCGTGTGTGTGTGTGTGTGTGTGTGTTGTGTGTGTAATGTAAAGGATATTTATAGAGCGCTTTACCTCGCAAGAGCCCAAAGCGCATAATTATTACAGAAACATGATACGCGTGCGTGGTGGTGTGTGTGTGTGTGTGTGTGTGTGTGTGTTCTGGAGGTTAGAAATTTGCGGATCTTGGCTCCAACTAAGCTCACGTTCTATCCCATAGGGATGAGTTGATTTTCATACAGTCTGGGCGAGAATTCGTGCGGCTGAGCCTCGACCAAACGATCGTTAGCACGTGCAGCGTCTCCTCAGGTGGGTGGCAGCCTCTTGACGGGACCGATTCTGATTCCTCCTCAAAGACTGTCGGCGGTGAGACGGCGAGAGAACGCGCGAGGGTGTGGCAAGATGGGCTCCGTATATTTGCGCGATTTTTCATCCGCGGCATTGCACACGAGCGCGACTCCTTTCAGCTGCTTCATTTGACACAACGAATTCCTTACAGAAATCCTTACGTTTGCCAGCTTCCTGTAGCCAATGACCCCAGCACACCGACGGTAGATGGAACGGGGATTTAATATCGGAGCAGGATATATTTATCATATTTGTTATACAAATCTCTAAGAAGTAGGAGTACAACATACGCTTGTTCAACAAATGGTAAAGGACTATTTCCAACATATGAGATGTACGTATTCTTCCCATGCTGCTCACCAACGGAGAGAGCCGGGGGGGGTGGGGGGGGGGTGAGCATCCTATCAAAGTAAAACCAGCGTATTTCAAGACTGTTTCAAGCCTACTACACAGGATTTGCACGCCATTAATTACACACGAACTTAATTCGTACTTCACTCTCAAGATATCGTGACAGTTTTCCTTGGTTGTGGGGTACGGTTCGTGAGATAACTGACATTGAATGATCCTGTGGATTTGAAACCTAATCGCCGTCCCGATCAAATTTCAAGAGATTGTCGAAAATGATGTCCAACGCAAGCTCAATTCTAAATCCTCATACTTTTTTTTTCTCCATAATTTTGAGCAAGAAGAAAGATGGCACGGGACGTGTTTGCGCTTAACTTCTGAACACGGTGTTCAGTGCCCAGTTTTCCCAGATGCAGATGAATTATTCTGTCGTTTGAATGGATCCTCTTTCATGACGGAAATTGATTTGGCGGAGGTTTGTTTGGAAAATTCCCATTCGTCTGGATGACAAAGAAAACCTGAGTGTTAAGCTCCTCTTGGTGTATGTCCATGGACGCAAGTGCCGTTTGGGCTTGTGACAACTCCTGCGGAGATTCGAACCGGCGGAGATTCGAACCCGCAACCCCGGGATCACTAAGATTACGAGTCCGGCGCTCTACCACTGAGCTATTCCGGCAAGGCTGTTGTGGATCTCGTTGCTAACGATGAGGCGTGCCCTCAAAAAATCCAGACAAGTAATCGAATGATTTAATGAAGAGACAAATACGTGTGTGAAGGCGGGGAGAGTGCTGTGTGTGGGGAAAAGCTAACACAGGACGTGTGTGAAGGGCGGGGAGAGTGCTGTGTGTGGGGAAAAGCTAACACAGGATGTGTGTGAAGAGCGGGGAGAGTGCTGTGTGTGGGGGAAAGCTGACACAGGACGTGTGTGAAGAGCGGGGAGAGTGCTGTGTGTGGGGGAAAGCTAACACAGGACGTGTGTGAAGAGCGGGGAGAGTGCTGTGTGGGGGGAAAAGCTAACACAGGACGTGTGTGAAGAGCGGGGAGAGTGCTGTGTGTGGGGAAAAGCTAACACAGGACATGTGTGAAGGGCGGGGAGAGTGTTGAGCTGTGTGTGGGGAAAAGCTAACACAGGACGTGTGTGAAGGGCGGGGAGAGTGCTGTGTGTGGGGAAAAGCTAACACAGGACGTGTGTGAAGGGCGGGGAGAGTGCTGAGCTATGTGTGGGGAAAGGCTAACACAGGACGTGTGTGAAGAGCGGGAAGAGTGCTGAGCTATGTGTGGGGAAAAGCTAACACAGGAGGACGTGTGTGAAGAGCGGGAAGTGTGCTGAGCTGTCTGGGGACAAGGTAACACAGGAGGAGTGTGTGAAGAGCAAGAGAGTGTTGAGCTGTGTGTGGGGAAAAGCTAACACAGGAGGAGTGGACTAGGAATGCAAGACGGAGACTCTGGCGATAATGGACAGGGTTCATGTTGACTCAGTGTGTGA
>CM031608.1:15462643-15475143 GCA_018398815.1 Conus ventricosus
GTGACGGCCCACCTCACGTCGCCTTTCCTCAGGCCCTGAGAACCTGGACCACTCCTCTACCCAGGACCGGCAGGTCGGCAACTCCTTGTCAATATCCCTTGGACATGCGAAACACTTCCCAGTACTCTCCCTCCCTCAGCATACGATTCGGGGTATCCCCCCCTGGTGATGCCTGAATTCGCACACTTGAAGACCCAAGGAACGTGCTCTCAACAACAGCAACTACCCTTAATTTGCCTAAATGCTCGAGAACATTCGGCCGACTCATTACAATGCCGCTTTTGGATTCGCCCGCCCGAGACCGGCCAAGGCCGGTTGAGAGCGGGTGAGCCAGAAGCGGCATATTACAGTTCTCTTGCTCTTTTCTTCTCTCCGTTTTCCTTCTTTCAATCTTTCTTTATGTTGTTTTTTTTTTCCCTCATCTCTCAGCCGTTTGTTGTCGTGAGATATTAAATGTAAATCGAAATTTTCTTTTCTTACGAAATTTAGATTGCAAACGTTGCAAAATATGAGATGTGTCTAAAGTATGTACAGATTGCACATGTCTTTTGCAGGTTATATTTCTTCTGGAAAGATGCGTGACAGACCTCACAGACGTGGGTTTTTTAGTCTCCATAATCTGTTACCAAAAAAAAAAGAAAAGAAAAGGTTTCCTCGATTAAAACTCATACAGCAAACACATGTCATCTAAGGTTATACGCCACGGGTAAGGACATCACCATGATGTAGCATCAACCTCATCTCATTTAATGTTGTACATCCCAGCTAAAGACATACCATCATAAAACCCTGACCACTCATACAAGGTTAACCCCCCTTGTCTTCTGCGATAGCGTGTATATACTCAGTTATAGAATGGTCACAGCGCCTAGTTAGTAAAAATATTAATGACTGACTCCGGAACAAATGTCCACAAGATAAATTCACAACAATCCGTGTTCCCTCTGCGTTTACAATGGACCCAACAAGTGACACACATAGTTCAAAAGCTCATAGTTGTGACAGTTAAACTGTGTCAACTATACTCGCCTTGTCTGAAATAGTTATTCAATGTCATTCAGATTTCCCTCATTTTATCAAAAATTGTTGCTTAGAGTGGTACCGTTTTCTAAACCCTGTATCTCAAAAACTAAGCATCTTATTTGCATGTGGTTTTCTCCAATAAAACGAGCGTAAAAAGCGTTTTAGATCATGTAAAACTCCCAAACAACTGTTCGGTGATAAGAGACTCATTTCATGATGGAAGGTCACATTAAATGTCGTATCTCTCCCCCAAGACATACCTTCATAAAACCTAACAATAAACCGTGAAATGAAGGTAAGAACGTTTCTGATTTCACTTTCACCGGTCCGTGCTTTTTTTTTAAGGAGCAAACGTTACATGATAAGACCCATGTTAAACTGTATCATTTCTGCAAATGTCTGTTGCTAAAATAATAATTGTGATAAATAACTCATTGGTAAGCATTTTCTTTTTGTTGTTTATTAATAAAGGTCAGGACCAGAGCGTTATCATTACGTTGTGTGGAAAAGGAGCTTTAAATAAACAACCTGAAATTATTCAGTGAAAATTTGGAATTTGATGTTGGTTTAAACAGTTTTATTTCCATGACCATTTACATTAAACCCACAAAGCACATTTGCCAGGACAACAGAGGACTCTTATATACAGCCCTGCCTATGGAATTTGATGTTAGATAGAACTCTTTTGTTCGATTTCGAAAATACAAGTAATTCTTAATACAGTGAAATTAGTGATTCTTCTTCTTCCTCTTCCTCCTTCTCCTTTATTATCTGTCTGTGTCTCTGTCCGTCTGTGTCTCTGTCTGTCTGCGTTTATGCGTATTTTTCTGTCTCTGTCTCGATCACGGTCCTCGTTTTAAACCCGCACAATCCAGTGAACACTGGTGAATTTGTTATATGGTGCAATATGAGACAGCTTAATGGACCACTCCTAGATTGATGGGGAAGAAAAAAAAAGTGTCATCGTTTTGTGGCAGGCGCAATGCCTCCGCTAGCCTAGGAATGAATGGGAAACAACTGTGTTATCGTTGTATCGTTGTATCAAACGTCAGGTGCTAACCCCCTCTAGCCTCCCTTGATTTAATGTTATTGATCGGTCCCCACGATAATGACAGGAAAATGTGTCAACGTAGGCTAAGGTTTGTTACACTCTCGGTAAAAGGGAAGTAAAGATCGCTGACGGTTGCTTCCCTTAGTCGCTTGCCGGAAATGACCTTGCTATGGGTGAAGCATCCAACCTAACACGCTATACTTCAAGGCGATTGCGTCCCTTGACACAGCCGAAACCCCATCATATATTGATTTGTATGAGTCAACTGTTACTGCTAACTCAAACACATCAAGTGACGTGTCAGAGTCGATACAAACACACACACACATACACCCTTTACTCAAGTGGTACTTGGAACATGGTCTTGTTGTGACCAACATCACATTAGTCATTGAGTACACACCCAACCCGTGTTTCAAGGAATTTGGTGAACGGGTGTCTGAGGCACGCAGACAGGGTGATAAGGATTCATCGCAGACTATTTTGGCTGAAACTTTCAAATTGTTAGGCAACAGTGCCTATGGTAAAAACGCTGACTAACATCGCCAAACACCGAGACATTGATTATGTCACCGGGGGATCAAGCCCCCAATCTCGTCAATGAAAGTCGGTTTCAAAAACTGACCGAGCTAGGTGGCGGTGTTGTAGAAGTGGAAATGAGTAAAAAAAAGATCAACTGGGCACTCCCGATCCAGATGGTTATTTCGTCTACCAAAATGCCAAGTTGCGAATGTTGCAGTTTTATTACGATTGTTTGGACAAATTTGTCGCCAGATCAGATTTTCAACTTTTGGAGATGGATACGGATTCGCTGTACATGGCACTCAGTCGTCGAAGGTTTGATCAAGTCGTACGACCCTCCATGCGACATCAGTTTTTTTCGCGGAGTATAATCGGTGGTTTCCGAGTCAAGCTTGTCAACGACACGCTTCACTCTTTCAAACTGGATACAACACCGAGGGCGCATGGACCCCAAACAGTGCGCCGATTGCCTGGCCCGTGCCAAATATGACAAACGGACACCCGGCTTGTTCAAAGTCGAATACACGGAGATTTCTTTGTGGGCTCTGTTCTAAAACCTATTTCTGTTCTGGGACAGAACAAACCAAACTCAGCTGTAAAGGGTTGAGTAAAAAACACAATGCTTTCACCAAGGAAACCTACCAAAGGTTCTTCAAACGCAAGAGAGTGGGAGTGGAAAAAACATCGGGTTCAGAACGGACGGAAAATGTATATTTACGTACGCTCAAACCCGCAATTCTCTTTCCTTTTTTTATATTAAACGAGTTCTCGCTTCTGACGGTGTCACAACTTTTCCTACGCCTGTATAGACTTTTGTTTCGTTGACCCCCTCCCCAGCAGCTTCTTTATTTGTATGATAGCGTTCCAAACGTGATTGTGGTATGATGAGTGTTGTAATAGTCGTTTTATTTATTTTTTTCTTGTATCAGAGTGTGCTTTTAATCCATTATTTTTTGGGAAACAATCCCCCACCTCCTCGTGGTGTTTCCTGGGTGGTCCTTCGTTCTGTAAGACTGACTAAAGTTAACATTACTTTTTGGTTTGCTATAACTTTAGTCCGTTTTATAGCTCGAACGATCAGCGGATGGGGGAAAACATGTCATTTAGACTAATATCATGATGCTCTGATGCAACATGATTTTCTTGTTTTTTGACACGTAAATATGTTGATATAGTCTTCCAGATTCGATTATACAGTTGGATGGTTTAAAAAAAATTCAGATTTTTTTTCCCTTTAAGTTGACAGACAGACGTATAAATTACTGTGCATGCGTGTTCATCGCCGTAAGGGTGTTTCTTAACGAGCACACATCGATCTCACGATGCATTCACCGAACATCTTGTGTCATATGCTTCGCCCCTAAGGGGTTTTAATAGCAATGTCGAAAATCAGTGATGAAACACTGGTAAGGTACAGTTCAAGTCTTTTCAAGTGAGCCCACTGGTTGTTTTTTTCCATCATGTGTTTGTGTGTTGTCACCCTTGGGAGAGGGCGTAAACAAAAACAAAACAAACAAACAACCAAACAAACAAAGACACCTATTAACCCCCAAATCTCATTCTTTAACTAGTATTGACCCGGTCTAAAGAGTCAGTCATGCTCAGCTAGTAAGGGTTCAGCGGGTACAGTTCGGGCCTTTCAAGGGAGCTGACTGCTTTTTTTTTTTTAATGTGTTGTGGCCCTTGGGAGAGAGTCTAACCCCCCCCCCCCCCCCCCCCCCCAAAAAAAAGTCGCTTAAACCAGTCTGTCATTTTGTTTGTTTGTTTACATTTTCTTTACAGCTGATTGCATCAGCGCAATGCAATCGCCCGTAAGGTCTATCAATAGGGAAGTCACATCGATCTCACGATGTCATCACCGAGCATTCTTCTCTGTGTGTGTGTGTGTGTGTGTGTGTGTGTGTGTGTGTGTGTGTGTGTGTGTGTAAGGGGATAAATGCATGACAGTGTGTATGGCATAGTCAATGGGTGTGTATCAGCGTGGAGGGGGATCTTGTCTATGTGGAAGGGGATAATGTCTCTCTGCACACCGATATTTTTTCTCAGAGTGAGAACCATGGAGGAAGAAGAACAGAAGTAAAGGAGAAATAAAACTGAAATTAAGAAATTGATTCAAAATATACTGGACTTCTTCTTGTATGAAACTGTTTTTGGGAAAAAAAATACATGCATCGTTAGCGAGTCCGTTGAAAACATATAATTAGCGGTCTGCCTGTCCTCTCTGCATTAACATAGACATGCATTTGACTCTACGAGAGAGAGAGAGAGAGAGAGAGAGAGAGAGAGAGAGAGAGAGAGAGAACACACACACACACACACACACACACACACACACACCTTGTTTCTTTCTCCGTTCCTTTATCAATTAGACCTTGATCTAAAATTCACGGTTTTAACAGCATTTTAGTGGTTTGTTTGGTGTATTTGATGGTGTATTTAATCCTTAGTTATTACTTTCCAATTCAATTATTGTTATTCAGCGACGTATTTGGCTAATGACGTAATTATTCTTTAAGTAAGTGCCGTTAGTTAAACTGAGCAGCCAGTAAGGAGTGAGTGAGCGAGTGAGTGAGTGAATGAGTGAGTAAAGTCAAGTCAAAAGTGATGTCAGAATTACCTAGAGAATAAACTTTGAAGCTTTTTTACAACCTGCCTTCATGAAAAATAAATAAATATATAAATGAACAACTAAATATATAAATAAATACAGCATTAAATGAGGAAAATTACAAACAATATTTTCAAAAGTACCCAGCCTCTACCACACAAATGTTTAAATAATTCATATTATCACATATAAAATAATAATAAAACTATTGTTGGTACGTCAGTTTCAAATGCAGAGAGAGAGAGAGAGAGAGAGAGAGAGAGAGAGAGAGAGAGAGAGAGAGAGAGAGAGAGAGAGAGAGAGAGAGAGAAGAGGATTGGATCGCAGTAATGGAAGTGGCCATTAATTGTTGCACGGTGTTTCGATCAAATGGTGTGTGTGTGTGTGTGTGTGCGTGCGTGCGTGCGTGCGTGCGTGCGTGCATGCGTGCGTGCGTGCGTGCGTGCATTCGGATGGGCTTGATTTTAAAGAAAAAGGCAAATTATTCCACGGGATACCGCCAGAGTGTACAAAACTTGATTAATAAAGATTACGTCAGGGTCTGACAAAAGACAGTTTATGTATACGTTTGTTCCTATTGATGACAAAGCTTTCAATGATCTTCTTCGGAGCTTGTTCATTTATTACTCTGCGCATGCACGAGCACTTGTTGAAGTAGAGTCTGATTTTAAATCGAAGAATATTTGAAGCTTTGTAAGTATTCCCAGTCAAGGTATTGGATTCCAACTGATATTTTTGTGTGGACCTTTTATGAAAACGGCTTATTTGTTTCAGATAAGTGGATGCATTATGGATAAGAGAAAGGATGTGCGTATGAAGAATATCTTCCTACAATGATTTTGAAAATTTTAGAATTTTGCAAGTTGATAAAAAAAAAAGAATTGTTTTGTAAATACGTTTTCTAAGATCAGCAATGTGGTAAGACCAAGGTAAGTCCTTGTCAGTGATAATTTTTGCAAGTCGATATATTAGTTTAGAAATATGTTTTTCCATGCTCAGCAATATGCTAAGACCGAGACAAATTATTGTCAATGATTATTCGTTAAAGTTTATAAACTTTGTGCGATATAAACTCTTCAATCTTTTGTTTGGGGCATATAATGGTGCGAATGAGGAACTCGTTTTTCTGCTGCTTTGTCGTGTTGTAACACATGCATTTTATTATACTTGCGTTGAGGGACATGTGATTCATTTCTGTCCATGTACTCACTCTGTCAATATTGGTCTGCAGGTTACTTACAAGTTTAGTGGGAATACTGCTGAGTGATTGTAATGAGGTATCATCAGCATTCATTTCACAACAATGTACATATCATTGTTTTATTTACGTAAATAGAAAACAGCAGGGTCCTAGTACTGACTCTTGAGGAACATCAAATTTTAAAGTAAATAACTTTGACTTACTAGAAATAATTTCAGCATGTTGTTGTCAGTCAGTGAGAAAATAGGCAATGATTTTTAAGGCTTCATTCAATACTTTTTAGTGCATACGACTTTTTTTTATAAGAAGGGAATGGTTGATAGCTTCACATGCTTGTGCAAAATCTATAAAAAGAATTCCAGCAAGGTAATTCTTGTCAACGTCTATAATACATTTACAAAAAAGTCGTACAAGAGAAGTGTTGCAAGACTGCTTTCTCGAAAATCGGACTGGTTTTCATGAATGGATCGTAAAATTTTGTATGGGAATACAGGCGTGTTTGAATATGTTTTTCGAGTGATTTAGACAAAAGCGATAACTTTGAGATAGGTCTATAATTTGAGGGATGGACAGGATCGCCTTTTATATTAAAGTATAACTTTCACTTGTTGAAATTAAGGAGAAGGCGCCTTTTATCAAGACACAAATTATATGCGTAAGTGAGTGTAGCGATTCTTCAATATCTTTCCATCGATTCAATCTAAATCCATAGTGTCAAACTGTTTGAAGCGTATTTAACTATTGAATACTTCATTTGATATTTGCAATGACAAATTGGCAATGGTGGTATGTCAGTCATGAAGAAATGTTTTTACAAAGACAGTATTTTCCTAATGGATGCAGATCATTGTTATTTGTTTTATTGTTTACAATCACGTCCCTAGTAACATCTGTATTATAGAGCACTCAGAAGGCTTTATTAAACCTGTGCTAGGATATAATATGATATTACTGGAAGATAACAAAACATCCCTGTGCACTCTAGTGTACAGTCATGTAAACGTACACAGTGAGAGCTAAGTGATGCTATTAACTGATGCCATTCATTAACTAATATAGAGTGGGATGACGCTATGTGATGATAAGGGAGAAAACCGAGCCGGAGCGAGAAAGGATGGAGGAAAGCGGGCGAGGGCAGCGCATAAACCATACGTTCTGGCGTATGTGCGCTCATGATGAATTCCTAGAAATTCTGCACTTTGTGACCATATTATGATTCACGATGGGACTATAAACCGAGGTCTAGTCTGTGTCACATGCACTAAGATCATACACGGACTCTAAAGATCCCGATGCTCATGTCCTAAGACGGGTGAGTACCGGCTACACGAAAATACACAATGCATGCAACCTGTGTGCCAGAATAGTCTACGTGAAGACTGTGGGCACGGGGCAGGTTAAACATCCCCATCTGGAAGAAGAAGAAGAAGATAAAGTGCCACAGGCATAACACTCTTCACGCAGTTACATCCTCATGCAACGGAAACACCACACAGGCTCGTGCGCATAGCCTCACTGAGCACCCGCATGCACGGACAAGTGCGAATAGGCCTTGTCATTTCCCGAAAAGGGATGTAAAGAAGTGAAAATGGCCACCGCCGCAGAACTGAATCCTCTCACGCAGCCCCCGATCGTTCAAACTCTGTTCAAGTTTCTATCTGGGAAAGCATTGTGCAATGCCGCGAGGTTTGTTTCACGTCTTTGACGTATTTAATGCCTTCCACGTGTTTAACTTATTCAAGGCTTACTTACCTTTCCTTGCCAAATGTGATTTTCCTTTGTGCAAAGCATGCACAAAACAATGCTGACCAGGATCTTGATCCGAACTTCGAGTAGTATTGATCAATAAAAACAAACAAGAATGCACTCCGAAAATGGTACCCTGGTGCAACAATTTTGCTTTACAATAGGGTTTTGTTTGCATCGCTCAACAGTGCTGATTACAATAAAGAACTCCGAAGAATTTGAGTTGGGAAAGTTCTGTGGGATCCAAGCTGATTGTAGAGAGAGAGAGAGAGAGAGAGAGAGAGCCCTCACCTTGATGTGTAGGTACTGAGGTAGGGGAAGGAAGGCTTCATGCGGAAGGTTAAACAGTAAATGTTTTGAGCAAAGTTCTTTTTAAAAACAAACACTAGTTTTTCAGTATTCTGCATTCAGTACCTGGCTGGTGAACGGGTTGTTGGCAGAAGTGTAGTGTGTGATGGCACTGGTTTTTGTTTTGTTTTGGTTCACTTCTGCAGTGGAAAGATTGGAGTGTAGATGAAAGAAAATTAAGTTTCCCCTTTTCTGGGTAGGATTCAGGATGGTCATAGATGCAGGAAGAGAGTGCTGTGGGGTGCAAGTGGTGGTGGGGTGAGACTTTTGGATGAGTGAAAGTGAGGAAGAAAGAAGATAGAAGTGTAAAACAAAGAAGGGATGAGAAGAAAATAAAAGAGATTTCGCACACACACACACACACACACACACACACACACTAACACACACACACATACGTGCAGGTGTGGGCATTCATGCATTCAGACGTGCATACATGACACATACGAAGGAAGTGGTGGGAAAATAAAGAGAAAGGGGGGGGAGGGGGGAGAGAGAGAGAGAGGGGAGGCAAGTGTGTGTGTGTGTTGTTGTTGTTGTTCTTCAGTTTAACGTCTTCCAACTTAACGTGATTACAGATAGATTGTGTAATGGTGTGTGTATGTGTGTGCATGTGTGTGTGTGCATGTGCTCGCTCGTGCATGCGCGTGTATGTATGTGCTTGCGTGTGTGTGTGTGTGCATATGCGCATGTGTGTGTGTGTCACTGTGTGTGTATGTGCGCGCGCGCGCGTGCGCGCGCGTGTGTGTGTGTGTGTGTGTGTGTGTGTGTGTGTGTGTGTGTGTGTGTGTGTAAGTAATTTCCTTTTGTATATGAGGGGTTATTGAAAGTAAAGATAAATTCCTACTGGACTGCATAATAGATGTGGGCATAAAAAACAAAGAAAAGCATAATTATTTAACATTTTAGGTAAATTTAGTGGAATCGATCTCTCATGTGAAATATTAGTGCTGGCCTTGTGCACTGTATTTTTTGCTTTTGGACAATCTAGTAATAGGTAACTTACGCTAAGAATTTCCCCACATACACATTTAACATTTTTGCTCTGTTTGGTTCAAAATGAATTTAAACACATCCTGTGAATTAAGGTTACCACCTCTCTAGATATCGGACTATCAAATTTGTCTAATTGAGTATTGGGGTGGATATCAGAATTTGATTGTATACAACTGTGATAATATTTACTATCTGTGTCTTTCAATAACCTTTTGAAACTGGTAAAAGATGCTTTATTAATCAAAGTACAACATTCTGACAGGTCTAACGGAATGTTCACTTCAGTGCAGTCGTGCCTTCAAATTGATATTGCGAGCTGCTCTCCAAGCAGCTTGATCAACTTTTTCATTTGTTACCAGCCGCCGTGGCGAAGTGGGTAGCGTCACGGACTCCCGGCTGGGAGGTCGTGGGTTCGAATCCCATCAGAGTCATGTGGGTTTTTCTGCCCGGACCGGCTCCTACCCAGAGTTGAGTTTGCTGTGGGCTCAGTTGGGAAGACTGGGACCACACAGTAGAGTTTCATCCACTTAATGGATGCGTTTCTGAGAATGTTGCTCAAATTTCATGACCAACACTGCAGGTGCCTGTATCTCTCGGGCCTGGTTGACGCTGGGATATATTATGAAAGGAAGCGTAGAGTACAGCCCTGTCATGTAGTCTCAGACCGAAATGGAAATCCGTAGCATCATCTTAATCATCCTCATTCTCATCGATCAGCATTAAAAAAAAAAAAGTCTCAAATTCTGTGGCCCTTCATGCCCTGCTCTCATGGTGACCTCAGTTTCGATGTCCTCTCTACATCTGCGGCCTTGGTTTGGTTCTGTCGGGGTCACGGGTATCGGTGAGTCCATGGGGGCTGTCCTTGGACGGACATGGTGGCGCCCTCCGGAGGGAGAGCTCACTCACGCCGGCTCCGCGACTAAGCAATTATTGTAATCAGTAGGGAGCTTAGTAGGTGGTGTCCTGCGTATGTTAGATCAGAACAGGCGCCACTGAACACCACTGAAGTGACTTGGCAGCAGTGCAGTGTCTCCCCGGTGGGTTGCCTCTTGACGACTTGACATTGACTGCTCCCTGTAGATGCTGAGGCTGCAGCGGGGCTGACCGGGCTGTGGCTGTGGACAGGGTGTCGGAATGAGCAGCATGGGTGCACTGCCTCTGAGGTGGTGCAGAGGTTGGGACAGCAAAAAAAAACAAACAAAAAACTTTTTCATTTGTTAAGATTCCATAATGTGAGGGCACCCAACAGAAAGTCACATTTATTCTTTTCATCGATAGGAGATGTGTCACGTAATTAATTTCTGTAATAGTCTTACAAGGAATCTTTGGATTTAGAGACTGTAAGACAGAAAGGGCTGACTTTGAATCACTGTACAGTAAAAGTGGACAATTTTCTATGGAAGAATTTGAAACATACTTTAAGGACATTAGAATAGCAACTAATCTGCAGTAAAAATTGACAAGTGTATGCCAAGATAATATAATTTCTCTACCTTTAATTTTGGTTTTATAAAAGCTGCTCCTGTTCTATGGTCATCTAACACTGAGCCATCTGTAAAAATTTGATTGAAGATGGTCCTTATATTGATTTCCTGAATGAGAATTGACATAATTCTTTACATAATTTTTTAAAAGATATGGTGGATCATTTTTGTTCAGTTCAGTATAGTTTGTGTCATAATGGTTTGTTTCCATTTAGGAATGGGTGGAAAGGACGAGTAGATAACTATTTTACTTTGGTTAATGTTGGGCTTCTTTTTTTTTTTTTTTTAGAAAAGTAGATGCATATGACTGAATAGATTTAGTTGATTTTATTTCAATCTTTTTAGAAACATCTGTCTCTGAATTTAGAGATACATCATTTGTACAGAAACTTTTTTTTGTGAAAGGTTATCTTATTTGAAACAAATTTAGGGGAGGACACTTTCCGAAACTCGTTCAAAGGTAAGATTCCAATTTCATTACAAGTCCCAATGTCACATGCATGTGTGGGAACTCCAAGAGCAAATTTATATGCTTTGCAGCCTACACTTTGTAACTTATTAAGTAGATGCTGTGGAGCGCTGAAGAAGACTTCTTGAGCATATATATATCAATCTAGAGTGCACAAGAGCCGAAGATACATATGTTACACTCTCTTTTGTTTATCTTGTCCCCAGTTTTGTTTGCTTAAATAATGTTTAGAAAGTTCAAACTTTTTCCTGCTTTATTTTAAATATATTCAGTAAAAATTACGTTGGTTCCATGAGAATTTTGATGCTAGATTTACTAGGAATTTCGACTGGTGAGTTGATTTTAACGTGATGACAGCCCTGATGTGGCCCTCTGCGGTCGGCTGGGCTATAAGCAACATTATCTTATCTTATCTTGCTAGGAATTTAACAGATTTGACATATTGTAAGACCGACCCATTCAGGTAAATTGTGGAAGTTTCTCTGGGTCATTGTGTGTGTGTGTGTGTGTGTGTGTGTGTGTGTGTGTGTGTGTGTGCTCGCGCGCGCATGAAGGCTGGGGAACTGATGAGGGAGAAAATCACCAACAGTTGTTAAGCCATAGAGGATCATGGACGGTAAGCAGGCGATTACATTGGATTCAGAAAAGAAAGAAGAATTAGGCACAAGATATGGTGATGTATTTTAAGATATCTTTTCCTGTTCTCATCAGTTTTAACTATAACATCCTTTGCTAACATCATCATTGAAAGCCATAATTTGTGACTTGGTATATTGTGTGTGTTGTTGTGAATACATGTGTGTCTGCACAACTTGGCAGTGAACAGTGCGTGAAAACGTTTATTTGGTTTTGGTCCGCCAGAGTGTGCAAACTGTGGAGAAATCAGGCAGACATCTGTCTCCGGCAGCGGCGACAGTACTGCTGGCAGCTGTTTGAAACCACTGAGGACTTTCTGAAAAAGCTACAGCATTACATCGAGTTTTTTCTGTTTTTGATTGTTTACACTACAGCTTGAGTGACTTTGTGTTTCAAAGGTCTTAGCTGGAATTTGG
>CM031608.1:15480143-15507643 GCA_018398815.1 Conus ventricosus
TTTTTTCACCCTCTCATATCTTTGGAAGGGAAAAGCTTCATGGTGCATTCCACGTGATGTGCCACTCACAGTAAAAGAGGTTCTTTCGGAGTGTTGACACCTGCATAATGCAGACACTAACACTTGACAGCAATCTGCTTGAAAACACTGTTTAGAGTTGGATGTGATTTTGTGTGCGTGTTAATTCCAGACGGATGTTAATATTGTTCAGCTGATCAAAGATTTTATGGATGAAATATTTTTAAAGTAATATTTAGGTCTTTTAAAAAATCTGTAGTGTGTGTGTGTGTGTGTGTGTCTGTGTGTGTGTGTGTGTTTTGGGGAGGGTGTAATTTGTTCCCTGACAGCTGTATGAGGAATTGACTGTGAAGAGATGGCAGGCCCGAAAAGGCTGCCAGTGGATGGCTGGGCTGTAAGCAACATGAACTGAAGAGGAACTCTTCATGGCTGAAGAGTTTGATCCATTTGGATCAGCGCAGGTGTAATACTCATACATGATCTCATCAACCATTCAGGTGTCAGTTTTGGTGTCTTCTCCACACCCTTACACAGGTTAATTCATGACAGAACTCTTGGTTGTCAGCAAGTTCGGGTTGGTCAGTTGTTTGTTGGACTTGGTGGTGTGATTAGAAGCAGCGGGGCTGGTCATTCACTCGTGCTGATTTTCACAACTCTTTCTGCGATAGGTTTGACCATAAGTATAGCAGGCGATGCAATGAGTTTATTAGACAGACTTGGCTAAAAGTATAGCAGGTGATGCTATGAGTTTATTACATTGGTTTGGCTTTAAGTGTAGCAGGTGATGCTATGAGTTTATTACATTGGTTTGGCTTTAAGTGTAGCAGGCGATGTCCTGAGTATTTTGGACCAGAACAGCATCAGTAAACCCCAAATAATGAAATCAGCAGCATATCTCTTTCTTATCTCGTAGATTCATCCGGTAGATAAGCTATTATGACCTGATCTGTGACAGAGCAAAGTTGGTGTAGCGTTGTTTGGGGAAGAAGGTGAGTCGTGCAGAAGTAGTGCTACTCTGATTCGTAAGAAAGAAAGGGAGATTACCTTCCCACATCCACAAACTCACCCTCTCCCCCCCCCCCCCCCCCCCCCCCAAAAAAAAATATCACAAAGAATGAAAAGGTAGAAGGCATGTTTCTGAGTGTGCACACATGCGTGCATGTATGCTTGCGTGCGGATGTACATATGTGCACGTGTGTGTGTGTGTGTGTGTGTGTGTGTGTGTGTGTAGTGTGTTGTGTGTGTGTGTGTGTGTGTAGTGTGTGTGTGTTTGTGTGTGTGTGTGCGCGCGCACAGTATGTCGGTGTATGTATGTATTAGCGGGATGTTGTTGTTTCAGGCACCTCCACAGACATGTCTGTCACAAAAGAGGCAGAGTCTGGTAAATGTGCCTCCATACTTTGCTTCGGACAGTACCCTGGTCTGAAAGTCTCCCTGCTGCCGAGTCGAGTTGAAGCGGACTATGCAGAGCTCTGCCAGCCAGAGTAAGTGACTAGTTCCATGTGCCGTCACGCATGGTGTGGTATTCATTTGTGTCAGGAACTGATCGTGTTGATCATGGCTTGGAAGGTGTGCATACATGCAACATGTAGGTTTTCAGAAACATGCTTTGGTAGATTCAGCCAGTTTTCTGTATGTGGTGAAAGCATTCTGAGCCATCCTTGATGCCAAATTAGTCCTCACTAACTTATCATTGTCGTTGAGCGTACTTATATTGCATCTATCCCCTGTTAGGGACCTAGTTCTTAGCACTTTACAATTCATGCTCACATTCATTTGCATTGGGAGTATTCATATAGCTCCATCTTCATTCACTGAGCAACTTCAAAGTACTTTACAATCCTTGCTCTCGTTTACACGACGGGCTGCCTACCTGGGTAGAGTCGACTTAAGAACTGCTTGTTGACAAAAGTCATTGATTTCCAATGTCATTCTACTGAGTATCAGCGCCTAAATTTTCTTTTGTTCCTTCTATTTTTCTCAGAGGATGCATATTTTGTGTCATACATACACACGTCCAAGTGGCTTTTCCTTTGGAAAGGTGATAATTGAACTCTGCTTATGCATAACATGATATGCATGCATTCATATATTTATAATCATATTCAGAGGGCCTTTTCAGGATGCAGCCAATGTTAAATCTGAGGGAAAAATCCTACTGTACACAAACAGTCCTGCAGAGATGCTATTGTTTTCTGGCAGCTTGATACAGAGATGTCCTTGTCCTGGCAGCTTGATACAGAGATGTCCATGCCCTGGGCAGCTTGATACAGAGATGTCCATGTCCTAGGCAGCTGGACACAGACATGTCAATGTCCTGGGCAGCTGGACACAGACATGTCAATGTCCTGGGAAGCTGGACACAGAGATGTCAATGTCCTGGCAGCTGGACACAGAGATGTCATTGTCCTGGGCAGCTTGACACAGAGATGTCAATGTCCTGGGCAGCTTGACACAGAGATGTCAGTGTCCTGGGCAGCTGGACACCGAGATGTCAATGTCCTGGGCAGCTTGATACAGAGATGTCAATGTCCTGGGCAGCTGGACACTGACATGTCAATGTCCTGGGCAGCTTGATAGAGAGATGTCCTTGTCCAGGGCAGCTTGATACCGAGATGTCCATGTCTTGGGCAGCTGGACACAGAGATGTCCGTGTCCTGGGCAGCTGTGCACAGAGATGTCCCTGTCCTGGGCAGCTGGACAGAGATATCCTTGTCCTGGTCAGCTTGATATAAAGATGTTAATATCCTGGGCAGCTGAATAAAGAGATGTCCATGTCCTGGGCAGCTGGACACAGAGATATCCTTGTCCTGGGCAGCTGGACACAGAGATATCCTTGTCCTGGCAGCTGGACACAGAGATGTCAATGCCCTGGGCAGCTGGACATAGAGATGTTAATGTCCTGGGCAGCTGAATAAAGAGATGTCCATGTCCTGGGCAGCTGGATGCAGAGATGTCCTTGTCCTGGATAGCTTGATATAGAGATGTCCATGTCCTGGGCAGCTGGACACAGAGATATCCTTGTCCTGGGCAGCTGGACACAGAGATGTCCCTGTCCTGGGCAGCTGGACACAGAGATATCCTTGTCCTGGGCAGCTGGACACAGAGATGTCCCTGTCCTGGGCAGCTTGATATAGAGATGTCCATGCCCTGCCCTTCTATCCCAGCAGTTCAAAATGAACTTGGTTTGCTAGACAGAATGATGCCCTTGTCCCATGAAATTCAAAATGAACTTGGTTTGCTAGACAAAATGATGCCCTTGTCCCATGAAATTCAAAATGAACTTGGTTTGCTTGACAAAATGATGCCCTTGTCCCATGAAATTAAAAATGAACTTGGTTTGCTAGACAAAATGATGCCCTTGTCCCATGAAATTAAAAATGAACTTGGTTTGCTTGACAAAATGATGCCCTTGTCCCATGAAATTCAAAATGAACTTGGTTTGCTTGACAAAATAATGCCCTTGTCCCATGAAATTCAAAATGAACTTGGTTTGCTAGACAAAATGATGCCCTTGTCCCATGAAATTAAAACTGAACTTGGTTTGCTTGACAAAATGATGCCCTTGTCCCATGAAATTCAAAATGAACTTGGTTTGCTTGACAAAATGATGCCCTTGTCCCATGAAATTCAAAATGAACTTGGTTTGCTAGACAAAATAATGCCCTTGTCCCATGAAATTCAAAATGAACTTGGTTTGCTAGACAAAATGATGCCCTTGTTCCAGGCAGTCAAACGACGGTTCATGTTATGTCCAGCATGGCTGTTCAGAGCAAGCTACTTAGTTTTGAGAGGCAGGGGAGTTTACAGCTCGCCCGTAGCTGCAGAGGCCAAGCCATGAATCCAGGTCAGGGAAAGGGGTGTTTACTGCAGGCTGCTCCCCACCAGCCAGCTAACCATGCTGTACTCAGCGAACTGAATATCATCTGTGTAAAGCCGGTCTGGCAACAATGTGTTCAGCATTGCTGAGCAGCCAGTACAAGTGGGGCTGTTTGTTTGATAATTAGTGGTTGTCATGAAAAATGTAATATATCTGTGCTCTTGAGATGACTGAATAGGCGAATTCCCGACAATTCTTTTAATACCAAACTCGACTAGGTTTATTTTCCTGCAGATAACGTAGATACAGCATGAAAGCTTGTACACATGTGGTCAGGCGATATTCAAACAATGACAACACACACACAATTGTGTAAAAATAACGTCATCACTTTCTGGGTATTTAATTTTCCCGAGTTAACTAGTACACAAGTTCGATACATGCCTCTGCTTGGACTACAGCAACAAAAATGTTGGATCAGAAATGTGTAAGCCTTGTTTGTTCGGCCCTTTCACTGTCTTGCACGGGACGGAAAAATAAAGCTGTGGCAGGCATTAGCTACATGAAGATGCATAAACTTGTGCTTCAACTGTGATATGGTGGATGGGCATCTGTGTTACTGATGTGTGTGTGTTTTCAGACCGTCCAACCTTGAGCATGTCAAGATGCTGCTGCTGATGTCCCAGTTTTTTGAGGGCCAAGTGGCCATAGCACATATTCAATCTGAGCTGCCTGAGGTGTTCATTTTGGGGGAGTGATCACCGCTACACAAGCGTACCATCCTTGTGCAAAGCAACTGTACGCCTCCCAGTAAGTGTTAATGGTTACGGATTGTGTGTGTGTGTGTGTGAATGGTATCATCATTCTTATGTTATATATACTTTTGTATATCTGTTTGCAGAGGAGTGAAAATTGCGACTTCACATTTAGATCTGAACATGCCAGAGAAGTTAAGTTTACTTTAGTGCGGTGATGCAGCAGCAACTGTGTTTTTTGAGAAATAGTTAAAAAAAATTATATTTAGATACACAACTAAACAAAACAAGTCCATGTAATCCCACTGTTTCAGTTGTGTGTGTGTGTGTGTGTGTGTGTGTGTGTGTGTGTGTGTGTGTGTGTTTCTGTGGTATACTTTAACATGAGTGATTTCTCGCAATTACAAGCGCTAACATGGCCAAATTTGGCAATGCAAAATACTGATAACGCCCAGTATGAATATTATGCTGAATGACGAAGGCCAGAAGTCTGTGGACAACATTTTCACCAATGATACGACCATGTGCCTGAATGGTGAAGGCTATAAATCGGTGATCAAAGTTTAGAGATCAAGAAATAAAGATCATACATAGCAATATGTCAGTGTATATATATCAGAATATTGATCAATGTCTTAAATTTTTAAGTTTTAAAGAGATGCGCCAACAGAAAATGTTTCTGATTGCTGCAACAGTATTGGTGGAAAAATACTGAAGGGACAGCATGGTATTTAGTCATTGCGTGACTGAGAAGTGAACTGGTCAGGGTAAGGTATTCTTCACATGCAACATAGATGGATCTGCCGTCCTTGCAATAGAAGAAAAAAAACCCAGACATTAAAAGAAAGAGCATTTGTATAATATTTAGACATATTATGACATAATCAGTGGATTACCAGATTCATAAACGTGTGAATGTAAGGAAAAAATACATAATAATGAAGCAAAAGTAATTGAATGTAGCACAAGCTGCATTTATATAATGGGCATGAAGCATATATGTGACCAGAGAAGAAAAGACATTTAAATAAACCACTGAACTGAACTGGGAAGAAAAAACACTGAATGAATGTCTGTATTTAGTGGATAATGTAAATGAAGAATTCTAAGTCCCCTCCCCCTGTCCATTTCCTTCCTGTCTTAGCTTCCCTTGCCCCTTCACATACACTTTCACACACACACACTAACGTAACACACACACACACACACACACACCACACACACACACTAACGTAACACACACACACACTAACGTAACACATACACACACACACACACACACACACACACTAACGTAACACATACACACACACACACACTAACGTAACACATACACACACACACAAACACGTCCCTTTTGTAGTGATCCAGTTCACTTTTTACACTTCTCCCTTCCTCCCTCTCTCTCTCTCTCTCTCCGTCTTTTTCTCTCTCTCTCTCTGTCCTCCTCTTTGCTACCCCCCCCCCCCCCCCCCCCCCCCCCCCCCCCCCCCCCCACCATTCCTTTCCCTGCTGTCTTCCTTTCACTTTCATTGTCATTCCTATGCTGACAGCTATGATGGGAATACTGTTTTGTGCATTTTCTGTCTGTTGTCTGAGTAAGAGACTTGTATATCCAAAATTAATTTCTCCGTTTTGTACTGCATTGCTTTACTCCTTGTTTTGTGTGTTCATTTGTACTGTATGTAAATCTGCATGGCTTTACTCCTTGTTTTGTGTGTTCATTTGTACTGTATGTAAATCTGCATGGCTTTACTCCTTGTTTTGTGTGTTCATTTGTACTGTGTGTAAATCTGCATGGCTTTACTCCTTGTTTTGTGTGTTCATTTGTACTGTGTGTAAATCTGCATGGCTTTACTCCTTGTTTTGTGTGTTCATTTGTACTGTATGTAAATCTGCATTGCTTTACTCCTTGTTTTGTGTGTTCATTTGTACTGTATGTAAATCTGCATTGCTTTACTCCTTGTTTTGTGTTTCATTTGTACTGTGTGTAAATCTGCATTGCTTTACTCCTTGTTTTGTGTGTTCATTTGTACTGTATGTAAATCTGCATTGCTTTACTCCTTGTTTTGTGTGTTCATTTGTACTGTATGTAAATCTGCATTGCTTTACTCCTTGTTTTGTGTGTTCATTTGTACTGTATGTAAATCTGCATTGCTTTACTCCTTGTTTTGTGTGTTCATTTGTACTATGCGGTTTACGTTGAAAACTGTATTTCCACTTGCAAACAAAAGTTGTCATTGGTATTTGATGTATACTGCACAGTCCTATACCATGCTTACAGATCAAATAGATGCAAACATTTTAGTGGTTTATGTTTGCATATGTACAGTTTAGGGTTTAGAAAAAACTGTCACGTTTCCCATGTTTTTCGGTGATTATACGATGTAGGTTAGATTTGCCTCTGTCTGTGTGATGAATTGTACTCATGTCTTTACTCATGACTGTTTAGGGACTGCGAACTTATCTCGGGCGCTACACACTTTGTGGCCTTCCAAGGCGAGGAAGTCCAGGTGGCCTGTGTGAAGCTGGACGAGGACGTAAACGAAGCAGCCAAAATAGAACCCATCCTCAGGAAACTGAAAGACAAGACCCAGACATTTCCCCTGGAACGATCCATCGCCTTCATGTTCGCCTGCGTGGCCAGAGGGCACTACATATATTCCAAGTATAACGTGGAGAGCTCCGTGTTCCGCAAGCATTTTCCCACCATGCCGCTGTTCGGGTTCTTTGGCAACGGGGAGATCGGCAGCGAGTATCCATTCCTGAACAAAAGTGGTCACAAGGGAGAGAACTTGATGAACTCGTACACCACTTTCCTTGCCGTCGTTGCTTTGCCTTAACTTGACCTCCCTGGTCGAGAAAAGGGGATTGTAAAGTGAGGAGACAATATGCCTTGTGTGGTTGGACGCTCGTGACCTTTATTTTGATGCTGATGAATGGGGAAAGAAGAGACGAAAAGGAAAGCACATTGTGAGGTCTGCGACATTGTTAATGTGCACAACTCCAGCTGCGTCATTGTTGCCAGATCTTGACGAGCTCCCTCCACATCACTGTTGTTACCGGAAAGGTTTCTCGGGATGCATCATCGCTGACAGGTCTAGAAAACTCCTTTCAGCTGTGTCATTGTTATCAGGTTAAGAAAGGTCTCTTGCCAGAGACGACTGCTTATTTAAAAAAAAAATTATGATGACTTGGGTATACAGCACATGTTGCAGCCTGTGAATGTTTTAGGCAGATTTTCCAACGGCAGTGCAAAACTGTGCGCAGGGACGATCATGTGTAACTGGGGACACGGGTGTCTGTTTCGGTTTTCTTTCCCATTCCACGTGCAGTATCTTACTGTTTTTCACTCTCATGGACGTGTTGCAACGCACTTTTTCTCCAAGCATGCTAACAATCAAGCATCTTTCATAAATCAGTACTCTTGGAGGCTTTAGTTCTATGCACTTCACCTGTGCCAAAAGCAGTAGGAGCTAGGACCAGCCTCCCCTAAAGCTTCAGCTCTGTTTCCAGTCAGATCAGCCTCACGTGTACTAACACCTGTAAGACCAGTCTCACCTGTACCGACAGCAGTAGGACCAGCCTCACCTGTACTGACAGTAGTAGGACCAGCCTCATGTGTACTGACAGCAGTAGGACCAGCCTCACCTGTACTGACAGCAGTAGGATCAGCCTCACCTGTACTGATAGCAGTAGGACCAGCCTCACCTGTACTGACAGCAGTAGGACCAGCCTCATGTGTACTGACAGCAGTAGGACCAGACTCACCTGTACTGATAGCAGTAGGACCAGTCTCACCTGTACTGACAGCAGTAGTATCAGCAGTACTAGGATCAGCCTCACCTGTACTGACAGCAGTAGGACCAGCCTCACCAGTACTGACAGAAGTACGATCAGCCTCACCTGTACTGACAGCAGTAGGACCAGCCTCATGTGTACTGACAGCAGTAGGACCAGCCTCATGTGTACTGACAGCAGTAGGACCAGCCTCACCAGTACTGACAAGTACGATCAGCCTCACCTGTACTGACAGCAGTAGGACCAGCCTCATGTGTACTGACAGCAGTAGGACCAGCCTCACCTGTACTGACAGAAGTACGATCAGCCTCACCTGTACTGACAGCAGTAGGACCAGCCTCACCTGTACTGACAGCAGTAGGACCAGCCTCACCAGTACTGACAGAAGTACGATCAGCCTCACCTGTACTGACAGCAGTAGGACCAGCCTCACCTGTACTGACAGCAGTAGGACCAGCCTCATGTGTACTGACAGCAGTAGGACCAGCCTCACCTGTACTGACAGCAGTAGGACCAGTCTCACCTGTACTGACAGCAGTAGGACCAGCCTCACCTGTACTGACAGCAGTAGGACCAGCCTCATGTGTACTGACAGCAGTAGGACCAGCCTCACCTGTACTGACAGCAGTAGGACCAGCCTCATGTGTACTGACAGCAGTAGGACCAGCCTCACCTGTACTGACAGCAGTAGGATCAGCCTCACCTGTACTGACAGAAGTACGATCAGCGTCACCTGTACTGACAGCAGTAGGACCAGCCTCACCTGTGCTGACAGCAGTAGGACCAGCCTCATGTGTACTGACAGCAGTAGGACCAGCCTCACCAGTACTGACAGAAGTACAATCAGCCTCACCTGTACTGACAGCAGTAGGACCAGCCTCAGTGTACTGACAGCAGTAGGATCAGCCTCATGTGTACTGACAGCAGTAGGACCAGCCTCACCTGTACTGACAGCAGTAGGATCAGCCTCACCTGTACTGATAGCAGTAGGACCAGCCTCACCTGTACTGACAGCAGTAGGACCAGCCTCATGTGTACTGACAGCAGTAGGACCAGACTCACCTGTACTGATAGCAGTAGGACCAGTCTCACCTGTACTGACAGCAGTAGTATCAGCAGTACTAGGATCAGCCTCACCTGTACTGACAGCAGTAGGACCAGCCTCACCAGTACTGACAGAAGTACGATCAGCCTCACCTGTACTGACAGCAGTAGGACCAGCCTCATGTGTACTGACAGCAGTAGGACCAGCCTCATGTGTACTGACAGCAGTAGGACCAGCCTCACCAGTACTGACAACTACGATCAGCCTCACCTGTACTGACAGCAGTAGGACCAGCCTCATGTGTACTGACAGCAGTAGGACCAGCCTCACCTGTACTGACAGAAGTACGATCAGCCTCACCTGTACTGACAGCAGTAGGACCAGCCTCACCTGTACTGACAGCAGTAGGACCACCTCACCAGTACTGACAGAAGTACGATCAGCCTCACCTGTACTGACAGCAGTAGGACCAGCCTCACCTGTACTGACAGCAGTAGGACCAGCCTCATGTGTACTGACAGCAGTAGGACCAGCCTCACCTGTACTGACAGCAGTAGGACCAGTCTCACCTGTACTGACAGCAGTAGGACCAGCCTCACCTGTACTGACAGCAGTAGGACCAGCCTCATGTGTACTGACAGCAGTAGGACCAGCCTCACTGTACTGACAGCAGTAGGACCAGCCTCATGTGTACTGACAGCAGTAGGACCAGCCTCACCTGTACTGACAGCAGTAGGATCAGCCTCACCTGTACTGACAGAAGTACGATCAGCGTCACCTGTACTGACAGCAGTAGGACCAGCCTCACCTGTGCTGACAGCAGTAGGACCAGCCTCATGTGTACTGACAGCAGTAGGACCAGCCTCACCAGTACTGACAGAAGTACGATCAGCCTCACCTGTACTGACAGCAGTAGGACCAGCCTCATGTGTACTGACAGCAGTAGGATCAGCCTCATGTGTACTGACAGCAGTAGGACCAGCCTCACCTGTACTGACAGCAGTAGGACTAGCCTCACCTGTACTGACAGCAGTAGGATCAGCCTCACCTGTACTGACAGCAGTAGGACCAGCCTCATGTGTACTGACAGCAGTAGGACCAGCCTCACCTGTACTGACAGCAGTAGGACCAGCCTCACCTGTACTGACAGCAGTAGGATCAGCCTCACCTGTACTGACAGCAGTAGGACCAGCCTCATGTGTACTGACAGCAGTAGGACCAGCCTCACCTGTACTGACAAAAGTACGATCAGCCTCACCTGTACTGACAGCAGTAGGACCAGCCTCACCTGTACTGACAAAAGTACGATCAGCCTCACCTGTACTGACAGCAGTAGGACCAGCCTCACCTGTACTGACAGCAGTAGGATCAGTCTCACCTGTACTGACAGCAGTAGGACCAGCCTCACCTGTACTGACAGCAGTAGGACCAGCCTCACCTGTACTGACAGCAGTATGACCAGCCTCACCTGTACTGACAGCAGTAGGATCAGCCTCACCTGTACTGACAGCAGTAGGACCAGCCTCACCTGTACTGACAGCAGTAGGACCAGCCTCACCTGTACTGACAGCAGTAGGACCAGCCTCACCTGTACTGACAGCAGTAGGACCAGCCTCACCTGTACCGACAGCAGTAGGACCAGCCTCACCTGTACTGACAGCAGTAGGACCAGCCTCACCTGTACCGACAGCAGTAGGACCAGCCTCACCTGTACTGACAGCAGTAGGACCAGCCTCACCTGTACTGACAGAAGTACGATCAGCCTCACCTGTACTGACAGCAGTAGGACCAGCCTCATGTGTACTGACAGCAGTAGGACCAGCCTCACCTGTACTGACAGCAGTAGGACCAGCCTCACCTGTACTGACAGCAGTAGGACCAGACTCACCTGTACTGACAGCAGTCTGACCAGCCTCACCTGTACTGACAGCAGTAGGACCAGCCTCATGTGTACTGACAGCAGTAGGACCAGCCTCATGTGTACTGACAGCAGTATGACCAGCCTCACCTGTACTGACAGCAGTAGGATCAGCCTCACCTGTACTGACAGCAGTAGGACCAGCCTCACCTGTACTGACAGAAGTACGATCAGCCTGACCTGTATTGCCATATTTTTAAAATTCAGTGAACTTAACTCAGTGAACTTAACTCAAGAAACATATACAAATTGTGCGCAGTTGATTTTGTTAACTTTTAAACTTTCCAAGGAAATTTAAGTTTAGTGCTGCCTGTGATTTCTGTAATTTAATTTTTAGAAAAAAAGGTCATTACATTGTAAAAAGAAAATAAGGAGAAGAAAAAAGTGATATGTGCTTGCTTTATAATGACTTTACAGTTCATTAGAAGATGAACTGGAAAGAATCAGATGACTTTTTATCCAAATGATATTCCCCTAGTGATAAAGATGTTCTACTTCAGATTCTTTATCTATGGTAGATTTGATTTCTTCTTGCTAGGAAATGTGAATACTGAGTGGAAAGCGACAGTTTTGTGTCAATGGGAAAAACTTGTGTATACTCGACTTGTCTTGGGAGTTGCCTGTGTAGTGTCCTATGTGTTTAAGGAGGCAGTGTCTCACTGACGCTTGAGCTTCAGCAGCTGACATTGTGCGAGTTCACTGAAGCCTTAAGTTCAGCACAGCATTATTGACTTAACTTCTGTGGCCATTGAACTTGTGTAGGTCACGACAGAGGTGGCTGAGAGATCATTGACCCAACTTCACCAGCGGCCATTAAACTGTTGTAGGTCACGACAGAAGTAGCTGAGAGATCATTAACCTAATTTAACCAGTGGCCATTAAACTTTTGTATGTCAAGGCAGAGGTAGCTGAGAGATCATTAGCCTAACGTGACCAGTGGCCATGACACTTTTGTACGACATGGCAGGGGTAGGTGAACAATTATTAACCTACTTTAACCAGTGGCCACTTAGTTGTTATAGGTGAAGACAGAGGTAGCTGAGAGATCATTAACCTAACCTCACCAGTGGCCGTTGAGTTATTGCAGGTGAAGACAGAGGTAGTTTAGAGATCATTAACCTAATGTGACAAGTGGCCATGACACTTTTGTAGGTCATGGCAGAGGTAGGTGAAAGATCATTAACCTAACTTAACCAGTGTCCATTAAACTTTAGTATGTCAAGACAGAGGTAGCTGAGAGACAAGAGGAAGTTGGCATCAGTTGTTACTCTTAGTTATTATAATTGTCAGTCTTATAATAGTTTATCTGTTAATTCCCTTAAGCAGTATATGACTGTCCCTGCTATAGTTTAGCTTTTATTCCTGTCTGGCAGTATATGACCATACTTGTTAGCCACCGCTTCCACCACTGCCTGCCTCTTCGTGTACGCTGATGCAGTCTTGGGTTATCTGCCTTGTCACTTACATTGATGCAGTGACTGTCGTGTTGTATTGCAGGGGAATTTGTCTGTCATGTTGCAGCACAGAGGAACCCACATTCATGGTGTATTACAGGGCAGCCCTCATGTACCAAAGGTGTTTCGTACATAAGGTTCCAGGCTCTTGCCTTCCCGCTGTGGGTGGTGTGGTGTGGACGTGACCACAGTTCTTTGGAAAGAACACCGAATAGCAGGCAAACATCTCTTACACTGTTTGATGACGTGAAGAGTGCCACCACAGGCAGGGTTAGGGTCATGGACTGTCGGGGAAAAGGAAAAATTTGCGTCAAATGTGCTGCATTCTGAGTGCTCTGGACATAGTTTTTGATAACAACCCATTGATTGTGTATGTACTTGCATCTGTGTACATGGTGTGTGTGTTTGTGTGTGTGTGTGTGTGTGGTTGTGTGTGTGTGTGTGTGTGTGTGCGCATGCGTGCATGAGTTTGTGTTGGATTCCTGTACGCAACTGCCAACCATTGCTCGAAATTTGTCATTTTCACCTTCGGTAGATTTCATAATAAAATAACAGCTTTCTTTGATGTTTTACCGAGTTTGATAAACGAGCAAAATTAATTAAAGGGGTGAAACCCAAAAGAAAAAGGAGGGGAAACAAAGCCAACGGCCTTGATTTGTGGCAGACCCAGAAGTTCTAATGTTAGTGCAGTGTACTTACTCATACTCACGGGCTACTTCCCTTTAAGCAAACAGTGCTGCTGCGTCTATTGATGACTGCACCTAACGTCATGATCTCAAAGGTAGCAGTCTCCTCCTTACCACCGCTCACCTCCCTTTTCCTTCCATACACCCCAGGATGACTAATTTTGCTTTTCAACAGGTTAGCAGCTATGCCAATATACTTGCCGTTTGTTGATGCCTATTAGATTAGTTTTTTTTTTTTTTTTCAATCTGCGTTGCTTTGGGAATCATCTGAAAGATGAATGGGCAGGGCTGCCATTTGTGTTTAGGGTGTAACATGCAACTTTGATGTCGCTGCTGCATTTTGTGACAAAGAGCTATGCCAACAACAACAAAATCCCCCAAACCAGGCAAATGTTTCAGGGGCCTCTTGATGGCTTAAATGGAACTGAAACAATGTAGATCTTTAGACTGTGGACCTGTTTAGTAAAAAAGAAAAAAAAAACCCAGCCAAGTTCTGAAAGAAAAAAAAGAAAAAGCAGAAGAAAAATCGCTAATAGCAGCTTTGCTGCCTTTTTGACTGGATTCGTTGCTGGACATTTCCTTCTTTTTTTTTTCTTAAAAAATTAAGCCACACAATCACATGCCAGATTTCCCACTACTTAGACGGCCATCATGTCATGTGCAAAGCGAAATGCGACTGAAAATTCTATTGAGTGTGATTTGTCAGACATTGAAGACACCTCTGAGATAGTTTCAAAGAGGAAAAAACAAACAAACAGAAAACAAAACAAAAAAAACCTGCTAGGTGGTGTCGCATTTGAGTGCAATGCTTAAATTTGGAATGCTACATATAAAATCTCCTAACGCTATACTTTGTATTTTTGAGGTCATGGCAGGTCTGCATGTGCATCAGTTCTCGTGCACATCTGTGATAGTTGATCTTGTCTGTGTCATGTGTGGATGACTTAAAAAAAAATATTCATGTTTTTGTCATTCTGTTTACTGTCTTTTTTTGTTTTGCTTTTGATGCTAGTAACATGAACATACACAAGCATGAACACACTCTCTTTTGAATATACCTCAATTATTGAATCTCACCATATTTGTCAAAGCAAATATTGACTTGCTGTTTGTCTGTCTCTGGCTTTGTCTCTGTCTTTCTCTCTCTGTTTCTCTCCCTCTCTCTATCAGCACACACATGCACAAAACACACACGCATGCACGTGAGGACGACGAACAAATATAAGAATGTAGCTTGCTTCAAAACCTTGAATAGGTCTACGATAAAACTGCAAACAATTCAAAAATCAAAACTCAAATGAAACAGTGCCACCTGTTTGTAGTGAATGTCACTACCCTGCGTTTTTCTTTACATTTTAGTCAGAATTACTGGTTGGCTACTCTTCCTTCAGAACAAGATTTGTGTTTTCATTGATACAGGTATATTGTGTAAGGAAACATGAGTAAAGCCATGTCTCACACCAGAATGGAACCCTGCATGATCACCTTCTTCACCCCGACTGATCATCATGAACACCTTCTTCACCCCGACTGATCATCATGATCACCTTCTTCACCCCGACTGATCATCATGAACACCTTCTTCACCCGCACTGATCATCATGATCACCTTCTTCACCCCGACTGATCATCATGAACACCTTCTTCACCCCGACTGATCATCATGATCACCTTCTTCACCCCGACTGATCATCATGAACACAAACGTCTTGAATTCCGTGGCCCTTCATGCCCTGCTTCCATGTGGCCTCAGTTTTTATTTCTCTCCACGACTACGCCCATGGTGAGCTTGTCTGGAGATCGTGGCTATCGCCAAGATGATCATTGCAACTGACACTGGACGACGGGAAGGTGCCCCAGGGAACGGGATGCTCACTCATGCTAGCTCTGCAACTAAGCAACTTGTGGTTAGAAGGGGGCTTACTGGGTGGTGTTAGAACTATGTACATAGGATCAGAACACGCACCGCTGATCACCACCACAGCGTTTTGTCAGCAGTGACTCTGGATGGGCTGGATCATGCTGGCTTGATATTGTTTGACCGCGGTGGACTTTTTGTGATCCTGCCACGAGAAAAGGCAAGGTGTTGAATCGTTTGTCGGCAAAACAACACAAAAAGCAAGGAACCGGTTGTAATTAAACTTGGCAGACAGATGAAGCGAGGCCCACGAACAAACTCAGTATGTTTTGGGGGCGGAACTGTTGTGTAGATCTGGGTCAGAAACGAATCCACGATCTGTCTGACTTTGGCAGAGGTCTGCATTTTCCTGGGTGCCCTTCTAGATCGATGACGTGATCGTGCCTCTGTAGCTTCTTCCGTCTTTCCATCTCACGCTCTCTCTCCTTTCTCTCTCTGTCTGTCTGTCTGTCTCTCTCTCTGTCTATCTCTCTCACATTGTGCACCTGTTTTGTACACACTGAGAGAAAAGCAAAGGAAGAAATGAAAGGAACAGTCAGGTAGATTGAGACAGACAGGCAGTGCAGGTATCAATAAATGAGAACGAACAAAATAAAATGCACACACTGGCAATTTTTATTAAGTGTAAAACTAAAAATGTTAATACATACATAACTCCTTTGTAATCAACTGTTCGGTAGTATTAAACACACGCACACACACACACACACACACACACACACACACACACACACACACACACACACACACACACTTGCTTGCTCCTCAATCATGAGATATCCATTAAACGATCTTCATGTTTACATCCCAAAACGATAATCTTGTTTTTTCTTCACGTAGTATAGAGTATTCTATATAGGGCCTGCCCCATTCTCGTTAAAATGTTCAGATTAGCAACAGTGAAGTCTAAGTAGGTCCTACCCCATTCTCTCGAAATACGGCATACCTCATTCTCTTTACAATCCTCAACGTAGAAACAGAGCACTCTGAAATAGGTCATACTCAATTCCTATTACAATGCCACGCCATTCTCGTTGCAATCTTCAACTTTGCAATAGAGCAATCTAAATAGGGCCTACCCTATTCTCATCACAATCCACAACTTTGCAATAGAGCAATCTAAATAGGGCCTACCCTATTCTCATTACAATCCCCAACTTTGCAATAGAGCAATCTAAACAGTGCCTACCCTATTCTCATTAAAATCCACAACTTTGCAATAGAGCAATCTAAATAGGGCCTACCCTATTCTTATTAAAATCTTCAACTTTGCAATAGAGCAATCTAAATAGAGCCTACCCTATTCTCATTACAATCCTGAACTTTGCAAGAGAGCAATCTAAATAGGGCCTACCCTATTCTCATTACAATCCTCAACTTTGCAACAGTGCAATCTAAATGGGCCTTACCCTATTCTCATTACAATCCTGAACTTTGCAATAGAGCAATCTAAATAGAGCCTACCCTATTCTCATTACAATCTTCAACTTTGCAAAAGAGCAATCAAAATAGGGCCTACCCTATTCTCATTAAAATCCACACCTTTGCAATAGAGCAATCTAAATAGGGCCTACCCTATTCTCATTACAATCCTCAACTTTGCAATAGTGCAATCTAAACAGGCCTACCCTATTCTCATTAAAATCCACAACTTTGCAAGAGAGCAATCTAAACAGGCCTACCCTGTTCTCATTAAAAACCACAACTTTGCAACAGAGCAATCTAAATAGGGCCTACCCTATTCTCATTACAATCCACAACTTTGCAATAGAGCAATCTAAACAGGGCCTACTCTATTCTCATTACAAGCCTCAACTTTGGAATAGAGCAATCTAAAGAGGGCTACCCTATTCTCATTACAATCCACAACTTTGCAATACAGCAATCTAAACAGGGCCTACCCTATTCTCATTACAAGCCTCAACTTTGGAATAGAGCAATCTAAAGAGGGCTAACCCTATTCTCATTACAATCCACAACTTTGGAATAGAGCAATCTAAACAGGGCCTACCCTATTCTCATTACAAGCCTCAACTTTGGAATAGAGCAATCTAAAGAGGGCTACCCTATTCTCATTACAATCCACAACTTTGGAATAGAGCAATCTAAACAGGGCCTACCCTATTCTCATTACAAGCCTCAACTTTGGAATAGAGCAATCTAAAGAGGGCTACCCTATTCTCATTACAATCCACAACTTTGGAATAGAGCAATCTAAAGAGGGCTACCCTATTCTCATTACAAGCCTCAACTTTGGAATGAGCAATCTAAAGAGGGCTACCCTATTCTCATTACAAGCCTCAACTTTGGAATAAGCAATCTAAAGAGGGCTACCCTATTCTCATTACAAGCCTCAACTTTGCAATAGAGCAATCTAAAGAGGGCTACCCTATTCTCATTACAATCCACAACTTTGCAATACAGCAATCTAAAGAGGGCTACCCTATTCTCATTACAAGCCTCAACTTTGGAATAGAGCAATCTAAAGAGGGCTAACCCTATTCTCATTACAAGCCTCAACTTTGGAATAGAGCAATCTAAAGAGGGCTACCCTATTCTCATTACAATCCACAACTTTGGAATAGAGCAATCTAAAGAGGCTACCCTATTCTCATTACAAGCCTCAACTTTGGAATAGAGCAATCTAAAGAGGGCTACCCTATTCTCATTACAAGCCTCAACTTTGGAATAGAGCAATCTAAAGAGGGCTACCCTATTCTCATTACAAGCCTCAACTTTGGAATAGAGCAATCTAAAGAGGTCTACCCTATTCTCATTACAAGCCTCAACTTTGAATAGAGCAATCTAAAGAGGGCTACCCTATTCTCATTACAAGCCTCAACTTTGCAATAGAGCAATCTAAAGAGGGCTACCCTATTCTCATTACAAGCCTCAACTTTGCAATAGAGCAATCTAAAAGGGCTACCCTATTCCATACAAGCCTCAACTTTGGAATAGAGCAATCTAAAGAGGGCTACCCTATTCTCATTACAAGCCTCAACTTTGGAATAGAGCAATCTAAAGAGGCTACCCTATTCTCATTACAAGCCTCAACTTTGGAATTGAGCAATCTAAAGAGGGCTACCCTATTCTCATTACAAGCCTCAACTTGGATACAGAGCGCTCTGAATAGAGCAAACCTCATTCCTGTTACAATCCTCGGTTGAGAAACAGAGTGATTTTAAAAAAAAAAGAAGAGGAGGGGGAGGGGGATAGGCTACTCCTTTCTCATTATAATTCTCAACTTAGAAATAGAACTCCATAAATGAGGCCAACTCATTCTCATTCTGTTCGTCAACTTGGAATACAGCACTCTAATCACTTTTTAGGGCCTCCCGATTTCTCAGCTTCAAAATACGGCCCCCTGAATAAGGACAACCACATTGTTCTCACAACCCTCAAATTAGAAATACAGTATCCGAAATAGGGTCTACCCCGTTTTTTTTATTACAACCCACTAATTAAGAATGGAGCACTGTGAAAAGGGCGGACCCCATTCGCACTGCAGTTCAGATCTTGGAGATAGAGCACTGACAGGACCCGCCTCATTCTCTCTGCAATCCTCAACATGAAGTTACAGCTCACTGAATAAGGTCTACCTCATTCACGTCAGAATAATCTGACTTGGAAACTGTTTCATGGGAGTGTTGTTCCAGGAACGTGTTTTGCTTTAGCAGCAAACAAACGGGGAAAGAAAAAAGAAAAAAAAAAGCAGAGACAAGTGTGGCAACATGAGCAGGCCTACAATGCTCCATCACCTTGATTACTTGATGCGGTCTCAAAAATATGTGTGCAGTCAACGCACATGCTGAAATGCGCGCACGTGAGCATGGTCACCTAAACACACACACATGTGCGCGCGCACGCACACACACACACAATACGTGCGTGCACATACTTTTCACCGATGCATGATGTTAACACCTCCAGTCCGAAAGAAGAGGAGAGATGTGAAGACGCAAAAAAATCCCCCATCCCGCTTATCTCACCCTGCGCACGTAAACTCTCTCTCTCTCTCTTTCTCTTTCCTTTCACTTATATACAATTGCTTACATTCAATCAAAACAGCGAGACAGAAACATGAAAGCAAAACGTACAGCTACTCTCTCCCTTCACACACCCCTACCATAGCCTCCACGGCAATGGGCTTAGGTTAACAACCCCCCCCCCCCCCCCCCCCCCGCCCTTTATCATCTTTGGGTCCATCTCGCCGACCAACCTTCTCACGCGGAAAATTCACTGTTCACGAGGGCGCCCAGTCAATGACGTACATCGACACAATCAGTGAGTGACCTCGAAACTAGAACGGCGACGACGTCACCTTCTAACCGCTCCCTATCACCCGCATCGCGGACTGATTGTAAAAAAAAAAAGGAAAAAAAAAGACTACAGCGCTTATCTATTATCCTCGTAAATAAGGAATTTTGTCTTGTCTTCCTCGTCTACCCCTCCACATACCTTCTGACACGCAGAGACCCCCCCCCCCCCCCCTCCCACACACACACGCACACAAACACCTTAAAACCTCGTCATTTCATTGATTTTGGACCTACTAACTCCTTCCTACCCCACATCGAGGACTGATTGTAAAACACGCACACACACACACACACACACACCAGCGCTTAGGCCTATCTATCATCCTCGTAAGTACGCAATCTTGTCTTGTCTACCCCTCGACACACTTTGTGACACGCAGAGACCCCCCCCCCCCCCCCCCCCCCCCCCGTTCTCCACCACCATAATAATTAAAACTTCGTCATTTCAATGATTTTGGGCCCTCCGCTCTCTCCCTCCGCTGTGGCCTCCACGCCTGTGGCGCTGATCTCCATGTCCTGGGCCAGCTTGTCGTCCTGCGCCCGTCCAGTCCGCAGCTGCCAGCAGAAGACGACGAACCCTAACCCCGTCAGCCCCAGGCTGACCGCGGAGCCCGCCACCTCCAAGCCCACGTACCGCAAGCGCAGCTTCGTGACGTCATAAAGCGCGCATGCGCCCTGAGCGCCGCCGCACGCGCCACGGCCCGTCCAGAGCAGGCAGGTGGTGTCCACGATGGCGCCGAACGCGATGGGACCTGGGATGAACCCTGGGAACGATCATGGCGGACGTTTAGCGCAGGAGGGGGTGGCGGAAGGGGGGTGGGCGGGCGAGGAGAAGTGGTTGAGTGGAGGGCAGGGGAGGAATGGCTTAAGTTTTGATCTGTTCATGATTTATTTTTATACTCAAGGTCTGACCAGCGCGTTGGGCTAATGCGTAGGTCAGACATCTGCTAAGTCGTAGCCACGAGACCCTCTTCTTAAATTCTCTCATCTTAGTTATTTATTCATTTATCCATCAGCTTAAAATCATACACAGCGTGGTCTCGAAACTTAGCGAATGTGGTGTAGCGTATATGGACTTGTCTGCACGCAGTGACGTCTCCTTCATGAAACTGAAACTGAAACTTTTTATATGCTTTCATGAGACAACCAGTTCAGTTCAGTTCAGTGGTTTATTTAATGTCTTTTCATCGCCAGATGATATTAGACACTTTCATGAGACAAGTTTGAGTGTAGAATGACTATAGACAGGAAGTCGAAACTCGTTGCTTTTATGTTGTAATTGTAGATCAAATACAAATAAAGAGGTGCACAAAGCAAGAAGTTATCCCCAGTCAGTAATGCTTTACGAAACACGTAAGTGAATTTTCGACATGCTTGGCTTCTTCAGCTCTCACACAAGCATAAAAAATGCACAATACTCACCAGATGATTGCCAGTATCACAATGGCATATATAGATCCTACAGTACTACCTTGAAGGCTGTCAGTATCAGAATAACATGTAGATTCTACAGTACTCAATGGATGGCTGTCAGTAGCAGAATGGCATATAGATCCTACTGTACCACCTTGATGGCTGTCAATATCAGAATAACATATAGATCGTAAAATACTTCCCTGATGGGTGTCAGTATTTGAATAACATATAGATCCTACAGTACGTCACTAATGACCGTCAGTATCAGAATGACATATAGATCCTATAGTATTCCCCTGATCAATGTCAGTATCAGAATAACATACAGATCCAACAATACTTCCCTGATGACCGTCAATATCAGAATAACATATAGATCTTATATACTCCCCTGATGGGTGTCAGTATTAGAATAACATGCAGATCCTACAATATGTCACTAATGACCGTCAGTATCAGAATGACATATAGATTCTACGGTACTCCCCTGATGGCTATCAGTATCAGAATGAAGAAGAAAAAGAAACACCCGAAGGTGCTGGGGAGGACCCAGAGAAGCACTGTCTTCACCTGCCTTTAGAGCAGTCCTGTACCACCCTTGGAGGCCTGCGCTGTGTTGACGATGGGTACAGGCACGCACAGGACACTCCATTAAGATATCAAGGGACATAACTGCTCCTGAACAGAGGTAAATTAGACTACAGGATGCAGCTCATAACAGCCTTAAAGTAGCATCCCCATGGGTGTACCAGCCCGTATTTCATGACTGCAGAACCCACCGGCGAAAAACACCACCCTCCAGCTGCCGAGCACACCCCACAGACCCAACCACCCCTGCCCACGGACAGATGAAGACAGTGCCACTCCAGACACAGCCAAGCTTTCGCCATACGGTCTTATGTGCCCTCAAGAGAGAATCCAATGACAGAGAGTATCAGAATGACATACAGATCCTACAATACTTCCTAGATGTTGTCAGTATCAGAATGACGTTTAGATTCTACACTACTCCCCTGATGTCTGTCAACATAAGAATGACATATAGATCCTACAGAACTCCCCCATGGCTGATACAGATGTCACAGCGCTTCCCAGATGACTTTCAGCAACAGACGAGCAATTCATTCTGGTACTGTCAGCCCTCAGGGGAGTACTATAGGATCTATATGTCACTGTGATGTCAGCCATTAGGGGAATATTGTAGGATCTATATGTTCATTGTGATGTCAGCCATTAGGGGAATATTGTAGGATCTATACATCAGTCTGCTACTGTCACCCCATCAGGGGAGTACTATAGGATATATATGTCATTGTGACATTGTCAGCCATTAGGGGAATATTGTAGGATCTATACATCAGTCTGCTACTGTCACCCCTCAGGGGAGTACTATAGGATATATATGTCATTGTGATATAATCATATTGTCAGCCATCAGGAGAATATTGTAGGATCTATACATCAGTCTGCTACTGTCACCCCTTAGGGGAGTACTATAGGATATATATGTCATTGTGATATTGTCAGCCATCAGGGGAATATTGTAGGATCTATACATCAGTCTGCTACTGTCACCCCTCAGGGGAGTACTAAAGGATCTATATGTCATTCTGCTACTGTCAGCCAACAATGGGAGGATTGCACTGCACTACAGACAGCCAACAGGAGAGTCATTCTACTACTGACAGCAACAGGGGGTGGGGTGGGGAGGGGGGGGGATGTTTTCAATAAATGTCACTTTGCTTCATGCTTTGTATACGTGTGTTTGTATTTTGGCTTCAACGCCAAACAAAAGCGACGCGTTTTGAACTTTTATGTGCCGTCACTCTACGTACAAACTTGTATTTGTCAAAGTGTATAAAGCACCTCGTTCAGTGTGCTTAAGAGATGTAGTTTGGCTGGTTTTCAGTGATGCTGTGGTCTGTTCCAGTTGGTCAGCGTTGCAGCCGACCTGCTACATTCCTTTGCCGCTCCAGTAACTCAACTTTAATGGACAAACATAAAATGTTTCGCCGCTCCTCCACACACACACACACACACACACACACACACACACACACACGCGCGCACACACACACACACACACACACACACACACACACACACACACACACACAGAGACACACACACATACACACATACACGCGCGAGCGCACACACACATACACACACACCGAGAGAGAGAGAGAGAGAGAGAGAGAGAGAGAGAGAGAGAGAGAGAGAGGTGGGAGTGAGGTGGGGGCAGAGGGATGGGGAAAAGGGGAGCTCACCAATGAGTGACATTATGAAGGACAGCATGCCCATAGCCAGTGTTTTGTCCTGTTGCGACGCAGACCTGCAACACCCAAACATCATTCTGTACACGAACACACGGTATTTTCACGTGCGCTCGCACGCATATGCGCGCACGTGCTCGCGCGCGCGCCAGCACACACTTACACAGACACAGACAGACAGACAGACAGACAGACAGACACACACACACACAGTATAGGCGCTTGTGGGTGTTCGTTGTGTCTTCCCACGAAACGTTGTGTTCTTCCGATGGAAATACATGGGAAAGCATGGAGGAGGAAGGGGGAGGGGAGGAGGGGGAGAGGGAAGGGGGAGTGGGGGGGGGGGGGGGCGCTCCCGTACTGTCATCCGACGAAGTAGTGACTCCTGAGGATAAGATGACATATCAAGACGCAGTTTCTATGTTGAAGGACATGACAGAGAGTGCTGGTGCTGATGCCTTCACTGTACACGTTTTTTTCTGTGTTGTTTCTGGTTCTTTCTTTGAATAAGGGTTTTGAGCGTGGAGAGTTCCACGCATCTCTGCATCAGGGTTTTATCACTAGTATTCCGAAAGAAGAGAAACCAAAGCAATTTACTGAAAACTGGAGGCCAATAGCTGATAAATGTTCCGTGTTACATAGTATCAGCATGCACTGTTACACGTCTATAATGTGCTCTCCCAGGCGTTATTCATGACTGTCAGAAGGGATTCATTAACATGTTGGAGAAAATACTAGATTGTCATATGATGTTTTATTCATTTACATAAAAAGAGCATATTCTATGTCTGTTATTTACAGTGGATTTTGAAAAAAAAAAAGCTTTTGATAGCGTTTCTTAGGTCTTTATTGAAAGGTCTGTTAATTTTTTCTCACTGTCATTTATAGGGTGTATTCACACTTAAAAAAAAAAAAAGAGTACCTCATCATGTGTATCATTTAGTGGTCAATGTTCAATTTGGTTTAACTTGCAAAAGAGGCTGCAGGCAGGGTGACTCTATTGCACCATACGTATACTTGATGTTTGCGGAAGTTCTTTCACTGATGCTCAGAAAAAAATAAATAAAGTAAAGGGGCACAACATTAACTGGACAAGAAATCTAATTATCGTGGGTTTTTTTTTGCGGATGACACCGCCATATTCCTCGATGGCTCAGGGAAGTCATTCGCTGAGGCAATGTATGCATTAGCTTCCTCTTCAGGAATGCCTGTGCACAGGGTCAATACAAACACACCACAAACACCGTGGCAGGGAATAGAAGGAATTGTGACTTGAGGTTAAGGATAGACTGAAACTTTTTAATGGGATCCTGGCGTTGTTTGGATTCAAGGGATACCTTTCTCCACCAGAGCAGATGAAATCTTTCATCTAGATCATCCTGGTATACTGGACGCTATTAAAAGAATAATTGGGCTCTGGAAAAATGAGACATTACACCGCTGGGAAAATGAGCAATTATTAAGGCACTGCTACTTTCTAAACTGACCTTTATTTTTCTCAACCTACCAGACCCTTCTGTTCCATTTCTAGAAGAACTAGGACAAATACTGAATCCTTTTCTCTGGGTGGTAAAATCAACAAGGCCAAAACGTCTGCAGTTTGTCTCGTGTGAAGATGCTAAACCTAACATGTGTGATGTAGTTTCTATCTTGTTAACGCGCTGTCGTTCTGATAGGTATTGGTGTAGTGTTCAATAGCTTCATTCCCCCTCCCCCCCCCCCCCCCCCCCCCCTTGACCATCCCCTCTCCTTCCTACTCTCGTGACATGGCTTGTCATTCTCGTGACATGGCTTGTCATTCTCGTGACATGGCTTGCCATTCTCGTGACATGGCTTGTCACTCTCGTGACATGGCTTGTCATTCTCGTGACATGGCTTTGCCAGGGTTGGATGTGGACATCAAGGCTGACTGAATGTAGCCCCAGGTCTACCTGCAGCACTCCATAGTAAATCCAACTGATTGATCGACTGTACTCTTAGAGTTGGGTAGTTTCTGGTTTCAACCCCACTCTTGTACTTGTGCGTGTCGCGCATGGATGGATTAAGACGATGTGTACTACTGGCTCGTGACAGGTGGACATAAACTAAGTCTGACCTACGATGATTCCAGAAACACATGAATAATACACAGTACCCGTGCAACCCGATGACTGAGTGACAAAATCATCAACGTACTGCTTTAAATGGAAAACGCAACAAAGTCTGTGCGTGCTCAGCGTTAAAACTTCAGCTATTGCTGCACATGGTAACAGAGACTAAAGTTCTTACTTTTCAAGAAGTCCATCCCACCTGATGATGCTGATGTACAGGGGAGTGATGCTGGAGCTGACCAAAGCGCCGGACACCGTGTGCAGAATGATGAAAGGAATCAGGTAGTCACAGCCAGGGGAGCACACTCCCGTGCTAACTGTCTTCATGGCCGACAAGTTGCAGCCCGTGAAATGCTGTGGGGGGAGAAAAAACAACAACACAACACCAACAGGTAACACACCGTAAAAACTGATGCGCCAAAGCCGTGATAAATGTTTTAATTATATTTGGACAGATCAATCGGATTGTCTTTAGAAGCTGTGTCTGAGAAGAGACCGACAGTTTGAGAGAAGAGAGTAGGGCGCGTGTTATGGCACTCTGGTTTGTGGTGATGTGGCCAGTGACGTTACACTTTGTGACAGTGGCACCTTCAGGGAGGTTGATGACGTCTGAGCAAGTACTTTGTACTGACGTAGTCAATGATAACACGCTGTGTGACGGTGGCACCTTTAGGAAGGTTGATGACGTTTGATCGAGTAGTTTGTCGTGACGTAGCCAGTGACAATACACTGTGTGACGGTGGTACCTAAATAGGAAGGCTGATGACGTCTGATGAGTAGTTTGTGCTGACGCAGTCAATGACCACACACTGTGTGACGCCGATACCTTCAGAAAGGTTGATGTCGTCAAGCCACCTCCACAGCATTCTCAGCTCTGAGCCCTCTGTGTACACTCGGGTGCCAGGTGTAGGACTTTGTGAACGAGGGATGTCAGCTCTGTCTCGGTGTGTTCTTCTTTGGAGGTCCACTCCCAGGAATGTCCGGCAAGACGTCTTGAAGCATTTTGAGCATTTTCAAAAACATTGTAACTATTGATGTATCTACTCAGACGCTTTTTACAATAAAACTCGGATTCTGTCAGTGCATTTACTGTCTGTCTGTCTGTCTGTCTGTCTGTCTGTCTGTCTGTCTGTCTGTCTGTCTCTCTCTCTCTCTCTTTCTCTCCTCTCTCTCTTTCTCTCTCTAGTACGGTGTATAAAAATCAGATAAAACCTGAATGAAATAAAGAAGTCTTTTGAATGAAAAAGTTGAAGAAGGAGTGAATAAATATTATCTGAAGAGAAGTAGTTTACGCTTAAAGTAAGCCTATAAATACGTTTTTAAAAGGATTAAGAAAAAGAAAAAAGGAAACAATCGATTTCCTCCATATCTAGTAGAGCACAATCTTAGAATATCTGCAGAGATTGATATAATCATTTCATAACCATGGAATTTAAGCGCCTGTTTTCACTCGCACATTCCACGGAACTCACCTAATCGTATATCACTGCTTTTGTTTCCTTGTTCGTTTTTTTTTTTTTTGGTCATGTTTCACACCAGAGAGAGAGAGAGAGAGAGAGAGAGAGAGAGAGAGAGAGAGAGAGAGAGAGAGAGAGAAGAGACAGACAGACAGACAGATAGACAGACAGAGACGGACAGACAGAAATACAGAAAGTTACATTCACACACACACACACACACACACCACACCACACCACACCACACACACACACACACAAACACACAGACACGCGCACGCACGCACGCACGCACGCGCGCGCGCACACACACACACACACACACACACACACACACACACACACACACACACACACACACACCGTGGCGTTTACGGCCTGAGTGCAGCCAGCATGACATGGGGAGAGATACGTCAGTTTTCCGTCACACACCGGCAAGTACTGACTGACGTCACACTGACATTGCGTCACAGGATCCCCATTGGTTATGAGATCACTGGAAAAAAAGAAAAAAAGACAAAAAAAGA
>CM031608.1:15512643-15532643 GCA_018398815.1 Conus ventricosus
TAAATGACAATACAGGTGCGACACGTTTCGATCTTCAAACCCATTGCTAATTGGACAACCTATTTCTTTCTTTCTTTCTTTCTTTCTTTCTGCGTACGCAGGCTGATACTCCTGCAGACACTCCCATCTACCCAACAAAGGGGGTGGAGTTCTGTGTGTATAACCGTTTTTTTGTTGTTGTTTTTTTATCCCGCCGTTAAGGCAGCCATACTCTAATTTTTGGGAAGAACAACCAATTGGTTGGTGAATCTAGATCGCAAACTTATAACGAAACTAGAACTGTTTTTTAAGACGAAACACAGTCCCCTCTAAACTGAAACTTGCGGTTCTAAATTTTAGCTAGTTCGCATACCTACGATGAACTAAAAGGTGATTCTTGATTTAAGTTCGCCCAATCTTTTCTTGGGGGCACACAGCCAGCGAAAGACTGCTCGCTAATCAGCTAATGTTGCTGAACTGCTCGTTTTGAACAGGCTCTGAAATCGACTTAAGCAGTCAGCCTTTTTGTCCACAATTTAAAGTGTTTATTTCCGAACTATTGTAAGCTTGAATATTTCAGTCGCACAGCATAACAACGCTTTCTTACGAATCGAGAGTGGAAATGCATCAACCAACCTGAAACTGATTTCCCTTACTGGAGAGTCCTCATAAACTAATTACAATTAAAGAAGGGCTTTCATATGGCTATCCCTATTTGCACGAATCCTAACGGTTCCCAAATCATAATGAGTGATCCCCCCTCAACAAACCTACCATTGGCAAGATTCATGAATTTCGCCGAAAGACAGAGCAGCTGAGAACGAAGACAAGCTTGCCAGCAGAAAAGATTACAATGTAAGTTGGCGATCTAGAAGTTCGCTCGGTCTCAAGAGCTGTGCTTATCATAATCACGATTTTGGCACAGCTTACACAAGCTTTTCCCCTGCTTTATTGAAAGTGCGTTTCTGTTCTCAGTTACTTGTATGTTTGGGATGCATTATGCATGTGCTATGCTCAGCTAACATCCACGACTTAAATCAGTTTGAAAGCAAATATGTTTTCAGAGATTGTCTATTTTTGACTGCACGAAGTTTGAGGTCAAGAATCTAGTTCGTCTTGCCTCGCGACCTGTGCATTCTTGTCTTTGTTCTTCATTTCCCGATCTCTGGTTGGCGATCTAAGGTCAGTGAGGTTCGCCAACCTCTCCAACCTCAGGTTAGCGGTGAGAAAAGGATCGCCTCGCATGTTCCGGTGTAACGAAAAGTTTTAACTCCCGAATGGTTTAACTCCCAGGGTGTTAAACTGTTCATATGTAAATTTTAACTCCCTGGGAGTTAAACTAGAATGACTCCCACCCTGTGCCAAAATACCTCCACTCAGTAAAACTTCAAAATGTTCTAAAATCTTTTTTGTACAAGCCTCAACAAATTCTTGAAACCTTAAGGGGGGAGTCATTTTGTACATATATCAGACTTAACTCCCACCCTGTAACAGAATGACCCCCCTGGGAGTTAGTACAGATTAACTCCCGGGAGTTAATCCAGGCGTGTAAAAGTTTAACTCCCTGCCACTAAGGGGGGTCAGTTTTTCACAGTTTAGAATAACTCCCCTGGGAGTTAATGTGTACACGTGTTTTCTGACTCCCAGGGAGTTACTTTGTAACAGAGGGGGAGTTAATCTGATCATGACTAAGATGACTCCCCACCCACCTATTCCCAGGTGTCTTTCGGTAAGAGAATGGAGAAGGGGATTTAATGTTCATGATCATCATCATCATAGGGAAAGGAAATGTCCGTGTACATATTCATGTGCTCATCTATGCATGTCCTTGATATTTTACTATACCTTTTTGTATATAATCTGTATGTATAGTCTGTATATACATGAATTAATGGTTTGATGCCTTTGGTAGAAATACTGTACCTTTAGTCTTTGGCGTTCTCTCTTCTCTTCTCTCTCTCTCTCTCTCTCTCTCTCTCATGGAATCTTGCCACTATCAAACTGTCACCTATACGTGTAGGCCATTACACTCAAATGGTGTAGAAATGGAAATTTTCAATTTTTCATTGTGTCATGCCGCCAAATTAGGGAGTGGGGGGGGGGGGGGGGGGGGGGGGGGGGGGTTGAGAGGGTAAGGAAGGTGGGGAGAGAATGACGAGTAGTCGCGACGTGACTAAAATTGTTTGTATTGACTCGCTACATCTGGGAGAGAAGGAAGGAGAAAAAGGGTTGGCATAGATTAGAATTTGTGTGTGAGACACATGGGATAGAGAAAGGGGGGGGGGGGGGGGGGGGGTGGCTGTGTTTTGTACAGTTTGTACAAGAGGGTGGCTGCTTGGGACCGATGTGATGAAGTTGTCAAGTGACACGTCACAGGTGTGGTGGTGTGCGTGTGCCAAGCTAAAAATGAAAGTCGGCCAGCCAATCAGAAAAACACATTTTTCAATAAAATTCAGGACACGTGACTAATTCACAGAAACCAATAATATCGAAGGAAACAATTCTACCTGACAAGTCTTGATCTGACAAATTAGTGTAAGAACACACACACACACACACACACACACACACACACACACACATTTCGAATATATATATATATATTATATATATATATATATAAGATGCATGGGTGGTAGATCTAGCGAGGTGCGGGGAGTGGGTGGTGGGTGGGAGTCATTCTGGTGGTATGTCAGAATAACCCCTGGAGTCAAACTGAAACACAGAGGGAGTTAGTTTTTTATATTCTAGTTTAACTCCCAGGGAGTTAAAATTTACAAATGAACAGTTTAACTCCCTGGGAGTTAAACCATTTGGGGAGTTAAAACTTTTCGTTACACCGGGAGGTGTTTGGGGGTTAGCGGAAAGGGAAGTAACCGTATGAACGCTCTCCTACAATGGAAGTCAGTTTATGACAACTCTCGTGAGATGGAGCTACATTTGTGGTTGGTTGACTTAAATCTGAATGGTGCATATGCAAAATAGAAAGCAAAGTAACACAGCAGAAGGCACCCAGGTGGCAGATGGGTGTAGGGCGGCACAGATTTCCTTCCTCGCACTACGAGTGACGACGGGACTAGCCTGTGTCGCCGGGGGACGGCTCTCGAGGCGGCGTGACACTTGGCGACGAGGCGCTGCCACTCTGCGAAGTACCCAGTGGCCTGCACATCTAGCAGGGCTCTCCCTTTGGTGGCTGGGGGGAGGGTGGGAACGTCCCTATTGGGCGCAGAGTGGGCATGAACCTACGTGCAGCGGCTCGGCGACTTGTGCCTTGTACGTCTCTCGAGTCGGCCTCACGCGGCACAGGACCGTCGCCACTCAGCATGAAGACGGTCGCCGGTAGCCCTGACGACGGCCTTGGAGGAACCACCACGACGACGACATCTACATCAACATCAACCGCAGCCGAACCACCTTCAGACAACCGCTCGGCGGTCCCAACGACTACCTACCTCATTTAGGCTCCTGCCTGACGGCGCCATCCTTCCCGGGACCCTCCACCCGATCCTTACCCAGACTTCTCAACCCAACCTGCCAGTCTACAATGTCTTTGCCAAGACAAACGTCTCCATGTCAGAGCCTTGGCTGTGGCGATATCTTGTCCCTAACAGCATTCTGCTATGAGGACGTTAAACTCATCCTTCTTCTTCTAGATGTGATATCACACACACACACACACACACACACACACACACACACACACACACACACACACACACACACACTCATCAACCCCTTCACTCATATTGCCACACCCCCACGTATTCTTTCCTCTCTAAGCAAGTCATGTTGTCGTCCCTCACCTGTTTCAGGCATGAAATGGCACAGCACACACACTCTCACCGAAAATGAAGCTGCCGAGGCGTGGCTCCAGGTCAAACTGGTAATACAGGAACTTGATCAGGAAGGACGTGAAGCCGATGAGGGCGAAGACTTTGACAGCCAAGGCCAGAACCATCAGCACATAAACAGGGGCCCGCAGCAGGCGGCACAGCGAGACCGGCAACTCTGCAACGCCACCACCACCACCACCACCACCACCACCACCATCATCATCATCATCATCATCATCATCATCAGTCAACTCATGTTCTGGAACAACTGTGACATCTAAGGCATGGGAGCGGGGATTTACGGAATGGCGAGGGGATGGCTGGGAGTGCACAGCAGACCCTCCAGGATGGGTAAACCATCCAGAGATCATCAGAAAGAGCTGCCTGAGACCGGATATTGTACCCCACTCAAGGTCCTCAAAACAAGTTTTTGATAGAACTCGCCGTACTTCTTTGAAAGCAGATTAAAGGAAGCTTCTTACATTAACAAGACTGATTATCATGCCAGTCTAGCCAGCAGCTTGACTTAATCTGGCCTGGAACTCGCCGTACGTCCTGAAAGCAGCCTGAAGGAAGCTCTCATCAGCAAGATTAAGAATTAGGCCAGTCTAGCCAGCGGCTTGACGTAACTTGGCTTCCAAGCTGATCGGCACCACAGAAGCTGGGCCGAGGAGGTTTGTAGGCTCATGAGCCAGTTATCTGGTAAAACAGACAGGAGATTCAGGTTAGATGACCAGCGGAGCCATGACAGAGGCAGCTGGAAAGAGTGCCAGTGGATCTAATCAAAGTGCAACAAAAGTGAACGTTATAAGGCTGAAGTTCAGGAACACGTATCCGATAGCGGTGTGGGTAAGCTAGTCGTCTAAAAATGCAGCGCCTTGAGATGCCCACCCACCCGAAAGTCGCGGGTTCGAATCCCGGCGGCGCCAAAAATATTTATGACAGCAGAAGGTCAGCTAGGAGTTCTGACAGGATGGGGCCCAAACCCATTACGGAATGGGGTGGGGTGGGGTGGGGTGGGGTGGGGTGGGGTGGGGAGTATTGAATTGTTTTATCATCATACCAAGTTTATTGCACATGCATGCGTGCTCCTGCGTGCGCACGTACGTGCACACACACAAGCAAAAACACACATACACGTCGTAAGTTCACACGCACACACACACACACACACACACACACACACACACACACACACACGCACGCGCGCACACACACATCCGAGCACGTGCCCACTAAAGATGTCGTCAAAATCAGGTTGCATATCCACCCTCTCATGACCAAGAATCTTCGTGTTCATGTTCTCACCTTTAAGCACATGAGAAAAGGTCCGTTTCTGAAGTCCTGAGCTAGACTTCACGTCCTCCTCTCCTGGAGTCTTTGTCCCTGGGAATGTCCTGTTGTGTCTTTAGCGTCTGTCCCCTGGCAATGTCCTGTTGTGTCTTCAGCCTCTGTCCCCTGGGAATGTTCTGGTGTGTCTTCAGCCTCTGTCCCCTGGGAATGTTCTGGTGTGTCTTTAGCCTCTGTTCCCTGGGAATGTCCTGGTGTGTCTTTAGCCTCTGTCCCTTGGGAAGGTGCCGGTGTGTCTTTAGGCTCTCCCAGAATTTCTTTAGCATGCACATTCTCCTCATGTTCTAGAGGTTCTTTCGTGTGTGAACTCGTTGACCGTTCTTGAGGAAGTTCAGTATGGTTGGTTTCCTTACGTTCCAACAGGTGTTTTCTATCCACATCCTTCTCTGGATCCCGACGGCTGGACCCCTCCACTCTTTTATTCCCTACATGCCGATCTGGTTCCGAGGCCAAGTCTTGCCTGTCTGTCAGGTGTGGCTGCCAGTCCTGTCCTGTGCCCAGCCCCTGCTGCTGTTGGATGGAGTCGTGAAGCTTGTGCTGGCTGTTGTGCCCACCCTCAGTCTGGCGCTGGCTGTCTCCCCCTTTACAGACGCTCTCCACCCCCTGTCTGTGGCTGTCCGGCACGTGAGCATCCTTCTGCAGGGGACAACGACCCTCCTGTTGGTCTTCATGCAAAGCATCTGAGCTTAGTGGCTGCTGGTGGTTCTCTCCTTCATTGCGGACGTTTTCGCGTTCCTGCACGTTGTGATCTTGGGGGTCCTCCTGGCTGTGGGCGGTCTTCATTCGCCTGGGGAAGCAGAATAAAGGGAGGGCCAACAGGAGGCTGAGGACGCCAGCGGGCAGGAAGCCCAGCCACCAGGCGCTGATCCAGCGGGGATCCCTTGGAGTGATCATGGTGTCTGGACACAGCACAAGTCCACGCACCGACGGTGAGAATGGGAGCAGTACAGACAGAGGAGCCGAGGGGAGATGGACAGAGGGGAAATAGGGGACATTTGAAATCACTGACAGACATATCAAGACAAAGGGAGGATAGGGAAGAAAAAGCGAAGGAAAGAGAGACAAGGGAGGCTAAGACGAGGGATGTAAATGAAAGAAAGCACTGTTTAGGGTTGACAGTGTAAATAAAGGCTGAAGCTGATGATCAATGATGACGGCGAGAAGGGTGACCTTCAAAAACAACATACGAAGATATGCCAAGGTGCAAGGATGAGAAAAAGGTGCATAGAGAAAAGTAAGTGGAGTGTGAATAATGGAAGTGCTGTAGAGAAAGGACGAGGAGTGTGAATAATGGAAGTGCTGTAGAGAAAGGACGAGGAGTGTGAATAATAGAAGTGCTGTAGAGAAAGGACGAGGAGTGTGAATAATGGAAGTGCTGTAGAGAAAGGACGAGGAGTGTGAATAATGGAAGTGCTGTAGAGAAAGGACGAGGAGTGTGAATAATGGAAGTGCTGTAGAGAAAGGACGAGGAGTGTGAATAATGGAAGTGCTGTAGAGAAAGGACGAGGAGTGTGAATAATGGAAGTGCTGTAGAGAAAGGACGAGGAGTGTGAATAATGCAAGTGCTGTAGAGAAAGGACGAGGAGTGTGAATAATGGAAGTGCTATACAGAAAGGACGTGAGTGTGAATAATGGAAGTGCTGTAGAGAAAGGACGAGGAGTGTGAATAATGGAAGTGCTGTAGAGAAAGGACGAGGAGTGTGAATAATGCAAGTGCTGTAGAGAAAGGATGTGAGTGTGAATAATGGAAGTGCTGAAGAGAAAGGACGATGAGTGTGAATAATGGAAGTGCTGTAGAGAAAGGACGAGGAGTGTGAATAATGGAAGTGCTGTAGAGAAAGGACGAGGAGTGTGAATAATGGAAGTGCTGTAGAGAAAGGACGAGGAGTGTGAATATTGAAAATGCTGTAGAGAAAGGACGATGAGTGTGAATAATGGAAGTGCTATAAAGAAAGGACGTGAAGTGTGAATAATGGAAGTGCTGTAGAGAAAGGACGAGGAGTGTGAATATTGGAAATGCTGTAGAGAAAGCACGAGGAGTGTGAATAATGGAAAATGCTGTAGAGAAAGGACGAGGAGCATGAATATTGGAAATGCTGTAGAGAAAGGACGAGGAGTGTGAATAATGGAAATGTATTAGAAAAAGGACGAGGAGTGTGAATAATGCAAGTGCTGTAGAGAAAGGCGAGGGAGTGTGAATAATGGAAATGCTGTAGAGAAAGGACGATGAGTGTGAATAATGGAAGTGCTGTAGAGAAAGGACGTGAGTGTGAATAATGGAAGTGCTGTAGAGAAAGGACGAGGAGTGTGAATAATGGAAGTGCTGTAGAGAAAGGACGAGGAGTGTGAATAATGCAAGTGCTGTAGAGAAAGGACGATGAGTGTGAATAATGGAAGTGCTGTAGAGAAAAGTACGAGGAGTGTGAATAATGGAAGTGCTGTAGAGAAAGGACGAGGAGTGTGAATAATGGAAGTGCTGAAGAGAAAGGACGATGAGTGTAAATATGGAAGTGCTGTAGAGAAAGGACGAGGAGTGTGAATAATGGAAGTGCTGTAGAGAAAGGACGATGAGTGTGAATAATGGAAGTGCTGTAGAGAAAGGACGAGGAGTGTGTGAATATTGGAAATGCTGTAGAGAAAGGACGATGAGTGTGAATAATGGAAGTGCTGTAGAGAAAGGACGTGAGTGTGAATAATGGAAGTGCTGTAGAGAAAGGACGATGAGTGTGAATATTGGAAATGCTGTAGAGAAAGGACGAGGAGTGTGAATATGGAAAATGCTGTAGAGAAAGGACGAGGAGGTGAATATTGGAAATGCTGTAGAGAAAGGACGAGGATGTGAATAATGGAATGCTGTAGAAAAGGACGAGAAGTGTGAATAATGCAAGTGCTGTAGAGAAAGGACGAGGAGTGTGAATAATGGAAATGCTGTAGAGAAAGGATGATGAGTGTGAATAATGGAAATGCTGTAGAGAAAGGACGACGAGTGTGAATAATGGAAGTGCTGTAGAGAAAGGACGAGGAGTGTGAATAATGGAAGTGCTGTAGAGAAAGGACGAGGAGTGTGAATAATGGAAGTGCTGTAGAGAAAGGACGAGGAGTGTGAATATTGGAAGTGCTGTAGAGAAAGGACGAGGATGTGTGAATATTGGAAATGCTGTAGAGAAAGGACGAGGAGTGTAAATAATGGAAGTGCTGTAGAGAAAGGACGAGGAGTGTGAATATTGGAAATGCTGAAGAGAAATGACGATGAGTGTGAATATTGGAAATGCTGTAGAGAAAGGACGAGGAGCGTGAGCAAAGGAAGGGACGAGCAGATGAGCAATACAAGAGTCAACAAGTGTGAACAACGGAAATGACGAATTAAGTGAATAATGAAAAAAAAAAACCGAGTAGGGTGAATAACAGACGACGAGAAGGTTGAATAATGCAAATAACGAGTACGATGAACATTCGAAAGGACGAGAAGTGTGAACAATAGAAATGACGAGAAGAGTGAACACCAAACATGACAACCAGGGTGAACAACAGAAAAGACGAGGAGGATGAACACCGGAAAAAGCGAGGAAGAGGAACAGAGAAAAGGCGGAAGAGGGCGAGAACGAGGAAAAGTTTGAAGAAAAACGACGCGAAGAAACTAGTAGAAGGATTAGGAGGAGTTACATGGAGAAATACCTTGCAGTCTGAACGTATGGGTAAGAACGGCAGCAACATCACAGCCGATGGAAGAGGGAGTCTTACAGACTGTATGTACGGGTTACAACGACAGGAATGTTACAGACACATTACAGATAATAGAAGGATGAGTGGTTACAGATATTACGGATAAGACGATGAAGAGAGAGTCTTTACGGGTCATCCATACGGGTAGGGATGAATTGGATACTACGGTTAGGAAAAGAAAGGCAAACTCCTTACAGACTGCCTTCACTGTAAAGACTGTCCGGGGCCAGGGTATCAAGATTGTCTCTATATTTAGCTGGTGAACATCGATGGAAAGAGAACAAGACGTTTGGAAAATAGAAGAACGGGACACAAACATGAGTGTCTATGCAAGCACACACACACACACACACACACACACACACACACACACACACACACACACACACACCGCACGCACGCACGCACACACACACACACACACACACACACACACACACACACGCACGCACGCACGCACACACAACACACACACACACACACACACACACACACACACACACACACACACATCGTTCACCTGACAAATCCACAGGGATGCCATTAATTACGCCGCCAAGAGCAAAGCCCAGAGGAGGTCCGAACAGCACCACTGTCAACGTGATACCTGCATCAGCACCACAGGACTTGTCAACACCACCACCACGACAGCGACGACAACAACAGCAACAATGTTGCTAATGACACTTATCAATACAAAAAATGAGAGAAAATGACAGTCATCATCATCATCATCATCATCATCATCATCATCATCGTCATCATCATGACACTGAATATGGGGACCACTTTTGCTTTTGTTCTTGCCGTTGCTAATCCTTTTGTTTTCGTTTTGTTGTTACTGTTGTGGTGGTGGTAGTGGTAGTAGTAGCGGTAACAGCAGCAGCAGCAGCAGTATCATCATCATCATTATCAGCAGCAGCGGTGCCAGCAGCAGCAGCAGTATCATCATCATCAGCAGCAGCAGCGGTGCCAGCAGCAGCAGCAGCAGCAGCAAGAACAACAACAAAAGCAGCAGCAGCAGCAAGAACAACAACAGCAGCAGCAAAAAAAAAAAAAAAAACAGCAGCAACTATCGTAGCAGAACAGCAGCAGAAGCCATCACCATTTATAACATGATGACACTTTTTTTTCGCGAGGAAGGTGATTTTTGAGGTTTGTGATTTCATGCTAAGCTAATTATAATAAAAGAAAGTATGATCAGCACTTACTGCCGCTGCTGTTGCTTGTGGTTTTCCTCCTTCTACTACTTCATTATTAACATCATGATCTTGATCATCATTACTAGTATCGTTATATTCATTGTCGTATGAATCTAGGTCGTTGATTTTCAGATCAAACAGTTGAAAACGATGAACGTATGAATGATTCTTACCTCAACTACACTTATTCTGAAATGCTGCTAACTCTGCCTCCCTTCCCCATCTACCTCTCCCAACCCATCCTCCCCCTCCCCCACCCCCTAACAGCCAGCCCGACCATGCCCCTCCACCTCCTTCCTTCCCCCACAATCTCACCAACGTAGAAGCCGGTCTTGGAGCGGTGGGGCACGTTGTCGTCGATGTAGGTGACGCCCAGGGGAGAGCGGGTGGCCTTGGCCACGCCTTGCAGGGCGAAGAACATCCCCATCAACACCACCACGTACAGACTGCCGCCCTCCCCCTCTCCGGACCACCCTCCATCTTCCCCCTCCTCTCCCGCGCCACAGCTGTGGGTGTCGTTGGGCAGGTCCCCTGCAGGTCCCAGGCACAGGTAACGGTCCTGACGGGAGCTGGTCTGATTCGGGTCGCTGGACAGGCCCTGATGGCGAGATCGACCAGCACAGTTGGATGAGGAGGAAGAGGACAACGACGACTTTTAAAATGATGACGATGATGACCAGATTTCTTACGCGATTGTGATGGTGACGAAGATGATGCGGACGGCGACGACGACGACGACGACGATGATGATGATAATGATGAGGGCACCAAGGATGATGACATGACATGGTTTCTTCCAAACCCGCCTGGCTATCTATACAGCATGCTGTGACTTGGTGGTGGACAGAAAGCCAACGAAGATGAAGAGAACAGATTCTGCGCACAATGAGCAGGGACTGTAGATATACCCAATGCTGAATTGTGTATTCACGTCATCAGGCTAGCATGTCTTATGAAGATCAAAACACCAAATGAATATGAATTTTATTCTGTTTCTGCCTGCATATAGATTAAATATGCAACATGGACCCGTAATCTTCCAAAAAGAGAAATTGAATTTAGTGAGACGTTTTCGCAGAATTCCATACTTGTGCAACAAAGCAGCAAATGTTCTACTTTTCCGTGAACAAAGGAGCGTAAAAGTGGCTAAATGCGTGGTTGGAAGCCTGTCAGTCAAAAATTCAGATACTGGTCAAGTCTTCATGGATTCTAAGGATATTTCAAATAGGGCCAAACATTTGTAACAAATTCAGCCAATAAGAAATAATGCGTCTGAACTTTTGTCAAGATGCAATCTAACATAGATCCCAGAAATTCCAGTTGTATTTCAGAAGTTTCCACGGGAGCACTTGATTGGGTAGTTTGATTATGAATATACAATGTTTAAGAAAAATTATAAACATTCTTGTGAATGATTTGAGAGAACACTTAGAGAGTTATCCATCTCGCCCAAAATGTATGATTTAGTAATGAATATACAAAGTTTAAGAAAAATATAAACATTCTTAAAAATGATGTGAGAGACATATTGATGCATTCTTCAGATCTTGGGGAAGTTGGACCTATTGTTACATTCTTTAGATCTTGGTGAAGTTGGACCTATTGTTACATTCTTTTGATCTTGGTGAAGTTGGACCTATTGTTACATTCTTTAGATCTTGGGGAAGTTGGAACTATTGTTGCATTCTTTAGATCTTGGGGAAGTTGGACCTATTGACGCATTCTTCAGATCTTGGGGAAGTTGGACTTATTTTGATGCATTCTTTAGATCTTGTGGAAGTTGGACCTATTGTTGCATTCTTTAGCTCTTGGGGAAGTTGGACCTATTGATGCATTCTTTAGATCTTGGGGAAGTTGGACCTATTGTTACATTCTTTAGATCTTAGGGAAGTTGGACCTATTGTTGCATTCTTTACATCTTGGGGAAGTTGGACCTATTGTTGCATTTTTTAGATCTTGGGGAAGTTGACCTATTGTTACATTGTTTAGATCTTCGGGGAGTTGGACCTATTGTTACATTGTTTAGATCTTCGGGAAGTTGGACCTATTGCTGCATTGTCTAGATCTTGGGGAAGCTGGACCTATTGTTACATTCTTTAGATCTTGGGTAAGTTGGACATATTGTTAAATTCTTTAGATCTTGGGAAAGTTGGACCTATTGTTGCATTGTGTAGATCTTCAGGAAGTTTGACCTATTGATGCATTGTTTAGATCTTCGGGAAGTTGGACCTATTGTTGCATTGTTTAGATCTTGAGGAAGTTGGACCTATTGTTACATTGTTTAGATTTGGGGAAGTTGGACCTATTGTTACATTCTTTAGATCTTGGGAAAGTTGGACCTATTGTTGCATTGTTTAGATCTTTGGGAAGTTTAACCTATTGATGCATTGTTTAGATCTTTGGGAAGTTGGACCAATTGTTGCATTGTTCAGATCTTTGGGGAAGTTGGACCTATTGTTGCATTCTTTAGATCTTGGAGAAGTTGGACCTATTGTTACATTTTTTTAGATCTTGGGGAAGATGGACCTAATTGTTACATTGTTTAGATCTTGGGGAAGTTGGACCTATTGTTGCATTGTTCAGATCTTTGGGAAGTTGGCCCTATTGTTACATTGTTTAGCTCTTGGGGAAGTTGGACCTATTGTTGCATTGTTTAGATCTTCGGGAAGTTGGACCTATTGTTACATTCTTTAGATCTTGGGAAAGTTGGACCTATTGTTGCATTGTTTAGATCTTGGGGAAGTTGGACCTATTGAAAGATTCTTCAGTACATGAGCAAGGTGGATCTGTCAATGCATTCTTTTATTTCCAGAGCAATTAACAATTGAAATCAGGAATGAATGAATGAATGGATAAATGGCAGAAACACTTTAATACGTACATGTAGATACAAAAAAAAACTAAGATAGAAAGAAAGAAATGAAAGTGAAAGAAAAGAAGCCATAAGAACGAAACAAGAAAGGAAATGGAAAAAAAAATAAACAGAAAAAAAAAATCAAAGGGAGAGAGAGAGAGAGAGAGAGAGAGAGAGAGAGAGAGAGAGAGAAGAGAGAGAGAGAGAGAGAGAGAGATGGAAACAAAGGATAGAAAGAAAAAAAACTGAAAAAAAAACTGTAAAACAAAGAAAGAAATTAAAAAAGAAAAAGAAAGAGAGAGAGAGAGAAAAAAGGCCGACGTTGTCAGCCTCCCCCCCACCCTCCAATCCCCTCTCTCCTCCTCCTCCTCAAGAAGTTGGACCTATTGTTGCATTCTTTTACATCTTGGGGAAGTTGGACCTATTGTTTCATTCTTTAGATCTTGGGAAGTTGGACCTTTTGATGCATTCTTTAGATCTTCGGGAAGTTGGACCTATCGTTACATTGTTTAGATCTTCGGGAAGTTGGACCTATTGCTGCATTGTCTAGATCTTGGGGAAGTTGGACCTATTGTTACATTCTTTAGATCTTGGAGAAGTTGGACCTATTGTTGCATTCTTTAGATCTTGGGAAAGTTGGACCTATTGTTGCATTGTTTAGATCTTCGGGAAGTTTGACTATTGATGCATTGTTTAGATCTTCGGGAAGTTGGACCTATTGTTGCATTGTTTAGATCTTGAGGAAGTTGGACCTATTGTTACATTGTTTAGATCTTGGGGAAGTTGGACCTATTGTTACATTCTTTAGATCTTGGGAAAGTTGGACCTATTGTTTCATTCTTTAGATCTTGGGAAAGTTGGACCTATTGTTGCATTGTTTAGATCTTGGGGAAGTTGGACCTATGAAAGATTCTTCAGTACATGAGCAAGGTGGATCTGTCAATGCATTCTTCAGTTCCAGAGCAATTAACAATTGAAATCAGGAATGAATGAATGAATGGATAATGGCAGAAACACTTTAATACGTACATGTAGATAAAAGAAAAAACTAAGATAGAAAGAAAGAAATGAAAGTGAAAGAAAAGAAGCCATAAGAACGAAACAAGAAAGGAAATGGAAAAAAAATAAACAGAAAAAAAAAATCAAAGGAGAGAGAGAGAGAGAGAGAGAGAGAGAGATGAGAGAGAGAGAGAGAGAGGAGAGGAGAGGAGAGATGGAAACAAAGGATAGAAAAGAAAAAAAAACTGAAAAAAATGTAAAAGAAAGAAAGAAATTAAAAAAGAAAAAGAAAGAGAGAGAGAGAGAAAAAAGGCCGACGTTGTCAGCCTCCCCCCCCCCCACCCCCCAATGCCCCTCTCCTCCTCCAACCCTTCAACTCCCCCCCCCCCCACCCGTTTTGCCCCCCCCCCCCCCCCCACTCCCCATTATCCAGCAGAACCGCCCATCCAGCCCCCCTTCCCCCCTCCCCCCTTCGAAACTTCTCTTCTCCCTCATCCCCCCCATCTCCCTCCTACCCCTACCCCTACCCCCCACACCACCACCACCACCGTCGTTGTGCCCGCCGAACCTTCAAGGACTGAGGATACAGGAAGTTCATGGAAGCGATGCCGAAGGCAGACAGGCTGTACATGACGGAGCTCAGTGCCAGAACGCGAGGCACGTGCGACTTCTTGCAGAAGTGGGCCACAGGAGCACCAGCAGGAGGAAGCCCCCGTCATTGGCCGCCATCAGGCCCCCCCTCTGCGTGCTGCTCATGTGGAACTGACGTTCGATCGACGTCACCTGAGAAAACCACGTCATCCTGAGGACTGGATGGATCATCGGTGCGCTACGCTGCGCAAGCGCGTACATAGGCACGTGCATACACCGCGTGTGCAATGTGTGCGTGTGCACATACACGCAAGACAAGTACGCGCGCCACAGACAATGCGTACAAACACGCGCGACCGGAGGCACTGAGAGTCAGACAGACAGACAGACACACGCACACACACACACACATGCACCACACACGTATTGACGCACGCGCGCTCGCGCACACACACACACACACACACACACACACACACACACACACACACACACACACACACACACACACACACGCACGCACGCACGCACGCACTCACACACGCACGCACACACACATACGCCAGCGCATTCGCAGAACAAAGTAACACAACACCATACACATACACGCGCGCGCGCGCACATACACGTGCACACACACGCGCGCGCGCGTGCACACACACACACACACACACACACACACACACCCACTGACATATAGTCTGATGGTAGAGGAAATAGTAGTTGGGGGGGGGGGGTGGTAATGTGTTTGAAGAGGAGGCGTTGGAGACAGGATTTTGGTAGGTAGTGGTAGGAATAGGAATGGGGGGGGGGGGGGGGGGGGGGGGGGGAGGAGTTATGGTGTGAGACAGTGGTGGTGGTAGAGAGGGTAGAGAGGGAGGTATTTTGTTGTGAAATAGTGATGATGGCGGATGGTGGTGACAGGAGGGGGTGTTATGGTGAGAGACAGTGCTGGTGGATGGAGGTGAGGGGAGGTGGGTGTTATCATGTGAGATTGTGGTGGTGGTGGATGGGGGTGGTGGTGGTGATGGTGGTGTGTGGGGGTTATTGTGTGAATTAGTGGTGGTGGTGGTAGGGAGGGTAGGGGGGGTATCATGGGGTATCATGGTGAGAGACAGTGGTGGTGGTAGGAGGGGGGGGGGGGGGGGTGTTATCGTGTGAGACTGTGGTGGTGGTGGATGGAGGTGGTGGAGGTAGGTGGGGGTATTGTGTGAATTAGAGGTGATGGCTGATGGCAGTGGCGAGGTGGGGGGGGGGGGGGGGGGGGGTTGGTGTGATGAGGTAGCAGTGGTGATGGATTGTGGAGCTAGGGTGGAGGATAGTGGACAACTGAATAATGGTGCATACAGCATAGTAGCATCGGCATGTCAGTGTGTCGCCTGAACTCAATCAAGTCACCGCCAAAATGGACCAGTTTGTCCCTCAGATCACACGCACTTTAAAATTTATAAGAAAAATCCTAAACAAAATCAACCACTTCACCTAGGAGCATGAAACATACACCACTAGATAGAAACAGCAATATATTTATCAAAAATGCTACCTTCAGTGAGGAATCCACACAGTGCACATGATGTAAGTAATTCAAAATGATACACATCAGCAGAAAAACAAAAACTTTTTGTGCACACTGTAATCCACGTCTTCATGTTCTCTATCCTCCCACACAAGTTCAGTTACACTTCTGAGCACTTGGTATGACCTACAGAGAATAGTATCTTTATGACAACTGCATAAAACACAAGAATTTGACCACAAAATGTTTTATCCACTCAAAATCGTGTGATCGTGTTCAAAATCGTGCGATCGCGGGAACTGAGAGTAGGACAATTCAAATCTGTATTAAAACTACTATACGAAGAACGGTCTAAGGGAAGCAACTGCGAAAAAACCCTAAGCTGTCCCTGAAACGAGATTTATTGCCCTTTAATGAAAGGCCGTATGATTTAAAAATCGTCAAACTCTGTCGACAGTATGCGTCCGACACGCCTTCAAGCGATGTGAACAGTGTCGGAAACCCGCTTCCGACAAGACTTGATTGTTAACCTGTTCCAACGTCAGCTCGACCGGTAACTGTAGCTCTCATTTTCATGGTCAGAAAGACTTATTGACGCCTGCCGCAATGCTCATGACTGTGACAATGACAATGACAATGACAACGATTCTTCATTTTACATCGTAAATGCACTGGCTTTAAATCAGCCAGCAAGTTACTGACCTACTTAACTTGCGCTAAATGCCACAACACGTTCACGAAAGCATCGGTACGTGTTCATGGGATTACACTGGCATGGGTGATTCAGGTTGTGGAATGTTGATCGTGGCCCGAGGGGTCACGAGCACGAGGGGGTCATAACACAAGAGCCAGCTATCATGCCAAAAACACACATAGAGACCCTAATTTTCAACAACAACAAAAGAAAAAAGAAACAAAAACAAAACAAAACGAAAAACAGACGAACAAACAAACTAACAACAGACAACCAAATAGAAACTAAAAACAGAAGTACAAGGATACACGAGAGCAGTAATGTGTCTGTATGTCTGTGCATGTCTAAAACCCTCTCCACCCTTACTTATATGCATACCTGAATTTTAAGTAGTAGCAGTAGTAGTAGTAGTAGTAGTAGTAGTAGAGCAGTAGTATAGTAGTAGTAGTAGTAGTAGTAGTAGTAGTAGTGTGTGTGTGTGTGTGTGTGTGGTGTGTGGTGTGTGTGTGTGTGTGTGTGTGTGTGTGTGAGCGTGTGTCTGTGTGTGTGTGTAACAGAGAGGAGAGAGAGAGAGAGAGAGAGAGAGAGAGAGAGAGAAAAGAGAGAGTATGTGTGTGTGTGTGTGTGTGTGTGTGCGTGTGCGCGTGCGCGCGTGTGTGTGTGTGTGTGTGTGTATGAGAAACATATAAATGTACTCTCTGACTCACCCGCCTCAACCGCCGTCGGCTGCCCCCGTCAGAGAGTACATTTATATGTTCTCTAACTAGTAAACTCCCTACAAACATTCATACTGTGTAGGATTATCTGTTTTTAATACTAATTTACAAAACTCTTCAGATTCAGTTTTTGTTTAATCCTTTGTTTTTCCTGATCGTTTTCAATAACATCATTTTCACGCATACATTCATCAAATGCGTCTCTGTCTTTCATATGAAATAAAACTACGGTCTTTAACTGTTCTCTAAAGTCTTTTATAACTGAGTTATATTTCTGACATAAAATCCACACACTTATCCCATCATGTCTTCCACTGAAAGCCAGTTTCGACAAAGTTTTTTTTTTTCAACTATGTCTCTTTCTGCCGAACAGTCATCTATAATACATAGTATCTGCGTTCCCTCAAACAGTCTATAAAAGTGTTCTAAACACTCACTCAGTTTATTGCTGGGATCAATCTCAAATATTTGTCATCATCTGTCCAAATAAACATTCGATCATGATATGATTGATTCCATTTTAAGGTTGGGCAGAAAATTACTTGATCAAATGTAATAATCAAAATTATAACGATAAACTGTTTGTATAGGTCGAGGAAAAAATATTGTTTTTCCACAACCAGTCTGTCCACAAATCAATGAACAATGAGAGGTTTTTGTCATAAAGTTTAACATCGACATCGCCACCAGTGGTGTCTCCAAAGCCGTACTGTTCCATAGTTTTATAACAGAATTTAATCTAATCCAGTTATTATGTTTATCATACTCTCTGTCAAAACTTGTTCAGTATAATAGAATCCTATAAGGCCTAAATGTGTAAGATTAATCCAATTCAGTTCTGTCAGATTGTTTCTATTTAGACATAATATTGATTTTGTCGCTTGTTGTTATGACCTTAATATCCTCACCGTCGTAAAGAACAGCAACAGTAACTTTAAGTTTGTCAACGTCTAAGTTTTGCCAGCTAATATGAATTCCTTTCATAAGTACATATCACTGACGCCCAAAGCACCATTCTTCGCCACATCTTTAAGACAAAAATTTCAAATATTGTGAACGTGTCTCCTAATTTCTTGCGCGGAATGAACTGTAATTTTGCAGAAGCATCCTTCAAAACTGATTCTTTTCTGTGGAGGATGTACTGTTTGTTCCCAAACGGCTTTATTTCGATCTCTTTCCGACTATTGTCCTCTGGCATAAGACTTATATGTAAAGGACTAGAGATGAATGCTTTTCTGAAACTTTTTTGACGGTCAAAAAATGTAAATGGGCTTAAGAATTCAAATTTTATGTCCCATTCTAAATATGGTTCTAAGTGCCATTTGTTGTCAGTTTTTTTTAACTATTTATATTCATAATGACCTGCATTATTTGCTTCTAGATTGCGTAGTTGTTCTAGTTTAGGAAACTTTTTGTGTCGCTAACCTCTTTGCGTTTATAATAACCATCTTTACTGTACTCAAAACCATACAAAGCGCCTATCTCACCGTTCTGTTTAAAGTTCTCAGTGTCTGCAAGGTCTTTTAATTCTGAAGTTATACACCTTACAGGTGCTAATGTAACCCCCGATTTTTCTGATCCACGCGACATTTTTTTAGTATAACTTATTATTTTATTTTTAAAACAATGTGCAGGTTATCACGTTTCACGACTTTCCCTGTTTCGTTTGTGATTTTTATATTAAATGATCCGACCTTCCCACAAGCTCTGTAAATTAGGGAATGTATAACTTCATAATCGCAATATGCAGCTTTCCCTGCGGAAGAGCTCTTAAAACAGTTGAGGGCCTTCCATCGTATAAGTTTTCATCAGTGCTCAGCTCATCCAAATGAACATAGAGTAATGAATGTAATGCAAGATCGAGCGGATTTTCTCCCTCATAACTAGTTTTGTTTTAAGTAACTATAAATCTATGATTGTTGTAAAACCTAACATTTTAGCTAGCTCTACATAAAAAAGTAACCTACTCGTTCTTCTTCAGGTATAAATGTTAACATTGTTTTTAGATTTGCATTGTTAAGTTTGAGAGTAATGTCGAAGTTACTCATTGCTTCTTTTAGTGAGCAAAACCGTAATAACCATCAGGTATGGTTAACTGGCTAACTAAGGTTCCTCTATTATCAAATTTTTGAATCTTGTTATTCTTCTTGGTTTTACTTATATTAAGCATACGACTTTGTAAAAAAAAATTCATAGAGTGCGACCCTTCGAGTTCCGCATTTGTTATCAATAGCATATTTTAAAAACGAAGGAATGTCTTGAGTTGTTATTGTTACAAACATTTTTTAAACGAAAAAAAAAAACGAGTGTATTTAAATATACTGATGCAAAATATTCTGTTGGACCGCACTACAGTCTTAAAAATATAACAACTGACACCCTTATCATTTCTGTGACTCAGACTGACACCTTTCAAGTAAAGATTAGTACTCCATTGAACAGCTATCTTAACCCCCCCCCCCCCCCCCCCCCCCCCCATTGAAAACCGACTACCATCCCAAAACGCGCGCACCTCCACCGATGCCCTTTATTCAAACAGTAAA
>CM031608.1:15540143-15553807 GCA_018398815.1 Conus ventricosus
TGGTTGTGATTAGTTCATGTTAATTTCAGGGGGGTCAGTAAGAAGGTAATATGAGGTTGCATTTTGTTGAGGATCATAGTATGAGTCAGGTGCAGATGTGTCTGCGTGAATCGTAAAGGGATTGTGCTCAATTTCAGTTGTAAATAGTAGTAGTTCGTTGAAATTGATTAACAATTTCGGAGTTGACCTGCACAGCATTGGAATCGGTTACCTGTGCAGTAGGGCCAAGGCTTGATTTGTGGTCGAGTGGTTTATACTGGAGTACGATCGTGACCATTCAACTTATATTGGTGTCTTTCACTTTCGTTACGAGTCTTGGTTCTCGACGCGGGTGTCGTGCGCGTGCGATTGTATCTGTGACGGGTACGCTTTATATTTTATTTTTTATGTACAGGACAGCGAGTCCATATGGTTGTAGAAGTGTTTTTGTTTTTTTAAAGTAAAAGACATCGACACACATGCAAGAGGTATGTGTTTGTGACAGAATAGGGTTGGAGAAAGACGTAGAGGAGACGGTCCCGGTTATGAATTTTTGAGTCGAAAGAAGGTAAGGTATAATTTAAGCGGTAGCTCACAGTTGATAGGATAAAAAACGGAGATGTGCAGCATGAAATATTGTATGAAGTCTGTGTGTTGGCATGACAAGGATTTACCATTGGGTTATCTGACAATAGAATGACATTAGAATGGGTGTTGGATGGAAATTTTGGCGAACAAATCATGTTGTGTTGATTATAATATTAATAATTACGATGCAAGAGGGTAAGAAAGTGAAGGATTGGGCTGCGAGACGATTCTCTGATATGAAAATGCTGGAACTGTGAACCCAGCTTAAAATTGTAAGTTTTTTTTTTTTTTTTTTGGGGGGGGTTTACTGTATATTACTACTGATTACTATATGGAACATTTCCTTGTGAAATTATGCCCATTTCTAGTTTAATTAGTATTTCCTAAGGAGGCCCATGGAGTCCGTGTTTGGATTGCTTAGATTGGTTTATTTCTCCGAGAATTGTGGTGCGAGTCATAATTCATAATACTAGCGAAAGAATGACTCAGAGAGAATATTGTTTTACTAGCCTGTGGGTAAGGTTATCCGGTAATGTGTCTAGAAACGGGGTGTATTCGGAAAATATAAGGAGCCATTTCCATGTCAAAGTGGGAGGAAAGCAGGGAGATGAAGAGTTAGAAGCCATACCACGTAGCCTATAAGCCTGAATGACTCGGTAGTAGCGACACTACAGTAGTGGCCCATAGTTGTTCCAGCAGGTTAACCTGTTCCTTTGCCGAGGCTGGGCCAGACCACCGCAGAGTAACTGCCGCGTGCCGGCAGGTGAGCGGCGGTTTCCCGTTGCCTGGCTGCTTTTCCCGGGAGAGGGAGACCACAGGCCGTCTGCCGTCGGTGAGGCAGCTCACCTCCTGCTACCGGGTTCTTCCTGAGTTCTCACAAGCCACCTGTTGCTCTTCCCTGTTCGGGGCGACATGTGAGGAGGGGCTGCACCATCCTTACCTCACCCCAGTGTCCGGGCGGGGTCTTTCAGAGGAGGAAGGAGTCCTTCGAGACCCGGACATCGGTCGAGAAGGCGTCGGGTGTGGCGAGGTTCGTGCCCAGCGCGTTTCAGGCGGTCGGACTGCGGGAAGCCACGGTCAATCGCCAGGGTGGTAGAGTTTTCGGGAGTCGACTGTGGGATGGCCACGGTCGGCGCCGAGTGCAAGTCCTTCCGGGAGAGGTGTCAGCCTGTGAGGGGGCCAAGTACAGCGCCGAGGACACTTGAGCTCTCCGGGCCACGGGAGGGGTTGTCCCATAGGTGAATTAGGAAGGGTGTAGCATTAGGAAGTAGGGCTAAGGGTGTTAGCTACTGCCTCCCTTTTGACGTAGTGCCAGCACATGTAGGGTACTTGTCGTTGCCTCCATTAGGTGACGCAGAGACCAGTGCGGTAAGTGGGTCCCCAGGTCAAAAGAGAAGGGTGGGTCCCCTGGCGAGAGGTGTGGGGTGGTATTAGTTTGAGATTAGAGTCCCCTTGGGTTGTCCATGTCCCTAGTAGTTGGCCACCACCGTGTCGTGCTATCTCTGCGTACCTAGTCGCAGCGATATACCGCAACTGGTGCTTAGCACAGGTTAAAGTTCTCAGGTCGTACGGTGTAGTGTGGGTCAGTAAAGAAGTGGGATACCTCGATCGGTGGGGGTGGATGGATGTGAGTGGTGGCGCCTAGTTGTGTTTGTGAATAAAAGAAGTGCGCAGTGATTGCAAAGCTGTGTTAGTGTGCTGTGTTGTCTGCTTCTAGTGTGAAATAGCGTGGGAATGGGTGGTAGGCCCGTTCCGCTTAGCGACCCGGACACTATTGGTGGATGATGCGGGGATATTTAAGGGGGTTCAGGGTAGCTGATAGAAAAGCTAAAGGGAGTTAGGGGGGTTGTGGTTGTCCCCCGTGTGGTACGTTGTTGTAAATGTAAGTGGGGTGGTGGGAGCGTACCATACCCTGGGAGGTGGTACGTAGTGCCCTGATCACTTCAGGCAGTTCAATGGCTTTGGGCAGCAATCTTGAGTTGGTGTGAATGGGTTGGCGCTACCTTGAGTGTGAGTGAGGTATAGTATCAATAAATATTGAGTGTTGTTGGAGAAGTGCGTAGTGACTACGCATAAAAGTGTAGGTGAGCGCCGGATGTACCGAGTGTGGCGTTGTGTCCCTTATAAGTGGTAAACCCCCGTGAGTAAGTGGTAACCCAACCCGAGACTGTGCACGCTGTGTGCTCGATATCCTGTGGGGGTTAGGGGCAGTGTAAGCCCAGGTGGACTGTGCGTGGAAAGCTCGAGGGTGCCGTAGTGTTGTGACCACTAAGGTTGTTGGGAGGGCATTATGAACTTGTGGGTGGCAAGTTGCAACTTTGAACGGGTGGGTGCGGCCTACCAGAAAGACAGTGAGGCTCGTGACTTTGTAGTCCCTGTGAACTGGTGCGCATGCACAGTGGACGGTGGGAATACGGTGTCACTATTGGGTTTTGTGCCCAGACAGCGCATTGGTATTATTGTGTGGTTAGACCCCCATGTCGTATATGATGAGATATACAAGTGTGGTGGAGTTAGCTTTGCGTGACACATTGAGAATAGTGGGTACTTGTTCGAGTTGCTTCAGGGGCTAGGGCATAGTCGGGAACCTAAGTTGCGCTCAGATCACATACTGTTTGTTGCTAGATCGTAGTGTAGGGGTAACCCTATGTCCAGCACACCCGAGCCCATCCCCGCAGTACGACCCTGATAGTGGTCATGAGATTCCACAGGCCACTACGGCAGATACCCAACCTAAGTTCGTAACCAGGATGCGGGGGTGGATCAAGACAGGGGACAGGGCTTATGCGAGGTTTTGCTCAGTTATGAGCGGCGATGGGTTTTAAGCTTGGGGAGATCTGCCCAAGTACGTCACAGACTCCGTGCGTCACTGAAGACGAGAAAATAGCGAAGAAGCAGAGTTTGAGCTCCGGATGGAGGAGAAAGCGAGGCAGAAAGATTGAAGGATGAGAGGGAGTTAGAGAGGCAGAAGAGATGAAAGGATAAGAATAAAAAGCTGCTAGCAGAGGGGAGATAGAATTGAAGCATAGGAAGATTGAAAGGAGAACGCTGCTATGCAGATCGAGTTAGGAGAGGCAGAAAATGAAAGGATAGAGGGACTAGAATTGAAGCAGAAAGAAGATCAAGAAGGAGAAAGCAGCGAGACAGATGGAACTGGAACTTCAGAGAAAGAAGATGGAGAAGAAAGGGCGATAAGAAGAAATAGAAGCTCACCCGGCAAGCTGATTACAGAGGCAAGTGAGTCGAGAGCTAAACATACAGGAGGACAGGCCTCAGATGAAGCAGCGCACGAAAGGAAACGCTTGACCGCGAGACGGAAACCGAAGCATGTCCATCTTGAGCCTTAGAGAGAACGACGATGTGGACGCTTTCATTGCCCAATTAGAGCGTATAGCCCAGCTGTGCAAGTGAGCGAGACATCATGGCCACTCGTCTGATGCCTTCTGCTGAGAGGACAAGGCTAGAGTGAAGCGGTGATGCGGTGTTAAGTGTGGATGAGGTTTATGGCACTATGAATCGATAATAGACACCCTGTACAGAAGCCACTATGTAGCTAGATGCCAGGCCTACCGTGAAAGTTCAGAAGCATCAAGAAGGACGCTGCTAGAGACTTTTGCCCATATGCTGGAAGGAATGAAGCGGAGGTTTTCCCTCTGGTGTGCGGCAGCGGCAAGAGATGAGAGTGTGGCAGAGATGTAGAGGAATCTGCGTTTTCAAGAACAATATTTTACCATCAGCTGTCTGTCCCCAGAGTTCACATTGAGGTCGGAAGACATACCGCGAAACTGTTGAACAAATGGCAACGGAAGCTACCGTTTTAGCAGAGGCCAAAGATTGGGGAGGAAGGCGAAGCAAGACCGAACAGTTTAACCAGCTCAACCTGGGTTTAATAGGCGTGAAACAGTAGGGACCAGCCCACACAGAAATCCCAACAGAGTGATGGTGCACTGCAAGCAAGCAGAGCAGGAGGTCAGAAGGGCCAGAATCGACCATAATCTGTTTCAACGCATGAAGCCCAGTCCACATCGCTAGGAAATGCCTGAGCCCCATTACCGTTGGAGCTGTTCATTGTTGCGACCCAGCCTAAAAACCCAGCCTCGAGTAGGTCCTACGTCGTGTCGCCCATGCGGCTGAGCAGGCGGTAATGAGCCTGCCGTCATTTGGAGAATTTACCGGAGCTCCGGCCAATGGATTACCGAGACACTGTGCCGAAACACCATAGTGGCCAAGTGGTTGTACAGCAGACGCGTACACAGGAGAGACAGTTCGCAGAAGTGGTTGGCTGAATCCAGTGTAGGTCTGAGTTACCTGTCAAAAGCGGTAAAAGAGTTGAAATCACCATTCATCGCAGGGAATTGGATGTTTTTGGTTATGAATAGCCTGTGCAGGAGGTCCTGATCGAAACTTCGCAAGGAGAGAAGGAGATTCCGTTGGACACGTTGCCTGTATAACGCAGACACGGCGTTGATGCAGGTCAGAGGCAGACACGCGCGCAGAGAGCCGGGAACAGCAAGAACCAGTACCACTGCCCATCGAGGAATGCATTCTGAGCACCTCTACCCACAGTAATTCGATGCCAGGACCAGGACGAAACCTTGATGAAGGCCGGAGTGCATGCGAACAGGGACGCATTTTTTCCACACCAAATTTGACGAGTCGCGTACGATCGGACATCTGTGTTACTGGTCGGCGTGTTTGAGGGTCGCCAAGGTACGTAGCGAGTCAAATCTGCGTCCCAGCTGAACTACGAACGGGCCACGGTGAGAAGCTAGCCCACGACGTACCCTTGACCAGGACACTTAGGTACCACCCGAACCCAGGAGCCAGTGGTGGCCATTTTATGCCAGGCATGCAAGCTGACATTCGTCCGTACTGCCAGTCATGTATTTCCAGTGTCAGCGTACGTCGATAAGGTAAAGTCTCAAGAGTACCCCCTCATGAAGATGCCCACTGAGCGCGAGCCGATCGAGCGATGGATGGATATCAATGTCCCCATCGTTCCAGCAACCCAGAACGGGTACAGAATACGTGTTGGGATGGTCGACTTTCACACAGGACAAGGTATCCTGAGGCAGTCCCTCTTACGCCAGATCACGAGCGAGTCGGTGCAGAGGCCACTTCAACATGTGGACACGAAACGGGGAGACCTGGGTCGTTGCTAACTGCTAGAGGAACCCAGTTTACTGGTCAACTCATGCAGAGGTCTAACCGACTATACCATCGAGGTCTGACTACCACAGACCATACCAGCGCAGTGGAATGGATTGGTGAACGTTTCAACCGTACTCTGCAGCGGATTGCAGCACAGACTGTGTCTGGAGAAACCAGAGGATTGGATCGTGATACCAGCACTGCTGTTTGCTTACCGTGAGGTCCCTCAAGAGAGTACCGTTTTTTTTTCGCCTTTGAACTGCTGTATGGACGCCATGTGCGCGGGCCGATGCAGATATAGAGAGATCTGTGGCTACAAACCGGAAAGCAAGACCGGTACGAGCGGGCAGAATCCGTCGTCAACTTAGGAACAAAATAGCTGAGTCCGTGCCGAGATGGCAAGGGAGAATTGGCAAGGCAGCGGATTAGGTACAAGCGATATTTTGACTTGAGGCGAAAAACCATGAAGATATCTTTGTGGGGTCCCATAGTGCTAGTACTTCGACCCGACCAAGCAGAACAAATTGGAAACCTGGCATGGAGAGGTCCAATAACAGTACTGGAGAGAGTGGTGAAGCTGATTACCGCAAGAAGTAGGGGGGAAAGACGAAAATTTTTTCCACGTCAAACCTACTGAAGTCGGTTCGTTGCGAGAGCGCGTTGCAGATCCAACAGCCTCGTAGCTGCGATGTTGTGCGGAGGTGCCTATGACGAAACAGTAACTCCCTATTATGAGCAAGGACAATCCTACCCATTCCCTTGGAGCACAGAGGGCCCTAAAGAGGATGGTAATACTCACAGAAGACCAGCCCTTTAGTAGGGAAATTGCACTAGTTTAGTGGCCGATTTCAAGAAGGTAGCTGACTGATAGAGCCCTCATGCACAAACTAGAAACGGCCGCATCAAGTTATCGTCGACATCCCTATCAGGTCGAAGCCTACCCAGTGCCTTTTGCGCACGAGAGACGGTTAGGGAGGAGGTCAAGGCCCCAAGATCAGGATGGGTGCGATTGAACCGTCGATCATCGCCATACTGTCTCAACCATCCGTACTGGTCAAGAAGAAAGAAGGGAAAGATCAGGTTTTGCGTAGACATCAGGAGGTTGAATCGCATCGTGCAGTTTGATGCTGAACCCATGCCGGACAACGGAATACCTATTTTGCCAAGCTTGGAGAGGAAGAAGTGTCAGCAAAATCGACCTCGCTAAGGGGTAATGGCATATCCCCGATGAAGTAGAGAGGACCGCGCTAAGACTGCTTTTTGCTACACACGGAAAGGACAATCCAGTGGAAAGTTTATGCCATTTGGACTGTGTACTTCAGGCAGTATTTCCAACGCCATGATGCAGAAACTGTTGCAGCCAGCCACTTGAAAGCCACATGTCATACATCATTGATGACAATCCGGTGGCCACAATTGATCAGGACAGCCAAATAGAAGTTCTCTCGGCGTGTGTTTCCCCAGAGGCGTTCGGGGAAGTGTACATTGTCGGCGCGCGACCTTCAAAGTGTGAACAGGAGGAAAGAAAAATTACCTACTTAGGGCACATGATAGGTTGCAGGGAAAATATGGCTGAGCAGGATAAAATGACCCATTATGGATGCACCTAGGCCTGAGACCACACGCAAGTGCGGGGATTCCTGGACAGTGGGGTACTACAGGAAATTTAGTGCCGCCGGTGCTGACATTGCCAAACCCCATACGATCTCAACTAATGGAACCGCAAGGGCCGGTGAAATGGGACGACGCGTGCGAACGTCGTTCCAAGCATTGAAGCATCATTTCTGTCAACCTCCTGTCTGCAAATTTGCCGGTGCATGGTATACATTTGTGCTCCAGACTGACGCCCTCAGAATGTGAGTGGTAGCTATATGTGTCAGCAGTACCCTGAGAGAAGCGCCCTGTAGCAATGCCTAGCAGGAAAATAAGCCCTGCAGAGCAGAACTACCCCCATGTTGAGAGAGTTCTGCAGTAGTGTGGGGAATACAAAGTTCCAAGTGTAATTTTTAATGACCCCCCCTTTAATGTCCAGACGGATCAATCCCACTTCAGTACTTAGAAAAGGATGAAGTACTGTTATGGAGGAACACAAGGTGGGCAACTGCAAGCTGCAGCCATTCCATATTACGGTGCATGCATGCTGGAAGGGACAGATGTGGCGGCACAGACATCTTGGGTCGCTTGCCGTAGAGAGAGAGAGAGAGAGAGAGAAGTGGAGAGAGAGAGAGACTGTAAGTTTCATTGACCTGAGTCAAGAGGGGTTGACATTGTCTAAGGAATGCATGGTGTCCGGGGTCATTGTAAGAGAATGACGTAGCAAAGTGTTTCTGGGGTGTGGTAATTTGTAGCACGGTTTGCATAGCGGTTCGTGCAAGGTCATAGCACCCACAGATTATGAAAAATTATTATGAGTAGAGCGTAGTGTAACGGTCTCCCGTAAGTGCCTCATTAAGGTCATGTGAGGCAGAGTTTTGACGCAGGTTGATAAGTATTCTGCGGTTATGAAGTATTTAAAAAAGAGAATGTTGTTGGAATGAGATGGGGTGCATCGAAAGTGACAGCAATGGACAGAGAGAGTGATTGGGAGTATTGGATTGTTATAGGTGGGGTGTGAGTAAACGCCGATCGAGTGAGAAATTTTTGTTGGTTTTAACCTGTAGTTAAACCTTAGGCAGGGGTGTGTCAGCCGATCGCGGTACTAAATCAGCCCGTACCATGTGTTTGGAGTAATAGGTAGTTCAGAAATACGTGTGCGTGTGCATATTTGTAAATGTGTGTGTTGCAGAAAGTGCGTGTGTAAGGTTGGGGTTTTGGTTAAGGTGAAAGGTTAAGGCTAGTAGGGGGCCGGGAGAAATAAGACATACAATATTATAGAATTCCAATCTTCACTTTGTTGAGGGATGGAAGCGGGAGGTTGGATTCGTTCCCGATGTTACCCTTTTGGTTACTTAGGGTTCTACACCTGAGAAGGCGTGGCAGGATATCGCAGTTTGTTGGTGTTGTCCAAGTCTGTGAGATGTTGTGGTAAATTGTCGTGTGGTTGCACGAGCCACAAGCTGTCCGTTGGTCGTGCGTGTCAGCTCTGGCGGAGGGATACGCTGCTCTGACCAATCTCTGTTTTGTGTTGTGAGTAGAGTTTTCGCTTCATTCCGACCAGGGCGGATGCGTTGGGGTCGAGCTTCACTTCGTCCCTGGTTTTCGTTCGGAGTGGAACCCGCCTTGTAGTTGCGGCGGCAGCGTCGTTTAGTCGAGCCTGAGAGGGGGGGGGGGGGGGGGGGGGGGGGGGGGGGTGACTTCGAGTCATAGTTAGTGCCAGGTCCACGTCGGTCTGTGTGCCCATGGCCTGTGCAAGGTTCTTGTGTCGTCCTTTGTTGGCTATCCTCCTTAGCCAGTTGCAGAACTGGTGTGGTTGAACGTCCCTGTTGCCCAGGTTGGGTGAAATTGTTGGGTTCATGGTGGTGTTGTTTCGATCATGTTGTCCTTGTAATATGGCGATTGTACTGTAGTATTCCATGTAATGTTTAGAGTTGTATGATGTTGTTGCGTATTACTGGGTTGTTCTGGTATGATGTCGCTTGGTTCTATGATTGAAATTCTTGTCATCCGGTTTGGTGTTGTTACCCATCTTTTCTGTATAGTCTGTAAGTGTGTACATAGTGGATTCTGACTTCGATTGTCATGTTACAGTTTTTTGGCTAGGACAATGTGGGTTCGATATAATAACCGATGATGGACGGTGATGTAGATATGGTTGTGATTAGTTCATGTTAATTTCAAGGGGGACAGTAATAATGTAATATGATGTTTGCATTTTGTTTGAGGATCATAGATTGAGTCAGTGCAGATGTGTCCGCGTGAAACTAAAGGGATTGTGCTCATATCAGTTGTAAATAGTATTAGTTCCGTTGAAAATTGATTAACAATTTCGGAGTTGACCTGCACAGCCATTGGAATTCGGTTAACTGTGCAGTAGGGCCAAGGCAGATTTGTGGTCGAGTGGTATTATACTGGAGTACGGTCGTGACCATTCAACTTATTAATGGTGTCTTTTCACTTTCGTTACGAGTCTTGGTTCTCACGACTCGGGTGTCGTGCGCGTGCGGATGTATCTGTGACGTCACGCGTTTGGTACAGGACAGTGAGTCCAATGGTTAGAAGTGGTTTTGTTTTTTTTAAGTAAATGACAGTCGACACCACATGCATGGAGGTATGTGTTTGTGACAGATAGGTTGGAGAAAGTATATCTTAGGTTGTAGGGATAACGGACCCATTATGAATTATTGTAGACGGAAAGAAGGGTAAGGTAAATTTAAGTCGTTAGCTCAGCAGTTGATAGGATAAAAACGGAGGATTGCAGCATGAAAAATTGTAAGAATTATGGTTGAGTTGGCATGACAAGGTATTTACCATTGGATATCTGACAAGAGATAGACGATGAGAAATGGGTGTTGGATGAAAATTATGGCGAACAAATCACGTTATGTTTGATATAAGATTATAATAGACAGTGCAAGAGAGGGGTAAGAATGTGAAAGGATTGTGGCTGGCGCCGATTCTCTTGTATGAACATGCTGAACTGTGAACCGCTAAAAATAGATGATATTTTTTTTTTTTTATTGTTGTTGAGAAAAGTATATACATACTGGATTACTATGTGGAAGAACATTTCATGTGAAATTTGCCCATTACCTAGTACTTAGTATTTCCTAGGAGGCCATGGAGTCCGTGTTGATGCTTAGATTGGTATTAATTTCTCCGAGAATTGTGTGCGAGATTCATAATTTTCAAATGTAAAAGCGTAGATTGCTCAGAGAGAATCATGTTTTACTGCTGTGGTAAGGTTATCCGGTAATGGTTCTAGTAACGGGGAGTTATTCGGAAATATAAGGACCATTTCCATGTCAAAGTGGGAGAAAGCAAGGGAGATGAAGAGTTTAAGCCATACCAAGTAGCCTATAAGCCTAGATGACTCGGGTAGGTCTCTACACTAAAAGTAGTGGCCCATATTGTTTCAGCAGTTATCCGAGATCCTTGCCGGGCTGGGGGCCAGACCACCGCAGAGTACTGCCCGAGCCGGCAGGTGAAGCGGCGGTTATCCCTGTTGCCTGCTGCTATTCCGGGAGTGGGAGACCATCCAGGCCGTCTGCCGGTCGGTGAGGCGCTCTCCTCCTCCTACCCGGGTTTCTTCCCGGGAGTATCTTCCATCCACCTCGTTCCTTCCCTGTTACGCGTCATGTGAGAGGTGGCTGCACCCGGCCTTAACATCACCCTCAGTGTCCGCGGGTCTTTCAGAGAGGAGGAGTCCTTCGAGACCCAGGACACGTCGAGAGGGCGTCTGGAGTGCGTAGGTGTCGTCCCAGCGCGGGAGAAGGAGTCGGACTGCGGGAAGCCACGGTCAGCGCCAGGGTGTAGAGTTTTTCGGGGGAGTCGGACTGTGGGAGTGGCCACGGGTCAGCGCCGGATGCAGAGTCTTCCGGAGAGGTGTCAGCCTGTGAGGGGCCAAGTACACAGCGCCGAGACTGGAGCACACCGGGCCGGGATGGGTTGTCCATAGGTTGTCGTAGGGTAGGGTGTCGCAATGGAAGTAGGGTTTAAGGGTGTTAGCTAACTGCCTCCGATTGGGACGTAAGTGGCCCGCACAGTGTAAGGGAAACTTGTCGTTGCCTCCCATTAGGGACGCATTGACCAGAGCGGTAAGTGGTCCCAGGTCAAAAGAGAAGGTGGGTCCTGGGTAGAGTGTGGGTGGTAGTAGTTTAGAGATTATAGTCCCTTTGGTTTGTCCTTGTCCCAAGTAGTTTGGCCACCACGTGTGCGGGCTATCTCTGCGTCCCTAGGTCACAAGCGATATAAGCCCACTGTGCTTAGCATAGGTTAAAGTTCTCAGGGGTCGGTAGGCGGGGGGGGGGTAAGTGTGGGTCGAAAAGAAGTTGGATACCGATCGTGTGGGGGGGTGGAATGGATGAGTGGTGGGCGCCGATGTGTGTGGTGAAAAAAGAATGCGCGTGATTGCAAAGCTGTGGTTAGTGTGCTGTGTTGCTGCTCCTAGTGTGTAATAACGTGGGTAGGGGTGGTAGGGCCGTCCGCTTTAGCGACCGTGACACCCGGCTAAAAACGACCGCATCAGTAATGGCCACAAAAAAAGACACTGGAAAGCGAGACAACAACAACAACAACAACAAAATCCTTCACCATCTGCAACCTGGTGCGATGCCGTAGTCACGACTCTCGTCAATTTCCCCGCGCCGGCGACAACGTTTACGGGATGAACCCCACCCCCACACAAAAAGGTCCACGGAGCGAAACTCCACGAGGTGAAAGTGTTTTGTTGGTGTGAGGTTAACAAAAGCGAAAGGGGGTGGAACCCACCTGGACACCGTAAGAGCGGGTTGGATCAGGGAGGACGCGAAGCCTGAGAAAAAGGACGATGGGTGAAAGGGCAGGAGGGCAGCGCAGGGCTCGGCAGGGCAAACGCCAGGGACCCACGCGCTAATTCCGTGGGTGCCCACTACTCCATTCCCACCCCATTGGGACTGCAGCTGCTGGTTAGTTGTTGTTGCTGCTGCTGGCCTGTTGTTGTTGTTGATGATGAAGTTTTTGGCGTGTTTGATCCTCTAGTGGCATTTGTCCTCGCCCCCTTGCTCTCCACGTCATCTCCACTACGTTCCCTTCGACCGGTCCATGGCTGAAGCAACAAGTCGGTCATCTGAATATCACACACACACCACTCCACACACACAATGCACGCAGGCATGCACTTTGACGAAAACGCTTGTACAAAACCATCCGATCGGTCCCACTAAAATCCCTAACAAACAAAATAGATTTCAAATCTATGCCCCACTCCCCTCTCTCAACCCCCCTCTCCCCCTTTCTCTGGCTTAGGATGGCCCGACCGACACGATCTATGATGAAGATAAAGATTGCATCACGATAAGCGAGTGACGCCTTTCGTTCTTGTCGCCTCCCCCCCCCCTTACCCCTCTCTCTACCGGCGACACAAAGGCTGGTTGCCGCTCTCTCCACGACCCCCCCCCCCTCCCCAACTCTCCTTCCCCCCTCTGAGTAGCAACGACGCAGAGATTTCAATTGCAACGTGGCAATCGTCCGTCTCACCATCCCCCCCCCCCCCCTATCTTCACCCCCTCCCCTTCTATCCCGGAAATCAAAGGCACGCTGCTACTGCTGTGCTCTCGCCAAAACACCCCCCCCCTCTCTATCCCGTGAAAACAAAGGCCTGTGTCGCTTTACACACAACCTCCACCACATCTGGCGGATCCGAAGATAAGATGCGTCTATCTGGACGCATAAATTAAACAAGTCAGAGAGCGATGCCGGTTAAGATCAAACAGTTCCCGAGGCGACTAGTGATGAGACTAGATCCCTCCCCCTCTCACCCCTAATGTTTGAGTGACAGGTTGTCAAACTCGAATTCCGCAGTTAGAATCCATCAGACACACAGGGGATAGCTTCACTGACCCTCAAAACTGCCTGTAGACCGGACCAGTAGAAGACAAAAGAGACAACTAGAGAAGTCGTGGGACAATCCTGGTATCCTCGTTGATCTCCAGTCATTCACTGTTCATTCCCAGGAAAAGTGAGTTGGAACTCTGTTTTACCTTTTGGAATCTATGTATTGATTTTATGTATGCTGGGTGCATTAACATTGTAAATTTGTACAAATGCTTAGCAACATGTATCAAACTGATGAATGATTATTCTGTAGTAGTTTGCTTGCCACTTGTAACTGTCTGACCATTGTTCTTTGTGTTTACCCTGACTTTTGGCAGTAGCAATTCTATCGTTAATATATAAATGATTAATGGTGTCGGAAACTGTAGAGAACTATAAAAGCTCATTCTGGCTCACCCGGTCTCACAAGTTTCGACGCACTCAAATGAGCTTTTTATAGTTTCTAACAAGTAGACGACAAAATTACTTGTAATTAT
>CM031608.1:15553907-15586407 GCA_018398815.1 Conus ventricosus
CTGCCCATCAGGACAGGTTCCTACTGAGCAATGTGTTTTTCCTTTCGCAAAGATCACAGTCAGTTTGCTCATGCAGCTAAGGGCAGGCATGATTTAAACACTTCTATCATTCCTTTGAATCGTAATCTTAAACTTGTATGCAACTCCAATGGTATAACATTTCCTGGCAACACTGATTCTCTTGTGGCTATGTCTGGTGCTGCCAGGCTGTCTATGTACCAGGACTTTCTTCATCCTAGTTTTAAAGGGACTGCTTAGCTGGTGCCAATATCAATATCCAGGTAGCAGATTTTCCTTCAGGTCTGCTACCTGGATATTCAGGTTGGGCATCTGTGGTCAGGGACCTCACAGCAGAGCTAGATGACAGACTGGTCAGCATGGGTGCTATGTCACAGTTCTGGACCTTTGGGGCTGACCCTGACACTGCTCTGGGTAATGCCAGGTCCTGACGGAGATCACAAATGTTCAGTTTCAGATGCCGGAGAGACCGGTTGTTCACGGACTAAAAGTTCTAGTCATTTCAGCTGCAGTTAGCGTGCGTTTCAGAGCTGTTTCGTCGTTTTGAAACTGTGTGCTGGTACTGACTACTATAGGCCCTGCTCTCAAGTACTTCATTTCAAATCGTAGATTTCTAACTGAGATTGGAGAAACTGGTTGTCATTCTTTAAAGATTTGATGGATGCTGTCGTTCAAGCTATGTTCTTTTTTTGGTGTGCATTTCGAAATGAAGGGTTACCGTAGTATCAGCCTGCATTTGAGAAAGAATGGTTGGCCGACCTGTGAGCCACGCTCTGTAAGAATGAGAAGCCCTGGTGGTACATTGGACCTTGTGTTTTCAAGTAAGGTTTAGAAGAGCTATAAACAGCACGGCCATTGTACAGCTGGCAACGCACCAAGACCTTGTACAGATTGAGTTGTGTGTATGTGTGTGTGTGTGTGTTACTGTGTTATGTAGTGCGTGTGTGTGTGTGTGTGTGTGTGTGTGTGTGTGTGTGTGTGTGTGTGTGTGTGTGTGTGTGTGTGCGTGTGCGCGCGCGTGTGTGTGTGTGTGTGCAATGTGGTGTGTGTGTGTGTGTGTGTGTGTGTGTGTGTGTGTGTGTGTGTGTGTGTGTGTGTTTAGTGTGTTAGTGTTAGTGTGTGTGTGTGTGTGTTGTGTGTGTGTGTGTGTGTGTGTGTGTGTGTGTGTGTGTGTTAGTGTGTGTGTGTGTGTGTGTGTGTGTGTGTGTGTGTGTGTGTGTGTGTGTGTGCGTGTGTGTGTGTTAGTGTGTGTGTGTGTGTTCCGAGTCCACGTGTGCCACAACTTGAAGCATGGACAAATCTTTCTTGAAGGAAGTCTTGAAAGCCGGACAAAACGACAGAACTTGTAACCTTGATCAAACATTTAGCCTCTCTTACAACCGGGATGCTGGACCCTAGATTACAAGGTCAGCACGCAGGTAGGTGGTATAGTAAACTTTTTCTAATTCACAGAAAATGGCAACAGCGTGTTGCTTATCTGAAAAAAAAGATATTGCAATTCAATTATGTATAACAGAGAGAGAGAGAGAAGAGAGAGAGAGAGAGAGAGAGAGAGAGAGAGAGAGAGAGAGGAGAGAGAGAGAATTCCCGTTCACGATTATCTATTACGAGTTCCAACATGATCTAGACAGAAGTGCTTCTAGTTTTAAGATTATAGACGAGAGTTTATTTTTCCAGCACAGAAAGAAAACAACAATGATATTTATGAAAAAAAACAACAAAACTATTAGGGTTAATAAAACAAGGTACCGCAATACCTGGGGACTGATGGCCGACAGTTTGATCGTTAATGTCCAATTTGAAGACTCGAATATCACGTTTGAGAATCTGTCATTTTTGGCCCCTTTGCTGGTTATTGGGGCTAGTGCCGACAATATCTTTGACAGTTTATAGAGGGATTCGAACGCACGCACATAACACACACACACAAACACACATACGGGTGTTCGCGTGTACATACACCACTGATGCTCGCACAGACGCATGTTCGCATAAATACAGACAGACGCGCGCGCACGCACACACACACACACACTGACACACACACACGCACACGCAAAACAAACACAACGGTGCACACGTTCTAATTTACAGTATTCAGGCTGATAATACCAACGTCATGACTGACCATGACAACCCTTCACACTTGCAGGCCCTGTCCACCATTTCAATGTACATTCTCATGGCAGCCTTCTGTGCAGTGTTGTATCGCATTGTATTCCAGGGCACTGTTTCATGTTGCCATTTCCTGCATTATGCGAAACTTATGAGTGAAACGCATCGTCATGGTGCAGCGCCACAGGCTTTTTCTTTTTTTTTGTTTACCTGGTGTACAGAATTTAGAACCATGCAGTAGGACTCGGCGACAAGGTTGAGACCAAGCAGTAGATAGAAAGTTTGGAAGGTAGTGGACATAGCACAGGGATGTTTCAAGATAAGGAAGATAACAAAACACACACACACACACACACACACACACACACACACACACACACACACACACACACACACACGAACTATCAGGCTAGAACTGGGATCGTTAGAAACGACGTTCTGGTTGAAGACGATAAGGCAAGCAATGAGAGACATAGTAATTTAAGAGATGGAGAGAACAGGGGATGTCAAAAGTATGCAGAAAGCAATTGAGCAAGACCAATGGACGGAATGGACTGTCTGGGAAAGTACACTCCAAACCAAACTCTACCGGTATGAAATATGGCCGCCACATGGTCCGCAGAACCTGTGTAATCATCAGATCAACATTGAAAGGCAGCCTGGTAAAAAGAGGTCATCTCAGCGTGGCCAGTCTGGTGGAACAAAAAACAATGGGACATGTTCCTCATGCAAAACCACGCTGACTCGGTGAAGGTACACACTGAAGCACGACCAACAGTTCAAAGAAATCACACATGTGATAAGAAGTTCCAGAGCTAAGTCCCACAACCAACTGTTCAAAGAGATCACACATGCGATTAGCAGTTCCGAAGTTAAGTCCATGCCACCAGAAGCTTTAGCAACACTGTTACTTATGGCATGAAGCAGCATGAATCATGGCATGGGAGAGCTGTAGCACCGGGAACTCGGAAACTGGAGTCAACGCACTGAGTGAATGACATGAGGCCAGGTATGATACTCTTCTTTCCATCGTCATAGCAAATGATTCTGCTTAAGTTCACCTCGTGATATGAAAGAAAAAAGGGTGAAAGCACACTTCCACTAGACAGAGGCATGCAAATCTACAACCCTTCTCCCCCCCCCCCCCCCCCCCCAAACAGAAAACACCCCCCCCAAAAAAAAACCCACCACAACAACCCCAAAACAAAACAAAGAAAAGAAACCCTGGAGGAATCTCACTGAAAAGCTTAAGTTCTCGTCATAAAGGTCGGAGCGAAGGGCAGCACAGAGGGGTGGGGAGGGAAGGGTAGGTTGGTGCACATCTTCCCATGATCTCATGAAACAGCTCTCAGTTTGTGAGAAGAGGGTGAGACCTGAAAGGAAGTGGCAGAAGCAGCTGAAAAGGGTTCCACCTGGATCCAGGCAAGGAGGAACAAAACCCAACTTTATACGGCTTAAATTTCTTACATTACAACAAGCGCCCGACAGATAAGAGGTCAAAAAATCATCACAACTTAAACTGACCTTGAGGCGCCAAGCCATCAATGAGGTACAGGTTGAAATCCTGGCCTTGCCAAATGGAGAAAAAGGCGATAGCAGACGGGCATCCGGTCTGACCCCCTTTGAGTGAGGAAAGGGGAAGAAAGGGAAGAAGGGCGAGAAAAAAGGTAGGTTTTTCTTTGAAGATCGTCTGCTGTCTGGCTCTTCCAAAAGCTTCTTCCTTCAGAAATCAAATGTAGCATGCTTTGATATAAGTGTCCCCTATCAATAGCAACATAATGAAATTTAGCACAAGTACAATCAACTCTGAAGAATGTCCACCAGTTTTCAACAAACTGCAACCAAAAAACGGCGTTCCCTGACATTATGAACACTGCATGTCTACCAGTCTATTGAAAGTTAAAAGAAAAATGGTCCATACCAACATCCTGAAAATTGTAAACTCTTAACACGCATTTAGCAATCCCCAGCAAGTCATGGACAACTTATAGTATTGTTTTACATGTGAAGTCAGAGCATCGCAGTGGCTCAAGTCCAGCACTCCACAACAAATTGGGAAGACAACCTCGCCAGGGATGCTGAACACAGTGATGACCGTGCTCCATCGTCATGTCGTGGTCCACCACCGGCGACCTCGTCATACTGGTGATGGGAACGGTTAATGCCGAACAGGTTGTGCAGCTGTAGAGGACTTCACTTGAGGTGGCAATCCCGAGTCCTTCCGTGGTGTGGAGCTCGAGACGTCATGTGTCTTGGGGTTAAAGGTTCCTGCTGCCGACACCCTGAAGCAGCAGGCAGCGGTCTTCTGCAGGTCTTCAGGATTTCCGCACAGCCAGGCCATCAGACGTTGAATTCCATGCAACTTGTGGTCCTGGGTATGGAAGCGGGGGGCCATGGAGACTATCCTGATGCCTCGTTTTTTGTTTTTGACCAGGGGGCTGTGCCAGGTGTCCCTCAAGGTGACCAGCAGCTGATGGTCCTGGATGGCGAAGGCAGCATACAGCCAGCCATAGTTGATGTAGTACAGCATGACTGTCATCATCTCCCAGAGGCGCATGGCATCGGATTTGCTGCCTTGCTGGACAGTGTCAGGGGGAGAGAAAGGAGGGGAGAGGTTGGGGTGAGAGGGTCATCTGGTCTTAGTCACTGTCACAACAAAAGGAACAACACTGGGAACAGCAACAAAAAAGACAACATTAAGAACACCAACAATGATAATGGCACTACTACTTCTACCATCACCATCACCACTACTACTACAACTACTGTTCATCATGATGATGATGATGATGATGATAATAGCACCACATTTGTCATTTTTTTCTGTGAGTGCGTGCATGTTTGCGCGTGCATTTGTATATATATATATATATATATATATATATATATATATATATATATATATATATATATATATATATATACAGTGAAACCCGGCTATATTGAAGTGGCACGGGACCCGGGAAGACCTTCAATATAGCCGGAACTTCAATACAGCCAATTGTCGGTTATATTGAATTTCCCTCCTTGTTCCTTCAGAAATTCAATATAACCGAACTTGTTTTTCACTATAGGTTCTTATGTCCGTGTCCACACATTGCGTTTGATGTGAGATATATTCCCATTAATCTTTCACCTGTTGGCTGTTGTTCTTCGAGCCTCCTTGCTTTTTTCTGCACACACACACACACACACACACACACACACACACACACACACACACACACACATACACACACACACACACACACGGACACACACTCACACACACGCACGCACGCCCCTGCCTTACACACACAAACACACAGAGCCATTCACACTATCAGACCGACGCCAAATTAAGCATTTGATGAAAACTTTAATGAAAAAGAAGACATATGAAATAATCCAGTCTGTTATTGACTGAAGGATGGCAAAGTGCTGCGATGCTAACAGAAGAACAATGTTTGCCACAAAGGTTTAGACTCTCATATGTTTTATAAGCTTAGCACAAAACATGTAAATATACAACAACAAAAACAAAAAAAAGGAAGAAAGAAAAAAACTTTCATACGACTCCATATCGTTACATAAGGGACAATGTTTAGAGAGGATGAGAGAGAGAGAGAGAGAGAGAGAGAGAGAGAGAGAGAGAGAGGAGGAGAGAGAGAGAGAGAGAGAGAGAGAGAGAGGTAAGTGCAAAATGGTTCAGAATAAGCTATAATAGCAAAGCGCGCAATAACCATTAGAGCCGAACTAAGAGACACATTAAACATTTCAAGAAAAAAAATGACATAACTGCTGTTCAAAAGTTCAATGTCGAATACGGAAAAAATACCCCCCCCCCACACACACACACAAGAAGGCCATCATGCCATTAAGCTATGTTGATAACCCTTTCCGAAAGTTTCGGATCAGCACTGACAGACACGCGGTTCAAAAGTATGGTACACAAACCACAAAGTGGTTGGGAACCCAGGTTGACGCAGGTTTGTCTTTCCCCAGACAGGACGTCCACATGATAGTCGGCAAGCTTTCCTGGGAAGTGTTGATCTCACTTTGTCGACAGATGCTTTCTAACATTGAAACCTCCATACTGTGGGTACAAAGACTGGACAGGCACACCCAGTACACTACTCAAACCATGGATTCCCCACATACTCATGTAGGCTCCTGGGCATCGGCAGTTCATCACCTCATTCTGAAAAAGGTTTTTCATGTCTTCTTCCGCCACGTTGATGGAAAATGCCTGGCCTGAGTATGAGATGTAAGTCTTCACCAAAATCTGAAGATCCGTCCCCGATGCAAGGAAATCATCAGAAAGATACAGGTCTGAATTTTGAACCATCTCAAAAATGATACGGACCCGCATCTCAGTGTGATGATCTTCATCTCCATATGCTAGGAGAGACCCGCACCGCGGCAGACAATTTCCGTCACCACGCACCTGCACTGGAAGACGCTGCGGAGCATCATCAGGATACAGCTCGAGGGACACATAGTCCACGTTTGGTTTTTCTGGCAGGTATGGTTTGTATGTGATGGGCGTTTGTGCGAACAAGGAATGCGTTTCTGCAGCAACAATGTTCTCAAGTTCCTCGTAGGATGATGCATCTTTGATCAGTGTTGCAAGATTGTCAAAAAACGCGAAAGAGTCATCTGTTGTATGCCTGGTGTAACCCTTACTGGTTGATGGACGAGGCGTGTCCTTGCTGGTTGATGTACGAGGCGTGTCCTTGCTGGTTGATGGACGAGGCGTGTCCTTGCTGGTTGATGGACGAGGCGTGTCCTTACTGGTTGATGGACGAGGCGTGTCCTTGCTGGTTGACGGACGAGGCGTGTCCTTGCTGGTTGATGGACGAGGCGTGTCCTTGCTGGTTGATGGACGAGGCGTGTCCTTACTGGTTGACGGACGAGGCGTGTCCTTGCTGGTTGACGGACGAGGCGTGTCCTTACTGGTTGATGGACGAGGCGTGTCCTTGCTGGTTGACGGGGGAGAAGTGGAATGGCTCCAAGTGAATGAATGACTTGCCTGTTCAGGCTTTGATGGTGACGAAAAGAAATATGTGATTCTGCTTTGTATTGTGGAAGTTGTTAGAAGCAAATGTTCCAATTGACCGCTGAATTTCTGAAGTCCTCTTCTGATCTCTTCATTTGCTCCCGTTTGCAACAGATACAGCTCAATAGTTGAAAGAGCAGACAAAGCCTCCAGCTTTGAGATAGACGGAGGTTGCTCCCCACAGTCATCCCCATCAGAGTCGTTTTTGTCGTTGATGGTCTCATCGGTGTCACCTCTGGTAGAGCTAAGTGAGGACAAGATGTCTTCTGTTGAAGGAACCGCGCATGTAGCAACATCAATGTCAACGTCACAAAACTCTTCCAGGGACACATCCAGCTCCTTGTAGAGTCGTGACAGGAGCGGCTCCATGTCAGCAGTCTCAATGTCAGCTCCCACGTCGCATGGCATCTCTGTGCAGGCTTCTCCTTCATCCAGGTCACTTCGATTAAATCCTGCTTTCCGGAAACAGTTTCTGACTGTTGATGGGTTGACATTGTCCCATGCGTGCTTCAGGTTCCTGAGGGCATCGAGGAGGGTGACGCTGAACTCATCCAAGGGCAGGCCTAAATCAACGTGAAGAATGAGCCTGGAGAGCATCCGTGTTCTGAAAAAATACCAATTTCAAACCTTAATTGTGTGCTAGTGTGTGAGTGATTGTAAGTGTGTGTGTGTGTGTGTGTGTGTGTGTGTGTGTGTGTGTGTGTGTGTGTGTGTGTGTGTGTGTGAGAGTGTGTATGTGTGTGTATGTGAGAGAGGGAAAGAGAGAGAGCACACACACACACACACACACACACACACACACACACACACACACACACACACACACACACGTACTCACCTTTAGAAGAATTTCAAATTCTTGATCACACCACAGTCCAAAGGTTGGAGTTTGGATGTGGCATTTGGTGGGAGGAAAAGCACTTCTGTTGCCAGGAGGCCTTGAACTTTGACATGAGCAGTGCAATTGTCGATCACAAGTAAGACCTTTCGGTTTGCACTGTCCATGGACCGGTCAAAATCGCGCAACCACTTCTCGAATAGGTCGGATGTCATCCAGGCTTTCTTGTTCGATGTATAGCGAAGTGGCAACTCAATGCCTTTGAAGCACCGGGGTTTGACAAACTTCCCGATGACCAAAAGCGACTGTTTCTCTGACCCGCCCATGTTACAGCAAAGACTCACAGTTACTCTTTCCTTAGACTGCTTTCCTCCATGGCACTTCTTAGATTTGAACTCAAAGGTTCTATCAGGCAGCATACGGAAGAATAGAGCGCATTCATCCATGTTGAAGATGTCCTTCTCCTTATACTTCTGAAGAGTTGGGGTCAGCACTTCGCTAACCCATGCATCTGTGGACACTTCATCTACGCTTTCACGTTCGCCGCACACTTTTCGGCAGTTGATGTTGTGTCGCTTGTTGAATCGGCTAAGCCAACCGTTCGTGCACTCTCAGTCATTTAAGCCGAGTTTTCTTGCAAACTCTTCAGCTTTCGTCTTGAGCACTGGCCCACTTATAGGAATGGCATTACTCCTGGCACCTTTGAACCACTGAAGAAGTGCATGCTCTATTTCTTCCTGTCGAGCTACTCTATGTGGTCTCTGGATTTTTGGATCTATTTCTCCGCTGTAGTAAAGACTTTTCAATGTTTCTTTTTCTTTCATAATCTTGGTCACACAACCTGCCGAAATTCCATATTCCTCAGCTACTTCATTTCTTTTTTTTGCAGCCAGTTTCCAGCTTCTGAATAAGCTCGATTTTTCTTTTAATTGTCAGACTCACCCTTTTTTGTTTTGCAGCCATTTTTGCTAGTGTACAAAGGGAAACTACTCGCATGAACAAGAGAAATTAAGTCGGGGAGATCTACGCACCACAAGACTACATGGCGTGGCTGTCAGAGGCCCGCAGCATTGTTAGACCGTAATTGTTATCAAAGACCACCTGACTCGAAAGTTGATGCTGATCTGGCCTCTCCCTTCCTCAACTGATTGCGCTGACAGAGGCGTGTCATATCATTCGGCGCCCGCGCAGTGATTGTTCTTAAAAATAAAAAGTTAAAAAAATCTTTTGAGCAAACATTTAATATAGCCGCGTAAAAACGCCCCTGTAGAGGACTTCACTTGAGGTGGCAATCCCGAGTCCCTCCGTGGTGTGGAGCTCGAGACGTCATGTGTCTTGGCGTTAAAGGTTCCTGCTGCCGACTCCCTGAAGCAGCAGGCAGTGGTCTTCTGCAGGTCTTCAGGATTTCCGCACAGCCAGGCCATCAGACGTTGAATTCCATGCAACTTGTGGTCCTGGGTATGGAAGTGGGGTGCCATGGAGACTATCCTGATGCCTGGGTTTTTGTTTTTGACCAGGGGGCTGTGCCAGGTGTCCCTCAAGGTGACCAGCAGCTGATGGTCCTGGATGGCGAAGGCAGCATACAGCCAGCCATAGTTGATGTAGTACAGCATGACTCATCATCTCCCATAGGCGCATGGCATCGGATTTGCTGCCTTGCTGGACAGTGTCAGGGGGAGAGAAAGGAGGGGAGAGGTTGGGGTGAGAGGGTCATCTGGTCTTAGTCACTGTCACAACAAAAGGAACAACACTGGGAACCGCAACAAAAAAGACAACATTAAGAACACCAACAATAATAATAGCACTACTACTTCTAACATCACCATTACCACTACTACTACAACTACTGTTCATGATGATGATGATGATGATGATGATGATGATAATAGCACCACATTTGTCATTTTCTTTCTGTGAGTGCGTGCATGTTTGCGCGTGCATTTGTATATATATATATATATATATATATATATATATATATATATATATATATATATATATATATATATATATATATATATATATACTCAGAGGCATAAAAAAGCGAAAACAAACTGTATAGAAATTTTGATGTAGTTTGGCCAAAGATTCATTTGAACTGGTAATAGAAAGTGAGAAAAAGCAATCAAACACCACAAAAGTGTCCTTTCAAAGTTCATTCTGGTAGAAAATAAGGTCACATGAACTTGACCTTGACCCTGTGTTAACAGCAGAATGTCAGTATCTGGTGTGACCACCTCGTGCATTGATCATAGCTGTGCACCTGCGGTACATCGAGCGCACCAGAGTGTTGGTCTGCCTCTGGGGGACTTGCCACCACACCTGGCCCACAGCGACAGCAAGCTGAGCTGCTGTCTGGGGTCTGGGGTTGAGCTGGTTCAACTGCCTCTGAAGGGCATCCCAGAAATGCTCTATTGGGTTAAGGTCGGGATAACGGGCTGGGTGAGGCAGCAGATGTTGTTCTGCCTCAGGAAGTTCTGTGTAGCACGGGCAGTGTGCGGCCTTGCATTGTACTGGTGAAACAGGTTCTGTGGATGCCGCTGGAAATGCGGCAGGATGTGGGGCCTCAGAACTTGGTCGATGTAATGAACAGCAGTGACCCCGTTACCATGTCCTGGACCCACATTCTGGAAGATGACTGGCCCAATACGGCGATTCATGCCGATAGCCCCCTAGATCATGATGCTTTCACCACTCCATGGGTCCCTTTCGGTGATGTTGGCATCCGTGAAGCGTTCCCCACTCTTCTCCAGATCCGGATGTGGCCATCGCCTGGGTCAACGCAGAACCGGCTTTCATCACTGAAAAGGACTCGGCCCCAGTCCTGATGGCACCAATGCACGTGAATCTGTGCCCACTGCAGACGGTTCTGGCGATGCTGGAGTGTCAGGATAGGTCGTCGGGCTGGACGCCTGCATTGGAGACCAACTGTGTTCAGTCGGCGACGCACGGTCCTGCTGCTGATTGACCTGCCATGGTTGCCGACGGTGTTCCTGGCTGTGTTGGCAGCGGTTTGGTAAGGCTCCCATCGATGCTGACGCCGAAGATGGCGGTCTTGGGCTGCTGTGGTGACCCTCGGTCTGCCGCTCCTCGGTCTGTCATCAGTGGTGGTTCTTGCTTGAAAGTAGTCCAGAAGGCGATAGACGGTGGAAATGTGGACTCCGAATGCGATAGCGACCTGCCTCATTGGAACCCCAGCCTGCAGTTGCCCCATTGCTATGCAACGATCTTGACGAGAAAGTGTCGGCATTATGTTGGCGCCGCTGGAAGGGATAATTTGAACTTTTTGGGGTTTGGAAATTTATAGCCCTACAATCAGGGTCACAATGAGTTGCAATTCACATTGATGCACGTGGCGTAGGTAGTCCACATGGCAAATGCACTCCTCGTGCCAAAAACGCTGACCCGGCAACATTCACCCACTGTTCCGAGGTTACAACCGGCCAAGACACCACGTACTGCTAATGTTGCACGTGCCAACGACATTGCTTACGTCCTGTTCACAATCGTGCACTGTCTCTATTTTTTGCGTTTTTTATGCCTCTGAGTATATATATATATATATATATATATATATATATATATATATATATATATATATTTTATATATATATATATATAAATACGTGTGTGTGTGTGTGTGTGTGTGTGTGTGTGTGTGGTCAAGTTCATGTGCGCCACAACTTGAAGCATGTTTAGTATCTTACTTGCAGGAAGTCTTGAAATGCTGGATATGACGACATAACTTTAATTCTGATCGAATATTTAGCCCCGTTTTCAACTGGGATGATGAACCCTAGATCACAGGGTCAGCATGCAAGAATGTGACATAGTAAACGTTTCTAAATCAGGAATGATGGCATTGTGTGTTGCTTATCTAAAAAAAACAAAAACGATTTAATCTGGGGGAAAAAACGGAAGAGAATTCCAATTAAGATTACTCATTTTATAGTTTTAAGATTATGGAGAAGAGTTTATTTGTCCAACACAGAAAGAATCAATACTGATTTTAAAGAAAAAAAACCCTACTTTGTTAATAATACAAGATATCACAATTATGTGGAGATTGATGGCTGACAGTTTGGCCGCTCGTATACATTTGGATGACTCGGAGATAACGTTTCAAAATCTTTTTTTTCTGGCCCCATGGCCGGAAGCACGGTTGTTGTGGCTAGTGCCGACAATATCTTTATAGATGGATTTGAATGCACGCACACACACACACATGCACATACACGTGCGTGCATGCTCTCAGCATTCATGCATGCATGTTTACATATGCACACAACACACACACACACACACATGGAAGTGAACACACACACACACACACACACACACACACACACACACACACACACACACACACACACACACACACAACTCATGCTCGCACAGACGCATGTTTGCATAAATACACACACACACACACACGCACACACAGACACTCTGGCGCGTGCGTGCACGCGAATACACACACACACACACACATGCACACGCACACACAAACATGCACGCACGCATACACACACACGTGCGCGCATGCGTTTGCAAAAAAACTTGCGAACAAATACAAAGGTACACACGTTCTAATTTACAGTATTCAGGCTGATAATACCAACGTCATGACTGACCATGACAATCCTTCACACTTGCAGGCCCTGTCCACCATTTCAACGTACATTCTCATGGCAGCTTCTGTGCAGTGTTGTATCGCATTGTATTCCAGGGCACTGTTTCAAGTTGCCATTTCCTGCTTTCCGCGAAACTTATGAGTGAAACGCATCGTCATGGTGCAGCGCCACAGAACTTTTCTTTCTATTTTTTTTACCTGGTGTACAGAATTTAGAACCATGCTGCAGGCTGCGGCGACAAGGTTGAGATCAATTGAGCCAAAGCTGAAGGCAAGCAGTAGATAGAAAGTTTGGAACGTAGTGGACATAGCCAGGATGTTTCAAGATAAGGGAGATACAAATGCATACACACAACTAACAGGCTAGAACTGGGATCATCAGAAACGACGTAAATGCATACACACAAACTAACAGGCTAGAACTGGGATCATCAGAAACGACGTTCTAGTTGAAGACAATAAGGAAAGCAGTGAGAGGCATGGTAATATAAGAGATGGAGAAAACAGAGGATGTCAAAAGAATGCAGAAAGCAGTTCAGCAAGGTCAATAGGTGGAATGCTCTGTCTGCAAAAGAACACCCCAAACCAATCTCCTCTGGAATGAAACATGGCCACGTGGTCCACAGAGCCTGTGTCATCATGAGATCAATATAATATCTCTTGCCGTCGAATGGCAGCCTGATGAAAAGGGGTCAACTGCATGGTCAGTCTGCCTGGATAAACAATGAGACATTCCTGAGCTCATGCCAAACCACTTTGACCCAATGAAGGTACACACTAAAGCACAACCAACCATTCAAAGAGATGACACATGTGATTAGTAGTTCCAGAGCAAAATCCATGCCACCAGAAGCTTTAGCAACATTGTTGCTCATGACAGGAAACAGCAAATCATAACATGGACAGCTATTACACCCAGAGCTCGGAAACCAGAGTTAATACATTCAGTGGATGACTTGGAATGCACAGCAGACCTTCCAAAACGAAATCATCACCAAGAATGGCATGAGGCATGGTATAATACTGCTTCAGATCACCTCATGAGATAAAAGAATGGAGAAAGCACACTTCCTCAAGACGTATATCTAGCACCCCTCTACCCCCCAAATAAACCTCCCTGGAGGAATCTCACTGAAAAGCTTAAGTTCTCGTCATAAAGGTTGGAGCAAAGGGGGGCACAGAGGGATGGGGAGGGAAGGGGAGGTTGGTGCACATCTTCCCATGATCTCATGAAACAGCTCTCAGTTTGTGAGAAGAGGGTGAGACCTGAAAGGAAGTGGCAGAAGCAGCTGAAAAGGGTTCCACCTGGATCCAGGCAAGGAGGAACAAAACCCAACTTTATACGGCTTAAATTTCTTACATTACAACAAGCGCCCGACAGATAAGGGGTCAAGAAATCATCACAACTTGAACTGACCTTGAGGCGCCAAGCCATCAATGAGGTACAGGTTGAAATCCTGGTCTTGCCAAATGGAGAAAAAGGCGATAGCAGACGGGCATCCGATCTGACCCCTTTGAGTGAGGAAAGGGGAACAAAGGGAAGAAGGGCGAGAAAAAAGGAGGTTCTTGTTTGAAGATCGTCTGCTGTCTGGCTCTTCCAAAAGTTTCTTCCTTCAGAAATCAAATGTAGCATGCTTTGATATAAGTGTCCGCCTATCAATAGCAACATAATGACATTTAGCACAAGTACAGTCAACTCTGAAGAATGTCCACCAGTTTTCAACAAACTGCAACCAAAAAACTGCGTTCCCTGACATTATGAACACTGCATGTCTACCAGTCTATTGAAAGTTAAAAGAAAAATGGTCCATACCAACATCCTGAAAATTGTAAACTCTTAACACGCATTTAGCTATCCCCAGCAAGTCATGGACAACTTATAGTATTGTTTCACATGTGAAGTCAGAGCATCGCAGTGGCTCAAGTCCAGCACTCCACAACAAATTGGGAAGACAACCTCCCCAGGGATGCTGAACACAGTGACGACCGTGCTCCATCGTCATGTCGTGGTCACCACCGGCGACCTCGTCATACTGGTGATGGAACGGTTAATGCCGAACAGGTCGTGCAACTGTAGAGGACTTCACTTGAGGTGGCAATCCCGAGTCCTTCCGTGGTGTGGAGCTCGAGACGTCATGTGTCTTGGCGTTAAAGGTTCCTGCTGCCGACTCCCCGAAGCAGCAGGCAGTGGTCTTCTGCAGGTCTTCAGGATTTCCGCACAGCCAGGCCATCAGACGTTGAATTCCATGCAACTTGTGGTCCTGGGTATGGAAGCGGGGTGCCATGGAGACTATCCTGATGCCTCGTTTTTTGTTTTTGACCAGGGGGCTGTGCCAGGTGTCCCTCAAGGTGACCAGCAGCTGATGGTCCTGGATGGCGAAGGCAGCATACAGCCAGCCATAGTTGATGTAGTACAGCATGACTGTCATCATCTCCCAGAGGCGCATGGCATCGGATTTGCTGCCTTGCTGGACAGTGTCAGGGGGAGAGAAAGGAGGGGAGAGGTTGGGGTGAGAGGGTCATCTGGTCTTTGTCACTGTCACAACAAAAGGAACAACACTGGGAACAGCAACAAAAAAGACAACATTAAGAACACCAACCATAATAATAGCACTACTACTTCTACCATCACCATCACCACTACTACTACAACTACTGTTCATGATGATGATGATGATGATGATGATAATAGCACCACATTTGTCTTTTTTTTTTCTGTGAGTGCGTGCATGTTTGCTCGTGCTTTTGTATATATATATATATATATATATATATATATATATATATATATATATATACATACTCAGAGGCATAAAAAAGCGAAAACAAACTGTATAGAAATTTTGATGTAGTTTGGCCAAAGATTCATTTGAACTGGTAATAGAAAGTGAGAAAAAGCAATCAAACACCGCAGAAGTGTCCTTTCAAAGTTCATTCTGGTAGAAAATAAGGTCACATGAACTTGACCTTGACCCTGTGTTAACAGCAGAATGTCAGTATCTGGTGTGACCACCTCGTGCATTGATCATAGCTGTGCACCTGCGGTACATCGAGCGCACCAGAGTGTTGGTCTGCCTCTGGGGGACTTGCCACCACACCTGGCCCACAGCGACAGCAAGCTGAGCTGCTGTCTGGGGTCTGGGGTTGAGCTGGTTCAACTGCCTCTGAAGGGCATCCCAGAAATGCTCTATTGGGTTAAGGTCGGGATAACGGGCTGGGTGAGGCAGCAGATGTTGTTCTGCCTCAGGAAGTTCTGTGTAGCACGGGCAGTGTGCGGCCTTGCATTGTCCTGCTGAAACAGGTTCTGTGGATGCCGCTGGAAATGCGGCAGGATGTGGGGCCTCAGAACTTGGTCGATGTAATGAACAGCAGTGACCCCGTTACCACGTCCTGGACCCACATTCTGGAAGATGACTGGCCCAATACGGCGATTCATGCCGATAGCCCCCCAGATCATGATGCTTTCACCACTCCATGGGTCCCTTTCGGTGATGTTGGCATCCATGAAGCGTTCCCCCGCTCTTCTCCAGATCCGGATGTGGCCATCGCCTGGGTCAACGCAAAACCGGCTTTCATCACTGAAGAGGACTCGGCCCCAGTCCCGATGGCACCAATGCACGTGAATCTGTGCCCACTGCAGACGGTTCTGGCGATGCTGGAGTGTCAGGATAGGTCGTCGGGCTGGACGCCTGCATTGGAGACCAACTGTGTTCAGTCGGCGACGCACGGTCCTGCTGCTGATTGGCCTGCCATGGTTGCCGACAGTGTTCCTGGCTGTGTTGGCAGCGGTTTGGTAAGGCTCCCGTCGATGCTGATGCAGAAGATGGCGGTCTTGGGCTGCTGTGGTGACCCTCGGTCTGCCGCTCCTCGGTCTGTCATCAGTGGTGTTTCTTGCTTGAAAGTGGTCCAGAAGGCGATAGACGGTGGAAATGTGGACTCCGAATGCGATAGCGACCTGCCTCATTGGAACCCCAGCTTGCAGTTGCCCCATTGCTATGCAACGATCTTGACGAGAAAGTGTCGGCATTATGTTGGCGCCGCTGGAAGGGATAATTTGAACTTTTTGGGGTTTGGAAATTTATAGCCCCACAATCGGGGTCACAATGAGTTGCAATTCACATTGATGCACGTGGCGTAGGTAGTCCACATGGCAAATGCACTCCTTGTGCCAAAAACGCTGACCCGGCAACATTCACCCACTGTTCCGAGGTTACAACCGGCCAAGACACCACGTACTGCTAATGTTGCACGTGCCAACGAAATTGCTTACGTCCTGTTCACAATCGTGCACTCTCTATTTTTTTGCGTTTTTTTTTATGCCTCTGAGTATATATATATATATATATATATATATATATATATATATATACGTGTGTGTGTGTGTGTGTGTGTGTGTGTGTGTGTGTGTGTGTGTGTGTGTGTGTGTGTGTGCGTGCGTGTGTGAGTGTGGTCAAGTTCATGTGTGCCACAACTTGAAGCATGTTTAGTATTTTACTCGCAGGAAGTCTTGAAATGCTGGATATGACGACATAACTTTAATTCTGATCGAATATTTAGCCCTTTTTCAACTGGGATGATGAACCCTAGATCACAGGGTCAGCATGCAAGAAAGTGACATAGTAAACTTTTCTAAATCAGGAATGATGGCATTGTGTGTTGCTTATCTAAAAAAAACAAAAACGATTTAATCTGGGGGAAAAAACGGAAGAGAATTCCCAATTAAGATTACTCATTTTATAGTTTTAAGATTATGGAGAAGAGTTTATTTGTCCAACACAGAAAGAAACAACACTGATTTTAAAGAAAAAAAACCCCTACTTTGTTAATAATACAAGATATCACAATTATGTGGAGATTGATGGCTGACAGTTTGGCCGCTCGTATACATTTGGATGACTCGGAGATAACGTTTCAAAATCTTTTGTTTCTGGCCCCATGGCCGGAAGCACGGTTGTTGTGGCTAGTGCCGACAGTATCTTTATAGATGGATTTGAATGCACGCACACACACACACACATGCACATACACGTGCGTGCATGCTCTCAGCATTCATGCATGCATGTTTACATATGCACACAATACACACACACACACACACACACATGGGAGTGCACACACACACACACACACACACACACACACACACACACACACACACACACACCCCACACACACTCATGCTCGCACAGACGCATGTTTGCATAAATACACACACACACACACACACACACACGCACACACGCACACTCTGGCGCGTGCGTGCACGCGAATACACACACACACACAAAACATGCACACGCACACACAAACATGCACGCACGCATACACACACACACACGTGCGCGCATGCGTTTGCAAAAAAACTTGCGAACAAATACAAAGGTACACACGTTCTAATTTACAGTATTCAGGCTGATAATACCAACGTCATGACTGGCCATGACAATCCTTCACACTTGCAGGCCCTGGCCACCATTTCAATGTACATTCTCATGGCAGTCATCTGTGCAGTGTTGTATCGCATTGTATTCCAGGGCACTGTTTCATGTTGCCATTTCCTGCTTTCCGCGAAACTTATGAGTGAAACGCATCGTCATGGTGCAGCGCCACAGACCTTTTCTTTCTATTTTTTACCTGGTGTACATAATTTAGAACCATGCTGTAGGCTGCGGCGACAAGGTTGAGATCAATTGAGCCAAAGCTAAAGGCAAGCAGTAGATAGAAAGTTTGGAAGGTAGTGGACATAGCCCAGGGATGTTTCAAGATAAGGGAGATAACAAAATGCATACACACAAACTAACAGGCTAGAACTGGGATCATCAGAAACGACGTTCTAGTTGAAGACAATAAGGAAAGCAGTGAGAGACATGGTAATATAAGAGATGGAGAAAACAGAGGATGTCAAAAGAATGCAGAAAGCAGTTCAGCAAGGTCAATAGGTGGAATGCTCTGTCTGCAAAAGAACCCCCAAACCAATCTTCCTCTGGAATGAAACATGGCCACGTGGTCCACAGAGCCGGTGTCATCATGAGATCAATATAATATCTCTTGCCGTCGAATGGCAGCCTGATGAAAAGGGGTCAACTGCATGGTCAGTCTGCCTGGATAAACAATGAGACATTCCTGAGCTCATGCCAAACCACTTTGACCCAATGAAGGTACACACTAAAGCACAACCAACCATTCAAAGAGATGACACATGTGATTAGTAGTTCCAGAGCAAAATCCATGCCACCAGAAGCTTTAGCAACATTGTTGCTCATGACAGGAATCAGCAAATCATAACATGGACAGCTATTACACCCAGAGCTCGGAAACCAGAGTTAATACATTCAGTGGATGACTTGGAATGCACAGCAGACCTTCCAAAACGAAATCATCACCAAGAATGGCATGAGGCATGGTATAATACTGCTTCAGCTCACCTCATGAGATAAAAGAATGGAGAAAGCACACTTCCTCAAGACGTATATCTAGCACCCCTCTACCCCCCAATAAACCTCCCTGGAGGAATCTCACTGAAAAGCTTAAGTTCTCGTCATAAAGGTTGGAGCAAAGGGGGGCACAGAGGGGTGGGGAGGGAAGGGGAGGTTGGTGCACATCTTCCCATGATCTCATGAAACAGCTCTCAGTTTGTGAGAAGAGGGTGAGACCTGAAAGGAAGTGGCAGAAGCAGCTGAAAAGGGTTCCACCTGGATCCAGGCAAGGAGGAACAAAACCCAACTTTATACGGCTTAAATTTCTTACATTACAACAAGCGCCCGACAGATAAGGGGTCAAGAAATCATCACAACTTGAACTGACCTTGAGGCGCCAAGCCATCAATGAGGTACAGGTTGAAATCCTGGCCTTGCCAATGGAGAAAAAGGCGATAGCAGACGGGCATCCGGTCTGACCCACTTTGAGTGAGGAAAGGGGAACAAAGGGAAGAAGGGCGAGAAAAAAGGTGGTTCTTGTTTGAAGATCGTCTGCTGTCTGGCTCTTCCAAAAGTTTCTTCCTTCAGAAATCAAATGTAGCATGCTTTGATATAAGTGTCTGCCTATCATTAGCAACATAATGACATTTAGCACAAGTACAGTCAACTCTGAAGAATGTCCACCAGTTTTCAAGAAACTGCAACCAAAAAACTGCGTTCCCTGACATTATGAACACTGCATGTCTACCAGTCTATTGAAAGTTAAAAGAAAAATGGTCCATACCAACATCATGAAAATTGTAAACTCTTAACACGCATTTAGCTATCCCCAGCAAGTCATGGACAACTTATAGTATTGTTTCACATGTGAAGTCAGAGCGTCACAGTGGCTCAAGTCCAGCACTTCACAAGAAAATGGGGAAGAGAACCTCGCCACGGATGCTGAAGACAGCGACGACCGTGCCCTATCGTCATGTCGTGGTCCACCACCAGTGACCTGGTCATACTGGTAACAGGAATGCTCTCTGCCGAACAGGCGGTGCAGCTGTAGAGGATTTCACTTGAGGCAACACCCCTGAGTCCCTCCGTGATATGGAGTGCGAGACGTCCTGCGTTTTGGTGTTAGAAGATGCTGCTGCTGACCCACTGAAGTGGCCAAGGGCGGTCTTCTGCGAGTCTTCGGGACTTCCACTCAACCAGACTATCAGGCGTTGAACTCCATGGAACTTGTGGTCCTTGGTATGGATGCGGGGTGCCAGGGAGACTATCCTGGTACCTGGCTTTTTGACCAGGGGGCTGTGCCAGGTGTCCCTTAAGGTGACCAGCAGCTGATGGTCCTGGATGGCGAAGGTGGCATACAGCCAGCTATAGTTGATGTAGTACAGCATGACTGTCACCATCTTCAAGGGGGACACGGCATCGGATCTGCTGTCGTGCTGGACAGTGTCAGGGGGAGGGAAGGGAGGGGAAGGGTTGGGGTGAGAGGGTCATCTGGTCTAAGTCAATGTCACAACAAAAGGAACAACATTGGGAACAACACGAAAGACAACATTAAGAACACAAAAAACACCTACAATAATAATAGCACTGCTACTACTACTATTACTACTTCTACTACTACTGATGTTGTTGATGATGATGATGATGATGATGATAGTGATGATGATGATGATGATGATGATGATGATGATGATGATGATGATGATGATGATGATAGCACCACCTGTGTCATTTTTTCAGATTTCTTACGTATAACTGTTATCATTTCAATTAAAACTGATTTGATGACAAGTACAACAATGTCATGAATATTTTTAGCCGAGTATGAGTGTGTGTGTGTGTGTGTGTGTGTGTGTGTGTGTGTGTGTGTGTGTGTGTGTGTGTGTGTGTGTGTGAGAGAGAGAGAGAGAGAGAGAGAGAGAGAGAGAGAGAGAGAGAGAGAGAGAGAGACAGACAGACAGACAGAGACAGAGTAAAAGACAGTGACAGAGACAGAGATACAGAGACGGAAGTCTCATGGTCATTGTGATATCCGTACTTTCTGTCTATTTGTTAACTGTGGGTTGTTCCCACCGTCAGTCCACCTCCCTGTCAAACAACACTCCAACACTCTTTTCAGACCTTCATTCTCCCATCCGACTGATTGATTAAGCTATTAATTAATTCATCCATCCCTCATATGTCTATCACCTGCTTTTCTGTTTTTGTGCTCACTGGACTATGTATACAGGTCTTCATGTACGGATGTTGTGTATGTGTGTGTGTGTGCGTGCGTGCGTGCGTGCGTGCGTGCGTGTGTGTGTGTGTGTGTGTGTGTGTGTGTGTGTGTGTGTGTGTGTGTGTGTGTGTGTGTGTGTGTAGAGTGATGTATATGTCTTCTATTGTTTTGTCTATCCGACAGTTTTTGTCCTATTTGATCATTTAACGCTGACCTGCCTAACAAATATAGTCCACTTGCATGATTTTCCTTGCAAGTAATTTGTGACCTTACATTAGCATGCAGATTTCCACGGATCAGCATTTTGTTTTTCTTTGGCTGGTTTTGTTTCCTTTCTCTCATGTTCGCTCTGCTGTTTTAGTCGCCCCTTCCTTCCCTGCCCGTTACTTACTGTGCGCGTCAGTGCCTCCACTACGAGGTACAGGGAATGCGGAAGACCACACACGAACATGGCCAGGGTGAGAATCACTGTGTAGCGGAGAGCATGTTGTACATCTTCCATTCCCACATAAAACCAGAAGGGCGCAATGATGCCCACTTTCTCCATCAGCCTCTCCGCACAGTGTTTCTCCCTCCGGAGCTTGCGCACGATGAAAACGGCGTAGATGGCCAGGCACGCGAAGGGGCTCAGAACACGCAGAAGAAAGTCCATCCAGGGGAACAAAAGCTTCAGAAAAGTGGTGGACGAGCTTTCGCTCAGTCCGCATGTGACTCCTCAGCCTCAGTTCTGTTTCCGGTGATGGCGGCGGTTTTGCTACTTTCTGCGGTGATCAGTCTGTAAGCGATGACCCGGAGGTTTTTGACGGAAAAGAGACTGGTGAGGGCGAAGAGGATGAATTTGACCCTCGGTCGGGAGAACTGAGAGTCTGCAGGCACGGGGTACCAGAGGAAGGCACGTTTTTCGTAGCTCATCAGGACGAGGATCCATGGCGGGAGGTCCAGAGACATGTCTGACAGCCATCTGTGGAACCGGCAGCCCGCCACTGTCTGACAACAGGAAGCAGCATCATTGTCAGTGCTGTGCCTTGAACAGAAGTGACTGAAGGGGGTGGGGGGAGAAAGAGGGGGGTGGGGTGGGGGTGGGGGGTTGTACTCAAATCTGTCTATGTATATTCATGCACACTTACAGACACGTTTGCGCCAGAACAAGCACAAATGCTCTTCTCCACACAAGAATCATGAATATTTCATTCCTTCATTCTTTTGGGAGCATGGGGGATAAACAATGGCGACACATGTTTCTCTGAAAGTACAACGACATACACATCAAATGTTTTTCTTGCTCTTACTTTGGATGATAGTCCTGAACCTTTCATTTATCAGTTATTTAGACAACCAATCAACAAACCAATCAATCAATTACCATTCAATCAATCAAACAATCGATCTATCAATTCGTCAGTCTATCCATCTTCTTCCCTTCGTCGGAAGATAAAGCTGTTTAATTCAGTCATTCGTTTAGTCAATGGATCAATCAATCAGTCAATGAATTAATTTGTCAGTTTATTGTGTTATTACATTGGAAAAGGATACTCTTTCCTTCAACCATTCATTTAGTCAACCAATTAGTCCATTAATCAATTCGTCAGTGTATCCATCTTCTTCTTATGTGGGAAGATAGTGCTATTTCATTCACTAACTCATTTAGTCAATCGATTAACCAATCAGTCAATCAATCAGTTCATCAATTTAATGATCTTGTTCTAAGTTGGAAGACAGTGGTGTTTTATTCAATGAAATTGGTGGAAACGGACGAAATTGTTCCTCCCTGCGCCGCCGCAGACGCTGTAAATGGATCTGTTCATTAAAAGTGAAGGAGCAGGATATACACGAAGTATTCCAAGGAAACAGCGGAAGCAGTGGCTTACCATGGTCCTGAGGTTGACGCTCAGCACCAACTTCAGCCAGGAGTGCAGGAGCGGCACGCAGAGCGTCAGGCTGTCCAGTACTGTCAGGAAGCTGAAGAAGATGTAGAGGTTCTCTCCTCTCATCTCCTTCATGATCAGACTCAGGTAATGGTACAGGTGGAACAGAATCCCCAGCAGAATGAAGATGGGGGGAAACAGGGCCCATGCGAACACGTACTCCATCACGTTGGTGTTGGCCGCTTCTGCTCCCTGGCCTGCCGCTGGTACTGTCAACCAAACTGAACATTAATAATCTCAACACACAAAGTATCTCGTGGATAAATTCGGCGAGCATGCTTTTTTGTACTCTCAGTTCTTATAGAACAGGGAGTACTTTAGAATGGGAACGAAGAAATGCTGTCTGTGTGTCTGTCTGTCTGTCTGTGTGTCCGTGGTCAAAATGTGTTCCACTCGCTCCAGACAAAAACTACTAGGCCGATCTTTCTGAAAATTTGTAGGTATGTTCATTATGGGCCACGGATGATGCCCGATGTTTTAGTTTACCGCTATAGCCGTTACTAACGGCTGTAACGGCTTTTCTTCTTTATGGAATATCTCAGAAAGTACTTGGCCAGTTTATAAGCAGTTTGGATGATCTTGTGACAAATCGGAGCCTCTGTCCATATGCAAGTGATGTAATGCTGAAAATGGATTAAACAAACGTTAAAAACCGTTATTCAGCCGTTATTTCTTATATATAGGTGGATGTTTAATGAAATTTGGTATATAGAAGAAAGGTTATCACACACAAATGGCACTTCTATATAGTGTTTCAAATTTGACCGTTAAAAACCGTTATTCTTGACATACTGTCCGATTTGGATGAAATTTGATATGTACACAGGCTTTAGCCCAGTGAGGACTAAAATACCGGTTTCAAAAGTGTATATCGGTTATATAACCTTTAAACCGTTATTTTGCCGGTTTTTTTTATATATTGGTGGCTTTTAATGAAAATTTGTAACACGCAAATGGGACTTCCATGTAGTGTTTCAAAATCTGACCGTTAGAAACCGTTATTCTTGACATATTGTCCGATTTGGATGAAATTTGGTATGTACACAGGCTTTAGCCCAGTGAGGACTAAAATACTAGTTTCAAGAGTGTACATCGGTTAAATAACCGTTAAAACCGTTATTTTGCCTTTATTTCTTATCTCACAAAGCACTTGGCCGATTTATAAGCGGTTGGGAAAACTGGGAGTACGTTTATATGCTTCGCATCTTGTTTTCATTTAACACTTTACACATCTGAAGTACTGGTCTTAAGCTAGCACTGGTCTAAAGTTAGCTGAAATGGTAGTCTTTGTGGCGGATTTTAGTTAGGACTGCTGCTTTCTTTGACCTGGAGATAGCTCCAGTAAAGTCCGAGCTGAATTTTACAGAGGACTGACCCATTTAGGACAGATTCAAACAGGTCGCTTCCTGCTGCACGGCCTGTTGTACGACCCCCCCCCCCCCCCCCCACACACACACATTGTTATAAGAACTGTTGGGCAGTAGGCCGTCACGCTGTTGGCTGTCCCGCAATTTGCTGTCGCATAGCAGGTGTCGCGTAGTTCACTCTTTCGTACTACTTCAGTTTATACGATTACGATATCAAAACAAACAAACAAATTGAAAAACAAAAAGAAAAACAAAACAGAAACGAAAAAAAAATCTGGATTGTGACCATCCATTAAATTTTATGCCTACAATCCTGAAATTTATCAGAATTGCTGCAATAAGATCCTGAATCTTTTCTAAGGGAAACAACACACACACACACACACACACACACACACACACACACACACACACACACACACACACTCGCGCGCACGCACGCGCGCCCTGCGCGCACGCACGCAACGCGCGCACACACACACACACACACAACACATACACACACACGTGTGCGCGCGCGTACACACACAGAGATAGATAGATAGATAGATACATAGATAGATATAAAGAGAGAGATGTATTCCTTTTTTAACATTAGTAACACTAAAGAGTTCCAAAACAAAATATCGAATAAGCTGAAAATGATCTTTTCAAACTGAATTAACTAGCAATGCAGTGGTATGTACACCCATTCCTTGATCTTTCAGTTTGTTAGAAACCTCATTTAAAAAGGAAAACAGTGGCACAAAACCACGAACATTATCTAAAATGGAAGAAAAAGAGGCTTTTGTGTATGTACATGTATGCGTTTAACTAATATCCTGCAAAAGTTTGCTCGTTTATTTATTTTTTTCTCAAACATTGATTTGATCTTTTTCACTATTTTGAAAATATGGATTCTCTATTCCATGAATTTCTTTTTTTCCCCACGATCTTTGGACTGGTGAAGGGAATGGGGAGTGTGATGCAGACACAGTTAATGTTTAGTAAAAGGTAGGAAAAAAGAAGCTGCATTTGTACTGTAACAATGATCCTACATCACATACCGCTTCGTTCCACCCACTATATAACATCTATGGGGAAAGTATTGATAAACTGTGGGGAAACAAAACATGAACAGTAATGGATCTACCGGATGGTATGTCTTGATGAAGCAAGATTTTTTCTTTGTTTGCTAGTTTGTTACGTTTACTTCTCTTTGTACTCTAACCATTCCCAAACTCTTACAAAAAGATGGAAGTTAAGTGAACTGAAAGAGTTGAAATATGGTTAGATATGAACAACACCAAACATTGATGTGTAGATTGTCAATGTGCTTGAAAATCCAAAGTCAAAGACTCATTATGTTACCATTCTTCAAGACAATTTGGAACGAATCAATTACAGTCTGCTATTAGAATAAGGCAACGGGGGGGGGGGGGGGGGGGGGGGGGGGGGGGGGGGGGGGGGGGGGGGGGGAGGGGGGGGGATCAACGCTAATGATTTATCTCGTCTCTCTTTGTTTTCGTTTGTTTGTCTTTGCTGTTGTTTTTGTACTCCCAGTTCTTAAAGAACAGGGAGTACTTTAGAATGGGAACGAAGAAATGCTGTCTGTGTGTCTGTGTGTCCGTGGTCAAAATGTGTTCCACTCGCTCCAGACAAAACTACTGGGCCGATCTTTCTGAAAATTTGTAGGTATATTCACTATGGGTCAAGGATGATGCCCGATGTTTTAGTTTACCGTTACAGCCGTTAGTAACGGCTGTAACGGTAAACTAAAACATCGGGCATCATCCTGTAACGCTTTTTCTTCTCCAAAGATTAACTCAGAAAGAACTTGGCTGATCTTTGTGAAAATTAGCAGGTATGTTCATTATGGGTCACGGATGACGCCCGAGTTTTAGTTTACCCCGTTACAGCCGTTACTGACGGCTGTAACAGCTTGTAACGGTTTTTCTTCTTTTTAGAATATCTCAAAAAGTACTTGGCCGATCTTTCTGAAAATTTGTAGGTATGTTCATTATGGGTCACGGATGATACCCGATGTTTTACTTTACCGTTACAGCCGTTACTAACGGCTGTAACGGTCTGTAACGCCTTTTCTTCTTTATGGAAAATCTCAGAAAGTACTTGGCCGATCTTTGTGAAAATTAGCAGGCATGTTCATTATGGGTCACGGATGATGCCCGATGTTTTAGTTTACCCCACTATAGCATTACTAACGTCTGTAACAGCCTGTAACGGGTTTTCCATCTTTATAGAATATCTGAAAAAGTACTTGGCGATCTTTCCGAAAATTTGTAGGTATGTTCACTATGGGTCACGGATGATGCCCGATGTCTTAATTTACCGTTATAGACGTTAGTAACGGCTGTAACGGCCTGCAACGCTTTTTCTTCTTTATAGAATATCTCAGAAAGCACGTGGCCGATCTTTCTGAAAATTTGTAGGTATGTTCATTATGGGTCATGGGTGACGCCCGATGTTTTAGTTTACCGTTACATCCGTTACTAACGGCCCATAATGGTTTTCTTCTTTATGGAAAATCTCAGAAAGTACTTGGCCGATCTTTGTGAAAATTAGCAGGTATGTTCATTATGGGTCACGGATGATGCCCGATGTTTTAGTTTACCCCATTATAGCCGTTACTAACGGCTGTAACGGCCTGTAACGTTTTTTTTCTTCTGTATAGAATATCTTAAAAAGTACTTGGCCGATCTTTCTGAAAATTTGTAGGTATGTTCACTATGGGTCACGGATGATGCCCGTATGTTTTAGTTTACCGTTACAGCCGTTACTAACGGCTCATAATGGTTTTCTTCTTTATGGAAAATCTCAAAAAGTTCTTGGCCGATCTTTCTGAAAATTTGTAAGTTTATTCATTTCAGGTCACAGACGATGGCCGATGTTTACCAGAATAGCCATTACTGACGGTTACACCAGCCCAAGACGGTTTTTCCTCTTTATGGAATATCTCACGCGTATTCAGGATAAACTGGGAGTACGTTTATATGCTTTGCATCTTGTTTGTTTTGTTTTGAATATAAACCGTAGTTTGTCGTTGTGCAATACCCCCTTCCACTCCCTCCATCGTTCCCTCTTGCCATCCCAGTCGGAGAGTTTCGCATGAAAGGAAATAGCACTCATAATTGTCTATGTGTAGTGAATCGTTCATATGAGTAGCCAACGTTTTTTCCGTTATCACCGGAGCCATCCTTGGAAGATCAGCCACACGATATGATGAACACGCACGGTAGCTCATCATCAGTCTTCTGGCACCTAAGCATGGTCTCTTCATCAGACCAAGTCATCTTTGCCGACTCCATCAAGCTATACCCATTGTCCGCATTTTTACACGGTTTTACCGACTCGCTGTAGGCAATCGAAAACATGTCTTATCAGGTACTTAAACTTTTTCTTTCATTTTAAAGCTCCCGTCTTTTACTGTCGTTGGACTGACAGGAAGTCAAGAGACTCCTTTTTAATCTTTCCGACTGAAGAGGTTTGGTGATCGTGACAATATTTTATGGACTTACTGCATGCTGGTTAACCTCATCAATAATTTCATCATAATAATAAGAATGCTTATATGTATAGCCCATATTCCATAAAAAATGTTCAACAGCGCTTTACATTTGAAAAAAGAGCAAACGGTAAAAATAGGAATGATAAAAGTCATGCACATTGAAAACACAAGGCCTAGATTTATCCAATATTAAAACAAATTGCACTGCGTTCACAATTAAGACATTGTATAACAATAATAATTTGAAAAACAAATCACACGAGAAATTTCACAAAAACTCTCCCTCTCATAAATCCTATAAAAACCACTCTTCTTCTACACACACATACACTCACTCACTCACTCACTCATACACACACACGCGCGCGCGCGCGTGCCCACACACACAAAGCCCGAGATATCCAATCTTAAAACAAGTCACACTGCGTTCACAATTTAGACATTGTATAATAATAATAATAATAATAATGTGAAAACAAATCACACGAGAAATTTGACAAAGTCTCCCTCTCATAAATCCTCTAAAAACTCTCCTCTCCTTTACACTTACAAACACACACACACACAACACGCACGCACGCACGCACGCATGCACGCACGCACGCACGCACGCACGCACGCACGCACGCACGCACGCACACACACACACACACACACACACACACACACACACACACACACACACACACACCTTCACGTTATACTGGTCTAGAAACATACAGGCAGGAGAATAAATCTGATTTGGAAGGACTTACACATTACAGTTTCTCAGGATAGATGAGTGTGAAAGAGGTAGGTTTTCAGATGCCGTTTGAAAGCTGAGAAGCAGTTCGTTTTCCTAAGAGACAGGGGTAGAGAGTTCCATACATTTGGGCCAAACACAGGGAAGGACTTTTTATCGAAGGTATCAAGACAGAAGCGAGGAACAGTCAGCAGTGAGGTATCAGAAGAACGGAGTGTTCGAGAAAGTTTGTACATCTGCAGGAGATTGGAAAGATGAGATGGCATGTTCTCATGAGAGATACACTGGAAGCAGAGACAGGCAACTTTACACTGAATTCTGGCCTTTACAGGAAGCCAGTGGAGAGTTCGGAGAAGAAATTTTGCGTTCTCACGCCTGAGCTTGTGCAGAACAAGGCGAGCTGCATGATTCTGTATGTGTTGAAGTTTATTTAGCAGATTGTCGGGGAGACCAACAAGAAGAGAGTTACGGTAGTCTAGTCTGGAGAACATGAAGGAGACAGCAAGTTTGTTTGCAGCATCAGTGGATAGAAAGGAGCGGAACTTACCTATTCTACGTAACTGAAGGTACAGAGTACGGCACAGTTGTTTGACATATGCTTCCACAGACAAGGTTTTGTCTGGTAGAAACCAAGATTCCTGACAGTGAGTGAGAAGGATACATCACAAGGTTTTGTCTGGTAGAAACCAAGATTCCTGACAGTGAGTGAGAAGGATACATCACAACCAGAGACAGACATAGCAGTATGAGTAATCTGATTGATCTTTGAATTAGTGCCACTAACAATGAGCTCAGTTTTATCATCATTCATTTTCAACTTGTTGTCACTCGTCCACTTCGAAACGTCCTCTATACAATCTCTTAAACTGCACCCAATAGAGCCAAAATCTGATGGAGTGGAAGAGTTATACAGCTGCGAGTCTCTGCAAAGAAATGGTATGAATGGCCTGACTGATGAATGATAATACTGAGAGGTTGTGTGTACATAGTAAACAGGACAGGTCCCAAGACAGAACCCTGTGGCACACCACATTTCAGCACTGAAGGAGCTGTTTCGTGGCCAATGACGACAGACTGTGTAAGGCGGTTAAAAGGAGTTGAACGAGTCCAGAACCGTTCCAGAGCAGCCAAAAGTGGTACGCAACCGCGTTATGAGGATGCTGTGGTCTATGGTGTCATATACTGCTGACAAGTCAAGCAGTGACAGGATAGACACATGCCCATTGTCTGAGGTCTGAAGGAGGTCATTGACCACACGCAATAAAGCAGTTTCTGTGCTATTACACTTACGATAGGCTGGCTGAACTGCTCGAGCAAGTTATGAGATTCAAGATCATGTAGAAGCTGTTTTAGTACAATGCGTTTCAATACCTTTGACAAGAATGGTAGATTGGAGACTGGACGATAGTTCTTCCGGCAGTTTGGGTCCAGGTTTGCCTTCTTTAGAAGGGCCTCACAAAAGCATGCTTAAAGCACTCAGACACAATACCGGATGATAAGGACTTGTTCGTAATTATCAATGACAATGGGTGGAATTTCGTCTAAACAATAAAACAGGATTGAGGCAGGAATAGGGTCGAAGTCACAGGACTTCTTTGGCATTTTCTTTAGAATCTCTTTTACACGGATCTCACATACAGGCTCAAAATTTTCAAACAGTGTACCAGAGAACACAACAGCGTCAGTGGGGCATGGTGTATTAGGGTCAAGGCTGCTTCTGATCTCTAAAATCTTGTCAACAAAAAACGCATTGAATTTATTAGGAAGAGACTGTGGGGGGGGGGGGGGGGGGGGGGGGATGGGGGGAGGAGGGGGGGGATGGGGGGGGGAGGGGGGAGTTAAAAGGAAGCACAGTATCTCCTGCTTTGCCCAACAGCTGATTCCTGAGGCGGAGGAGTTGTCTCGAGCCGTCAGCACTTGCTATCCTACCACATATGTAATTTTTCTTTGCTTCACGTATCATGTTTATAACTATGTTAGACTGCTGTGCATATATTTCTCTGTGAATAGTCAGACCAGATTCGTGGCATGCTCGCTCAGCAGTCCGCCGTAGCACTTTAGCATGAATGATATCTAGAGTCATCCAAGGGGCGGATGTATGGTCTGATACTGTACGTACAGTGACAGAGGCATGTTGGTCAAGCAGCTGTCGCAAGCAAGTGTTGTAGGTACATATGAGATCAGATGAATTGGACTGACAGATTGAATCAAGCACTCTTTGAACATCAGTTTTGAAAGCATGCATGTCGATAACCTTGAGATTGCGTGAAACCATTTTCTTTGTTGCTGCACCAGGCTTTCTAAGACAGAGTTCAAAGAAATAACAAAATGGTCTGATGATAGTATGTCTCGAACAGATAAATCAAACACATCTGAAACACGATTGGTGATCAACCAGTCTAAAGTATGACCTTTACGTTGAGTAGGTACATTCACCAGCTGTTGCAGATTAAGATTTTCAAGAACAGCACTTAAAGCCACAGAGCAGGGATCAGATGGATTGTCAAAATGGACATTAATATCACCAACAATAAACAATTTTTCGTATATATTGTATGATTCAAGCAGATCGAGGAACTGGTCGAAGAACATTGATTTCTTGAGTTTTTTTTCCTACTATGTGGGGGACGGTACACACAAATAAACACAAAGGTCTGACCATCAAAGTCCAGGCGGACCTCACACACCTCAAGAGCTGTAAAAGTAAGGTCTTTAGTTGGAAAGAAAATGTGTTTTGACTGTTTCTGTGTAACACTGCAATGCCACCTGCAGTACTGTCCTGCCGTGGAAAAGACGTCAAGGTGAAGCCTGGCGGCGTCACTGCCGCCATGTCAGCTTCATCCCCCTGTAGACGAAGCCACGTTTCAGTCAGAAAAACAACCACAACTAGTTGCCCTGTATTATGTGGTCACAAACATCATGAGTCTCGTTTCGAACGCACTGAGTGTTTAAGGTCATTATGTTGAAGCGTTTTGAACGTTCTTGATTTAATTAAACCATTAATGTCAGTTTTGATTGGGTTCAATTGTGAGTGTGTACGATCGTCATGGTTTACCGGTACGGTGTCCCGATCTTCTGAAGGATTGTGCTGATGGGAAGCACGTCCGTTGAGGGCAGGTCGACTGCTGACGATCACTTCAATCCGCCCTGCTTTCTCCTTCCCTCTCGCCGACATCGGCGCCGCGGTCGTTTGAAATGCGTGCGGTCTACCCCTGTACCTAAATCTTTCAAACGAGTGGCAAGGGCAAGACCAATAAAACAGCACTGGCTGACAACAGCTGGTCGCGGGTATAGCGCTTGGATGGAACATCAACACACTGAAACACCGTTCCTCTCGCACAGTTGAACACAGGCTTGAACATGGCGCAGTTGAACACAGGCTTGAACATGGCACAGTTGAACACAGGCTTGAACATGGCGCAGTTGAACACAGGCTTGAACATGGCACAGTTGAACACAGGCTTTTAAACACGACTGCGTAGGTGGGAGATTCGAAAGTTCCGTGAGTACATAGACAAAAACAGCTGTGTGAAGGAAAAGGGGGCACGAAATTCGGCAAAACACATACCATAAAACAGACCACTGCATGATGAAAACGATGATGTGAATAAAACTTTGATATTCAAAAGCACAACGATAAAAAGTTAAACAATAATACCGAGGAGTCAGAACGTTCAGCGTGCTC
>CM031608.1:15588907-15611407 GCA_018398815.1 Conus ventricosus
TTTCAGCCATGTTACCAGAAACAAACAATACTTTTTGCCTTTAGTAATGGATGCGTTGTTTAGCAGAGTAGTATAAATATGCAGGGTCTACTTGTAAAGTACTATTGGTAAAAAAAAATAAATAAATAAAAAAGGGGGGTGGGGGGGGGGGGGGGGGGGGGGCCAGGGGAGGAAGGAATGGATAGCAAAGACATCAACACGCCGATGAAATAGAAATCGATGATCATTATACTTATGTCTTGTTCACACCCAGGTGGCCGCCGTGTTGATGGGCATGGACACCGAGTAGCGCTTCGTCCCTGTCTTCTGTGGAAAGAACTCGCAGACTGTCGCCTTGTCGATTCTTGTAAAAAGATAATTGCTCTCAGAAAGAAAGAACTTCATGCTGTCTCTTCGAAAATTTCTTTTTGTTGTGTCAGAACTCTTTTTAATTCTGTCTGGTATGATCTTTTCTCCGATGTACTTCTTAAGTTCATCTATATTGGCAGCATCCATGTCGTTCAGAGACCAATCTCAAACTGAACCCCGATAGAACATTGTCGGAAATTTATTCTGCCAATAATTCATCATTCGAACTGTTCAGTTTATATATACTCAAGCCAGATTATAATGAACCCCTCGTTGCATTTGCGTAGGACACTGACTGTATTGTTTGGTAGGTCCGCGCATTAGTAGATCTGTACAGCAATAATTATAGGTCTCCATGTCGATAGATCTATGTATAAACTTAGTTTGTAAATACACAGTTTCTGCAGGGTTTGTCTGGTTTGATTGATTTTTACTTTTTAAACTTCAGTTATTTCATGTTTTGGCTTGCTTTTTCCTATGTATTTAGGGTATGTATGAAGTTGTATGTCTCTGTGTGTGAGTAGGGATGCTGACATGGTTCTCAAAAATTGGACAGAAGTTCAGACCATTGTCAATCATCGACCCAGGATCCTTCCAAGCATATTTTATAGTGGAGATCTATCGACCTTCATCAACTGCTATCTGCGAACTGTCAAAATATTATACAGGAGACTGTTGTATGCCCAGCATTGGTGTTGCAATGATTGCCAGAACATATTCAATTATAAACAAACTTGCTTTATGACTTAAGATTGAAGAATTAGGGGGAGATAGCATCTTCTGCAGTGGTAGCTAATTCTGCCTAACTGACAGTATGTGCTCGGTGAGTATTGTGGGAACAAAAAATACCTGCTCTCACAAATGAGCCTACAGCAAGCTTATGTCTCCAAGGGAAACCATCTCAACTAGGAGGGAAACTCATAAACACTTAACTCCTGGTCAGATGCCGATGTTTAGAAATCTGATTGTTTCCTCGTGACGCGGAAAGTGTTAATTTGAATCCTTGCCTTTTCGGTTTTAAGAAGAAAGAATGATACTCCAGAAAAGGCTCGGTGTGCAATACCGTAGTATGTTTGTTTGAGTTTTCACAAAATACAACCAAAGGTGCCACCTAGAGCAACAAGAAAATCATTGAAGAGCAAAACAAGCTACAAATTTCTGTGAAAAGTAGAAAATATAAAAAGTAACCTCTTAAGACACAAGTGCTGAGGGCCAGATCTTGGAATGAATCCGGCAATGGAACTAACTTACAAAAATAATAACTTCCAAGTATAAGTACTGTGCACCAATCCAGCAATTACGGAAAGTGGTAATTGAGGAAGATGGTAACATTTTTGGGGGACTTTGGCGCTATAAGCTAACGTATATATTTGGTCATGTTCAATCAGTGTCGTTCTCTAATGTTTTATTCGTCTGATTGACTTGTTGGTTGGAAATAATATTGCTATTCACAACGATGGAATGGTTGTGTATCTGTGGAACTGGGATCTCGTGGCAAGAAAGTATTTGTGACCGTGTAATGTCTGTGTGTGCCGCCCGTCCATGGTTGATGTGGTCGCATTCGACGTACAAGCACTTTTATGTTATTTACAATACGGAGTGTGTGTGTGTGTGTGTGTGTGGTGTTGTGTGTGTTGGTGTGTGTGTTGTGTGAGGAGTGTTGTGAGTGTTGTGTGTGCGTGGCGGCGTGCGTGTGTGCGGCGCGCGCACGCGAAACATGAATTTGCAGCCGTCGTCTGCATGCGTACGTGTGCGTGTGTGGCTGGCGTGCACATGCATGTGCGTGGCGTGCAGGTCTGTGTAGCAGCACCAGCAGCAGTATAACAGTTGTTTGTGTGGTTGGTCTCGTACAAGAATCGTCTTTGTCTTGGCGAATCCCTAAACACATCTACATCAAAAGTCGTACTGACGAGAGATAGACAGACAGAAGACAGAGGTTCTGCTGTTGGATTTTCACTTTGGTTTGGGACTTCACGGACTACATTCACTGTCTACTCACAAAAAAAACAGATGAGAAAGTTTTCTGGCTATTATTTTTGCCTTTAGATACCAAAAAAAAAGTTTTAATGTATGTAGTGTGCGTGCGTGTGTGTGTGTGGTGAGTGTGTGTGTGTGTGTGTGTGTGTGTGTGTGTGTGTGTGTGTGTGTGCAGTGCGTGTGTGTTGCGCGCGCGCGCGCGCGCGTGTGAAAATATTCGGCTTAACTCTTAAAGCACTCTAGCGTGGTAATGGTCCGGAATAGTTTTGGGTGTCTTTTCAGAGTGGCGGTGCAAAAAGACCAGTGCCGCGCAGTTAAACTGTCTGGGCTTCTGTTTTGTTAGCATGACACAATATTTATTCACTATCCTTTCGTGACGTTGTTTATAAGTAGCATACGAAGATGGTTGTGGCTTCGAATTTCTCAGAGAAAAAAACAAAAATCAAAATCAGAAAAAAAAATATGGCGTTTGAAATTGTGCCAGTTTTGCTGTGTATAAGACTTTGTGGTTTTATCAACAGTTTAACTTACATCACCTGTAGCTAGCGAAAAACGCGTGTTCAGAAAAGAGCAAGAGCTTTGTCGAAGAAAAAGTTGTGTTTGTCTCTGTCACACGACCCTACTAATTTTCCCTGCCGACCCTAAGTCTTTTTCAGAAAATTGTTTGTCTCTGGTCACACGACCTAACCTGAATTTTTCCCTGCGACCCTAGACCTTTTTCTTTTACTTTCTCCTAACAAACACACACAACACACACACACACACACACACACACACACCCACACACACACAACACCAACCAAACAAACAAACAAACAAAACAGTCAAGCTTTATTGAAAGTTGATTTTGTGGAAGACCAAGTACATGCTTTAGGAAATCCAGTAATTGCGACGACGGCGGTGACAGAACTTTTATTTTAGCTGAAGTGTACGCCGGATTGCAACACAGTTTGGTCGTCTTTCTCCTTCTTGGGGACAAACGTTTTTCTCTACAGCAGAAGTAAGCTTTTGTAGTTTCTGTGCTGAAATAAAAAATCTGTAAAAAAAAAAAAAAAAATCCGACTACTCTATTTTTTCAGCCTGTTACAGACAACAAACAATACTTTTTGCCTTTAGTAAAGGATGCGTTGTTTAGCAGCGTAGTAAAACGTATGGCTGGGTCTACTTGGTAAAGTACTATTGGTTAAAAAAAACCTAAATTAATAAAAAGGGGGGGTGGGGGGGGGGGGGGGGGGGGGCCAGGGAGGAAGGAATGGATCGCAAAGACATAACACGCCGTGCAATCGAAATCGAGGGATCTTATATAAGTCTTGATCACACCCAGGTGGCCGCCGTGTTGATGGGGCATGGACACGAGTAGCGCTTCGTCCTGTCTTCTGTGGAAAGAACTCGCAGGACTGTCGCCTTGTCGATTCTTGATATAACAGATAATTGCTTCAGACAGAAAAGATTCATGCTGTCTCTTCGACACCTTTTTATTTGTTGTGTCTGAAACCTTTTTAATTCTGTTTCTTGTAGCATCTTTCTCCGATGTACTTTTAGTTCATCTATATTGGCAGCACCATGTCGTTCAGAGACCAATCTCAAATGAACCCGATAGAAAACATTGTCGGAATTTATTCTGCCAATAATTCATCATTCGAACTTTCAGTTATATATATCAAGCCAGATTTAATGAAACCCTCGTTGCCTTGCCGTAGGGACACTGACGTATTGTTTGGTAGGTCCAGCACAGTAGTAGATCTGTACGCAATCATTATAGGTCTCCATGTCGAACGATTATGAATAAACTTAGTTTGTAACTACCAGTTTCTGCAGGGTTTGTCTGTTTGATGATTTTTTACTTATTTAAACTTCAGTTTTTCATGTTTGGCTGTTTGTCCTAAGTATTAGGGTTGTATGAAGTTGTATGTCTCTGTGTGTGGTAAGGTGCTGTCATGGTTCTCAAAAATAGGGACAGAAGTTCAGACCTTGTCAATCATCGACCCAGATCCTTCCAAGCTTATTTTTATAGTGGAGATTAACGACCTTCATAACCTGCTATCTGCGAAATGTCAAAAAAATAATATATACAGGAGACCTGTTGATGGTAGATCACCCAACCTGGAGTACCCATCCTGCATTGTACCAGAGCAGATAGTATTGCTAGTTTTTTTCAGATAGGCATATTTTCTCAAAACACATGAGAGGTTCCAATAATGAAGTTTACTGCAAGTCTGATACACTTTTCTCAAAAGAAACCTTGTAACATTTCATGAACTATCATTACGTGTACAAAATAGTCTGAAAAAACTTCTTGATTCCTACATTAAAAATTATTGATTCTTGTTTACAGAGCTCGGTTGCTGAACTTTTTGGTTGAGCATAGACTGACACCGTAAAGCCTTGACCGTGTCAGCGTCTGTTTAGACGTTCCTGTGACATGTTCCAGTCTTTTTATGCGCTTTTACCGTAACTTAAGTTTGCAAAGGGATGTCGTAGCGGACAAACCGGAAAGTGTGCTCTCTGCAACTTGCCGCAATGACAGGGACTTGACCAGAGACTGCAATAGTGGTCATTATCTATTCATTTCTACTTCCTTCTAATAACACTCTGCATTTAACCAGTGATAGTTTCAGAACAAGCAGCAGCTCAGCAATAAAAACAAACCAACAACAAAAATCACCACCAAAGCCACAGTTTGATGAAGATGATTGATGATGCTGGATGTGAACCAGTGATGCTTAGGCAGAGAGAGAGAGAGACGAGAGAGCGAGAGGAGACGCCGTGGCAGAGTGATTTTCCTTGGTGTCAAGGTCGCAGATTAAAAAAAAAGGCAGGGAGCCGAGAAACAAAAAAAAAAAGAAAGAACAAAAAAGAACTTGAAACACGACCGCACTCTGGAAATACATTGAGTTAGTCCTTTTGGTTACGGATCCCTGCCTTTTTATAGAAAACTGCTCAAGATTCAAGTCAGTGGTCAATATGAAAGGATGTGCTGAACAAAACGAAGAAAACTGAAGAAACCTGACAATAACAGAAAAAAAACCTGAAACCACAAGAAAACAAGAAACGCTACTTAATAACTAAACACTCACACTTCTTAAGTGTACAGTATTTGCAAATTGCCAATAAAGTACCTTTTCAAACCAACTCCAAAAACTTGGATTAAGACCCAGATTGATAAAAACAAAACATTATGAGGAAAAATAACGAAAGGAAATCTTCCCAAAAAATGAGAAAAAGGGAACTCACTATAATTAATATTAAATCAGCTCCGTCCCGGTTGAACCGGAATGTTAAACCAGGATCAATTAATAGTACTCTTTAGCTGAATTATGTATTCGCCACAAAATATTTTTACCCCAGTCATAATCAGTAACTTCTAGGTCACGTTTCACGTTATTATTAACTCTTCGTTTTCAAGTGATCCAAAGGGAAACCGGAGTCACTGTAAACAATAAAACTAACATGCATGACCCACTACAGTGAGTGTAATAAAGATAACCAAATAGTTAAAGCATGCAAAAAAAACTTATCATATAAATAAAGACTGAAATTTTTGACTCTACACTGCCTGAGGGGAAGAAGGATCAGAGGTGCCCTATCAAGTTTATAAGAATCTTTAATGCTATGATGATTCTTGACGTTGCGAACCTTTTTTTCTTTTTTTCATGTTGCACCACTCATGAGTACTAGAGTCTGAAGGAAAGAATTTTTTATAAAGCACTGTACTACTAATCAAGTAATTGTCCTTTTCATGTAGAGTTACTAACCACTGGACGAAACTTACTTGCTAACATACATTTGCACCTGATATTAACATGGTCAAAAATTTTCTAGATCATAATTCAAAAATTTAGAGAACTGCTATATGACTTATGATGGATTGCAATGAAGGTATTGATTAAAAGTAGCATGCTATCAGGCCCCCCAAAGTGAAGAATTTTAGAGGGGGCACCATGATCAGACACGTGAGGTCTCGCTAATGAATGCCCCGTCCCCACTACTGCTACTACTTACTACTACTATAAAATACATGCTAATCAAAATATAATGATTCAGGAAACACGGTCAGGCATAATAAGTAACTGAGTTAAGCTTTGACTTTTAACAAAGACCCAACAAAGAAATAATCAAAAATAGACTTACCCTATTTGTGGAATATGGGTTATAAACCTTTAATTGAAGCTGTCATTCACGTATTACTGACACCAATTCTTTCAAAACACAAAATGCGGGGGAAGCCGTTTTGTTGATCTGATGAACCTTGGGACCCGCCAGGAAAATCATTCTTTCAGCGGCGTCTCTCTCTCTCTTCTCTCTCTCTCTCTAGTCCTACCTAAACATCACTGGGTCACATAGATGATGCTGATGTGATGTGATGTTAAGGCGCACGTTCCAATGAATTTAGCTAAAGCGGCCGGGAGTGGCTAACCAACGCCCGCTTCACGTCAATATATGCATTCACATACAGACCAATTATAATGACATACTACAACAATGATAACCATAATAGAAATTTTGAAATTCCCTGGACTGAACCAATCTACAAATTAATTCCAGTGTAGTTTTATAGAAGAATAATGGGGGGATGGAATGATAATTATCAAGATACGCATATATACTTATCTATCAACCATCAGTAGAAACTAAAATTGACACAGGGAGTCATTTTCTACGGGAAAGTCAATATTTTCCGTACCCATGGTAGTCATATTCTACAGAGGAGGGGTTTTCCCCCAAATATTCTCCGTAGAATTTACTCAAATCTGTAGAAAACTGAACGGTTCATTTTTCTCTGGACGAGAAAAATGAACCGGGGAGGGGGAGTCAAATTTCTACAGAGTCCATATTTCCCATAACACCGGATTTGCTTCCATTTTAGATGGGCCTTTGGCAGATGCTCCGACGTATGGTGCTCTTCAAAATGTGGTGTGCCATTTCTTGTAAGGATAAGGACAATCATGCAGCAGATCGTTAAGCCGCGCGTAGTCTGCTTGTAGCGCTTCGGTTCGTTGCATTTATATGCCGAACAGACACGTAGTAAACAAAAGAGATTTTAATTGTCAGATATATTATGTTTGATTAAAATAAGTTACCTACTTTTCAGTGTTTCTTTTTAGTAGTATGTCGAAGCAAATAAACATCTAGTTTCTTATTACAGGACTATCAAGGACTGCCCCAAAAGGTTAAAAGACGATTGTACAAAACACTGGTTAGGGACCAGTACAGAATATGGTTGCTCAGACTGGGATCCCTTACCATTAAAGGACCTTGATAACTCGAAAAGATCCGAGAGAGCAGCACGGTTCGTAACAGAGAACCCACATCAGAGGAAAAGAGAGGAATACTAGGAGAAACATGAGGCAATTAGAATGGAAACCCTTAGAAGAGAGAAGAGCTTTTATCAACATAACATCTTTTCAAAGGCAGAGCTCAAACTTAATGATATTCCAATGGACACAAGTAGTATTGAATAAAAGTAGCAACGGAGTGGCGGTCAATGTTCTTACCATACTGCCTCCAATATTGACAGCACTTACATTAATTTTATCCTAGTTCTGTACGGCCTGTGGACACTCACTGCCATGTGCTCAAGGTTGCCCTAATGCCTGTCTCATTTAACACGGAAATTTGATACGACTGTTTTGAGATTGCGTATGGGGCTGTGTCGAGGTCGAAATGTAACAAAGAGTTATTCCTTCTTGGGGCTTTCAGACTGGTTCGACATGGACGCCACAGTGAAAAAACGCAACTTTCTGCCATGAGATACGCTCAAAAGCTTAATCCAACATGAAAAAAAAAAAGATTAATACTATTCAACAAAATCTGGACATCGATGGAGTTGATCCATACGAAATCCCAAGGCAATCGAGTTCTGGGCACCCAGCGACCTTCCTGCATGTGACCTACATTCGCACGATAAATTAATTTGTTTTCGGGACGAGCGCGTACACTCGGAAGAATTCAAAGGCCTACAAAAGTCTGACGGCGTACGATGATCATATCTGGCTGGGTTCGTGCTATCTGGACTTACAGCGGCTGGATGCCAGAACATTGTCGTCTCAGCAAAGGTATGTTTCATTAATTTGTTCTCAGTCAGTTGTACATAGATCTGTGTGGTGTGCCGTGTGTGTGTGTGTGTGGCAGTGTCAGCGAATGTGCGTGCGTGCGTGCATCTGCGTATGTGTACATAGTGATATGCTGTGCTGCTGAGTCAGTGTTGTGCTGTATGTGTATCATGTGTGTGTGTGTATGCTTGGCAAGTTTGCAAATCATTGTTGTAACACAGCTGGTGTTGTTATGACTACTTTTGAATCTGATTAATAAAGTCATGATTATGTTCTGTTAGACTGTTAAATATTGCCACTTATGAGCACCTAAGACAGATAATATTCCCTACAAAGCACCTTTTTGTCATCCTCCACCTCTACAAACATTATATGCATACATGATGTATATGTGCCACAGTACACATTTGCTGCGATCTGTACAGAACCTCAAACATCTATCTCAAGAGAGGTCTAAGAATTCACACACATATGCTTTTGGACTTCGTAAATGTGAACTTTATTTAGTCCTTTCGCCCATTCTGGGGTATGCAGGATGTAAAAAAATATAAATAACCAATGATGCCTAACAGTTGGACACACACACCACACACACACACCCAAATATAAAATTTACATGAAATAACGAGATATAACACATATCTAACATTAAAAGATTTCCATCTAACTTTCCTATCGTTTATTGAACATTGAACATTGGACAATCATAGGAAACTGAAAAAAGTGTTACTCATGAAATGATTTGCCAGTCAGTTTTTGTTTCATTTATTTAGCAGAGTTTTTCTTTATTGTTCAAGCAATTACCAATGCAATAAACGGGAATACGCTGGCTACATGAATGATTTGAACTTTTTGAATTAAACTTGCATAATTTTGCGATGAAGTAATGACTGTTTTTCGAGAAACTCTGAAAATGTAAATTTGGAATGGATCTGTTGACTTGCATTTAAGTTGTAGTTGTCTACTTGTTAAGGTATTTTCAAACCTAACATGGTATATGTTGTAATAATTTCAGTATTAAAAAAACATTAAAACTTTCATCAATATAATATTTTCCGATTTAGATGCACGTTCTGTATAGCATACGTTTAGTTTACACACACACACACCCACACACACACACAACACACACACCACAACACACACACACACACACAAATATTGCACTTCCAAAAGGCATAAATTGATATTGATTCTTCCCCGAATTTTGCAGAAACTGCCATGGCCCGATGACATTTTCAGTTTTAAATTTTATGCAAAACGTTTGTTTGTTAAACATTCTTCATTTTCATGGAACAAATGTAAAAAGATTGTACTTGCATGACAAAAATAAACCATCAATATGCCCACAGTATCATGAAATTTGCTGCTACAGTGCTATGTTAATGCCCATACTCTGAGCTCTATGCTTTTTTGTTATGGTTGGGCCATTCGTAGTATTTCATGTGAATCAAAGATTGGTTCTTGCAGGACTGATGAAAACAGTTTCACACACACACACACATACACACAACACACGCACACACACACAACACACACACCACACACACTGATGTTTTGTCCACCCCCTCCCCTCCCTTCTAATTAAAAATAAATTCAAATTGTAATTTCATTATTCCAGGTCCTCCATTCTCAGAGGCTAAACGAGAAGGCCCTGAACCTGGTTCATTGCCTAGCAGACTGAGAATCAGGTCATGCCCATGCAATGCATGGCTGGGCAGGTGAGACGGCACCCACTTTGGTGCCCTGGCATTCGCTGTTGCGCTTTCGTTTGCAACACGGGAAAACACAACATGCACGGAGTTCAAGCCTACTGGAAGTACCACCAGGCATTGACAGGTGTCACCCCAAAAGCATCCCATGACTGATTTTAGTTCAGAAATCAAGAAAACTAGATTAGCAACCTTTATTGAAAGATGAGAATGAATGTCCTGTCACTACTTGCCAGAAACAGTTAACAGATGTAGCGGAACCCTCAGAGGGCTGAGTTAACTCAGATGTTCAACAGTTTAGATATGACAAAAAGCTAAGGTCCTAACATTCTCAGGGTTACTACCCAGTACGTGCTGAATACAAAGTAAAAAGATGAGGGCCCGATTCCTGTTTCTTCTTCGAGCTCATCTCGCGCTGACTGTGTTGGGAAAAGCGCAGAAGAGGCCTGCAGGGAAAATTGCAGGGTCTTTGAAATCAATTATCAAAAGAGCAGAACCCCTAAATAGAAGAAGATACCAGACAGCAGTCTAAAAGCTCCATAAGGTTCTCTATGCGTGTGGGAGAATTCCAGCATCCAATCTGTATGCTGCATGCCACACCCAAGTGACAACCCTCACCACGTTTGTTAGGAGGATTTGTTATCCTGAGAGGAATACATTTTCATCTGAGGGCAAACATCCCTGGGTCTTCACATGACGGGAACGCAAAAAAAGCAAATCACCTTCCTTTTCAGGACCACAAGTCACAAACACTTTTTACAAATGAGGAACCGTGGACTGCATGTGCCACCAGAGTTCTCCTTTCATGCGGAGCTTCTCCTGATGCAGTTGTTTTTGTGATGCCATGGCATTGGATGTCTGGAAATTAAAGTGTCCTTTCAGCCACAGGCAGAACAGATAACAGGCAAGCCGTTTCGGACATTCGTTTTTGCTTCAGGACGAGAGATGGACAACAGACATAACAGGAAAATCTCCTATTGCACACAGGTTCAGGTCAGCTTTCTTGACAATCAGACTTCTGTGATTTTGTTGTGTGGACTATGGTAGTAGACATTCGGCATTGTTCACATCTTTCCCTGGTCAGGTATTGTGGGATGGTGCAAATTGAAAGAGACACAGCTGTTCAGGCTTGCATATTTGCCAGAACTTGACGGAAACTGGATTGATTGCCCTCCTTCAGCATCGACAAGCAAACTTCCTGAGGAAGGACCAGTGGAAGAAGGCAAAACAGAAACCAGAAACAGATGAACTGTTTTGCTTTTTGTAGGGAGGGGGAATATGGCGGCTGGTTGCTTGCGATAAACCCAGATGTCCGTTGGAATGGTTTCAATTTGCATGTGGTGGGTTGGGTTGAAATCAAAGCCAAAGGGTGCATGGTATTGCCTGATTGCGACCTCTGGATTAAAGCCAAAGAAGTTCAAAGTCTAATTTGTTGACATAATTACATACTTAACATGGTGTGTAAAATGCATCATGTGTGTGTGTGTGTGTGTGTGTGTGTGTGCTGTGTGGGTGTGTGTTGTGTGTGTATTTGTGTAGTGTGTGGATACTGTGTTTTTTACCCCCCCCACTAATTCTCTCTGTGTTTGTTGTGTGTGTGTGTGTGTGTGTGTGTGTGTGTGTGTGTGTGTGTGTGGGGTATGTGTGACAAAAGCAATTTTATAACATGCATTGTAATTGTGAAAAAAAATATTTCATATGCTATGTCCTCTATCTTCAACAGTTTCTTGTGCTGATTTAATGACAGCCAGCTGTTTCAAGCAACAGCTTTTGTGGTCATTCGTGACTGAGATATTTGATGAAACTGGTGTAAGTCTGTGTCTGTGTGTGTGTGGTGGGGGGAGGGTGGAGATGCTTCATTTTTTTACATGTCTTTCCAACATGGAAAAAATGGTATGTGTATTATTCACTGTCACACTAAAAGTGATTTATTGTGCATGATATCATATGTCAGGCCAGTTGTTTAGGAAGCAACGCTTCTTGTGGTCATTCAAGTGACAGAGATAAAAGAAAATGGGTAAGCTGTGTGTGTGTGTGTGAGTGTGTGTGTGAGTGAGAGTGTGTGTGTCGGTGTTGTGTGTGTGTGTGTGCACGCTTTATCTATAAAATGTATTTCTGGCTGGAATTTTTTTTTTTATGAATTATTCACTGCATTCATATAAGAGTTGATTGTGCATGATTTCTGTGTCAGATGATTGTGAGAAGCGACTTTTCTTGCGCTTATTAACTGACTGGAATAGTTTGAAACAAGTCGTGTAAGCTTCGTGTGTGGGTGTGTGTGGTGTGTGTGTGTGTGTGTGAGTGTGTGTGTGGTGGTGTGTGTGTGTGTGTGGTGTGTGTGTGAGGTATTGTCTTTTTGTCGCTTTGCTAATACTGAAAAGCATGTTCTCCCTAAAACTAATTTACAAACTGATGGCAAAATATTTGTATCACTTCTATTTATGTAACAATAGGAGACACAGTTAACCAGAGCACCTTGACACAGTCACAATTTTTTCTGAGTTGTTACTTGACCCCAGGTACGAGTAAACAGTATTTCTAAGGGAATGGTGCTGCTAAGAATTTGTATTTGCTGGAGCTTACCATCCACTCACCGTTCAACATGAATTCGTACGCGCGCTAAATTTCTAGTTGATTCATTTCTATTGCAGGAGATGAAGTTTCCCTTTTGTGAGGCAGCAGGAATTTCACTTCAGCCCCTTGCCTTGCTACCAGGCTCAGCAATATCAACAACTCTGTCTGCAAAAATACAATCGTCTTTGGGAGGAGATTGTACAAGTATCACTCCCTTCACCAAACTTTTTTGTCACTAGCCTGCACCCCATCTTTGGATATAAAAGAATGTGTCCCTGAGGTGTAATTGAAAGAGTATTTGCTAGTGTTGTTGTGTTTATAATTTGACATGTCTGTGCACTTGTGTCCGAACTGGAAAGCCTCTCAATGATTATTTCAAGCAGGGGGTCAATTATTGACCACACACACGTGCATGGCTACCTTAAACTGAAAGAGCAAACTTGTGTGAATACTAAGTCTGTCTGGCAGAACACCAGTGCATTGAGCTGTAGTACAGAACATGTATTGTTTCATGAACTACTTAGGAGGACAGTGGATATTGACACACAGAGCTGTGGCCAGGTGTTTCAAAGGCGTATCAGTCTCATCTGGATCAAAGTCAACATCAAAGCTTGATAGTGAGTGAAGAGTCGTCTAGTATTCTGGGGCCTATGAGAAGCCAGAAAACCAAAAGGACTGACAGTGTGAAAAGTCAGTCAGTCTGTGAAAGTACTTGACTGTGTCGTCTGATCGTGCAGAGCAGCAGCGTCATTTTTTTGCTGGCAAGGGCCTTTTCAGTTGAGGTTTTCCTGTTCAGTCTGTTTCAAATCACCTTCTTAACTGTTCTCTTCTATGTTAGGCTGCTCAATTGTGATCGGTTGGGACTACATGTCCCAAACTCATCATGTTCAGGTGGTGTGGATGAACTGTCAGTTCATTTAACTGGTTTCAGTGTCTCAGTACACAGATGTCTTCTCCAAAAATGTGCATCTGTTTCCCTTCAGTACTTCCTCACTTGTTGTCTTTAAACTGCTAGTTTCTGTTTCTGTTTGAATGCCTCTCATACTATTTCCTTTCAGTTCTTTGTAGGCTCATATCCAGCTTCAGAGTTGGTTTCGCTGGGGTTGGTGAATCCCCTAATGTAAGCCTTCACTCTGCAATACCATTACAAAACCAGACAGTAACAAATTAAAATTGATCCACAGTAAATACCTTCCATACTTCCCAAAGTTTCAAATGAATGCTGATGGGATTTCACCTGAAATAGGCCTTAGACTTTTTTGACAAAGAAAACATACAATCAAAAAACATAAACAAAACTGAAAAGCTGCAAATGAGGAAGAAAATACTCTTCACATATATTAATAACTTATACCAGTATTTTAAGTATCACACACACACAACACACACACACCACACGCACACCCACACACACACAACGTGAGTGTGTGCACGCACACCGTGGGTGCCACCGCACAATCAAACACAAACCGGATAATGTGGAAGTCAACGTAGAGATCTTTAAAGATGGACAGAAGCACATGTCACTCTCTGGTCTGTCAATTTTGAAATACTTATCTATATCTTTGAACGTTCTTTTCTTCTTTTTGGCACGTTCTTTTTTAATTTCAGTGATTTCCCTGCCCCGGTGTATGATCTAAGACTTAAAGATTCAAGTGGCAAAAACATTTTTTTTTAAAGTACCTACATACAATGTTTTCCCCTCAGCTGCCTACTGCTGACACGCAAGAGAGGGATCGGTTCAAACGGAGGACGGCGACACAGAGGAAAGAGAGAGATCTACAAGGAAAGTCGACTGTCTCTGCAGATTGTGTTGTGCACGGAAACAAACATACAGAGATAAACAGACATACAGCACCCACAAAAAACGTACATTTACAAAGTGGTCGGAGCAAACAGATCTGTTGGAAGTGTCAGACCCAAATGTAACGGCCTTGAGTCGAAGTTGTGCCACCCATTCTCTCCGTCTCCTCGTTGTTAGGTCTTCGATGATCTTCCCCTTCGTTGTTACTTCGGTCGGTATGCTGAAATAGCGCCTATCTTTTTCCGACTTTGTTTATTGTGACAGCCTTTCACGCAACAATTTTTGACCATCTTGCACTTGAAGTTCCTTCTTTTACTATATATTTTCCTTCTGCAACCAACGCGGAGCGTGCGTAAGTCTGCTTCCAGAACGCGTTCGTGGCATTGGTTCAGCCCCCAAGAACGAACGATAGCTCTTCCCGGCACTTAGTGAAGTCATCTCGACAGATCTCATTGGCGATTTTCTATTTTAACTTCCCAGATATTTTATGGTTACCTGGGCCTGAATCTGACCATTGCTTTTAACTTCTTGAATATCGAGTGCGACCCCTTGTTGCCAAATTTGCTCCGGGGGCCAACAGACTGAGTCGCACTATTTTATGTTATTTTATTTTACTTTTTAACATGCGCGCTGGTGACCTACTCGTTTTTGAGTGAACCAGTATTTTAGGAAGAAGAAGAAGAAGAAGAAGAATGTGACAGAAAAAAGACAACGCTTAGCATTACATAATAAGATACCAGATTACTGACTGTTTCAGCTTCGTCGCTCAGTATACTTCAATTGATAATCCACTGGTCAAGACGAGACAGAAGCCGGTTCCACTGGGCAAGACGAGACAGAAACGCTTCAAACACAGCATAATTGTCATATCAGTGAAAATGTCGTCAAGGTCTGTCCACTTTTACGTCACTGACGGCACTTCCACTTTCGTCATTGCTGCAAGTAGGCTTGACCTAGCCAACACATATTGATCCACTAGGCTAATGCAACTAAAACACTGGTGTGTGCTTTTGCTGTAATTCTCTTTTGGCAGATCTTCCCAAATACATATTAGACAATCTTCAACGAATTCAGAATAACGCTGTTTTACTCATCTGAACAAACCTTCCACCACGAGTTCTGGATGCCGGACTGATGCCGGTGGCCACGGTGATGTCACCATTTGTTCGCAGTCGGCAAAATATTCCACCTACGCCAAATGTGTTTAGTCACCTTCACCCCCCTCCCCCGCCCCCCCCCCCCCCCCCCCCCAACTCAATTGAAGAAAGATAACGAATCGTTCCTAAGAATGACGTCGTTCACATCGTGACGCAACTTTGAAAACAAGGGATGACAATAAGACCCAGCCTTTTAAAGATCTACCGCGAGTACTCATTCTACGTGACTGTTATGAACAACGTGGACGGAAAGCGACTGGGACGATCCTACAGTTTGCATGTAGCGACAAGGAAGCTTCGTACCATTGAGCTATGCAAAACAGTTCTTGAAGACGCCAAAGAAAATCTGTATCCAGAACCAGACTGGATTGTTCTTCACACTGGAATCAAAGATGTCAAATCAAAAGAGCCAACAAAATGCAGCAGCAACATGGAAAAGGGCATTAAAACGGTCAGAGAAATATTTCCAACAGCCAAAATAGTAAAACAGCCCAAAAGAGGGTGGTGATGGCCAAGTCGCTGGACTCGTTCAAGTCCAGGCTGGCCTCTCACCTGTAAACACCAAACTGCAAGTCCTCCCTGTCCCCCACCACCCCCTCCCACCCGACCATGCTAGTTACTGCCTCCTGTTCAAATACCCCCCTCCGTATTTTACTGACTCCCTCACTACTGCGCTACAAATGCAACCTCCCTTAGTGCGACATAATCATCGACATAACGATGTTGGCCGCCCAACGGAAGAAGAAGAAGAAGAAGTAGTGAGTCAGGCTGCGCCAGTGAGAGATAAAACCCTTGACACAAAGAGAGAATTATGCAATGCCTTGACAAAATCCAGACTCTTGTATGAGAAAAACATCAGTTTTGTAGGATATCACAATCTGCATACCACAGACAACAGCACCTGACTGCAGATGAGATCCATCCAACAGCCAGAAGAACGAGCGTGCTGGCCAGTATCAATGGGAGGCATCTGCACCGCTTAGTCTGGGGGAAGCCACGGAGGGGAATCAGCCCCCTTTCTTCACCATCACAGCCCAGGGTTCTACCCTCCGCATTTCTCGCCCCCTTGGTTCTACTGACTGTGCTGTCATCACCGGCTGGACTCTGTGTTCTCCCCCCCCCCCCCCCTCCCACCTTCCATAAATGATGTTTGACTTACTTTGATGTTTAAACTTTAAAACTGATTTTTGTTTGGTTGATTCTCATGAAAATGTTCAAATATCTAAACAACATTATGCAATGAACTGTAGTTCTATTGTCAGAAATACTTCGTATTTAAATCTGAATTTGACGACTAAAAATGTTCATGTCTTATTATTCCAATTTCTTAATGTTAACAGCAGCAATTTGCCTGACATTCCTGGTTATTACCACCCACCTACTTCCGCACGGATGTTACCAATTATATCTATGATTGAATATGCGTGCATGACAATAAGAGTGTCAAAAATAACAGAAACGATAATAATCTGCATAACTACAGTTATGCCTGTAAAAACAGTCTACTATGGAGTTAGATCCAAAGAACCTTTTTCACAGTAAACAGTAATCAAGTGGGGTATGTTTTGCTCCCATAAGGAAACCTAACACAGAGTAACTTTTATTCAAGACTGGCACAGCCTTTTAAACTTGAATAAAGTCAGACAAATACATAGACGAACAATCTAATAGTGGGGGAAAAACAAGCGCAGGCCAACAACTGAACTGTCTGGCAAAGATTTGGACTTGAGGGAGGAGGGAGGAGAGGGGAGTTTGAAGATGGAGAAACTGGGAAAATGAAATTAAAAAAAAAATGTTACAGATATGAAAACTTTTCTCTAGCTGCATAAGGGAACCATCGCAATCCCTTTTGAAGGCAGATATATTTGTATTGCCTGCTCCGAGGCCTTTCGCCCGCTGGATCGGGACTCATCAGGGAGACACGGCTGGTTGTGTCTGCGCTCCCGGCGTCAAATAGAGACACACCACAGTCCATAATACTGTGGTGTTCTCAGCACCATGGGTGCAAAAAAGAATCCAATAGCACCCCCAGAGCAGCCAGCGAAGAGTAGTAAATGCAACCAAACGAAAGTGTGGGAAGGAAAAAAAGTTGCTGTAAAACTAAAGACATTATGCAAATAATATAAAATGTAGGGGACAGTCTTTTAGCCTACGCCTGAGGATCCACCCAAAGATGCAAGGGAGATCAAAAGACAAACACACAGACGGACAGAAACAAATACAAATAACCTCAATTTAATCAAAGCAAAATCGGAAATGAAATGAGGTAGGGAACAGTAAACGATAAACACCTGTTTATCGTTTACTGTTCCCTACCTCATTTCATTTCCTTTTTCACAGTGTTTCAGTAGAACACGAGATCTATTTCCACTAACCTGTTCTCTTTTGAGAGTCATGCTCTGGAGAAAAACTACTGTGTTTTAGCGCTACAATCATTGAATGTGGAAAAGAACAAGCTTCCCAAACTTAAAAACTATTACTATCCTCCTCTTCGCAATATCAATGGGGTAAATAAATAGGTACAAACTGTTATCTACGTTAGACTTGACAGTGAGTTTACAAATATAAGCCCACTACCAGCGCCTATAGATAAACAAGGTGTGTTTGCAGGTGCAGTTTGCATCAACAGGTGCTGCCATCTAAGTAAATAAGGAATCAGTTTATAATGTTCTGTCTGTGTACTATCCTAATGGTCCTAAAGAGGATGACACAGATTGGTTAAAACATACCGATTTTACAAAGAGGAAGTGGATTATTATGGGCGACGTTGATGCTCATGCGCCCTTTTTGGATGCAAGTTGTAATAAAGTGACATCTAATAGATTTGTTGAAAATATTGTTGATTGGAATTTAAGTTTATTAAACGACGGTAGAATTACGAGAATTCCCGATGTAGTTACTCACAAGTCTAGTGCAACAGATCTATCGCTTGTTACCCCAAACATAGCAGTAAACTATCACTGGTCCACAGTAGCAGAGTGTTTAGGAGGTGATCACCTTCCCATTGCGATACTTTTTATTTAAATGAAAATATATTTGATGAACCGTCTACCACTGAATGCAAAATTTTAAAATTTTACCTATACAGTGGCCAAATGGGAAGCCTTTCAAACTGTTCTTGTGTCGCAAAATACATCACCAATTGAAAATAACGATCTGGATACATCTTATGCAAATTTCTCAAAAGTAGTATTACTAGCAGCTGAAAAGACTATCCCAAAATATAAATACAAAAAAATTGGAAAATATGTAGGCAACGTATGGTGGACAGAAGAATGCAGACTCGCTGTACAGTCAAAGCGAAAAAGCTACAAAACATGGATGAGAAATAAGTCGGATGAAAACTTTATTATCATGAAACAAGGAAAGAATAAATGTACTAAAATTATTGCTCAAGCAAAAAAGAAGTTCTAGGTTGAGTTTTGGAAAGTCGAAGTATCAGAATCAAAAGATCTATTTAAAGTTTGGGGAAAAAAGTCAAAGAAAATGAAAAATTGCTATAAAACTCAGTCAAACCCTACAAAGCTAAAAAAAAACAAAAAAAAACCAACAACAACAACAACTGATTGTCTCACTGCTCTGGATAAAGCTGAAGCTTTTCTGATTTATTTTCAGCTTGCAGTTAGTCTAAAAATCTTGAGCCAGAAACCCGTCATCACAGAAACAATGAGAGACAAAAAGATGAATACATGGCTCCTCCACAAGAAAACGAACATTTCATAAACTCACCTTTACTGTTATCAGATTTATCATAAGCATTAGATTCTATCCCTTCACATGATTCAGCCATTGGCCTTGATGGAGTGTCCTATCAACTCATCAGACACTTACCACCTTCGTGGAAAGTATTACTGCATTCATTATTTTAAAAAATGTTGGATTAATGGCACTTTTCCAAGAATCTGGAAAAGTTCAGTAGTAGTCCCAATATCCAAGAAATGTTAACCGAGGACATCTGTACGTAGTTACAGACCCATAGCTATAACATCTCATGCTGGTAAACTTTTAGAAAAACAAATTATTCAAAAACGATTGCTATATTACTGTGAAAAAGATGGTGTGATTCCTGTTCAGCAAGCAGGCTTTCGAAAAGGTCATTGTTCCACAGGACATTTAGAAAAACTGACCGGTCACATTAAAAAACAATTCTCCTGCAGTAAAGTACTTTGACTACATTTTTTTATGTCAAAAAGCCTATGACTGCGTATGGCATGCAAGGCTACTGCACAAATTAAAAAAAAAGTAGTATTTCTGGAAGATTGATTACATTAAAATCTTCCCAACAGAAAGAAACATATGTACACGGATTGGAAGAACTTATTCATCCTTTAGGAATGTAGATGTGGATATTCCTCAGGGATCAGTTATTGCTCCCATGTCGTTAACAATCCTAATCCATGATCATCCCAAATCTATGTTAAAAGCAACGCACGTAGTTCAATATGCAGATAATATCGCTATTTGGATTAACTGTATATTAAGGAAGCATTCCAATAAAAAACAGTAAACTTTGTAAAGAAGTTGTACCAAAAGGAATTGGACGAATTATATATATATATATATATATATATATATATATATATATATATATATATATATATATATATATATATTTATACACACACACACACACACACACACACACACACACACACCACATATATATATGTATATATGAAGAACAACGGATTAGAGCTATCTGGAGAAAAAAGCATGTCTTATGTTGTGTTAACAATGGTGAGAACCCAGCGATTCTACCCTCGCTTTTACTGGATGGTCAGGTTCTGGAATATAAACAAAAAGTTAAGTTCCTGGGGGTATTTTTAACTCCTAAGCTGAACTGGAAAACAGATATTGAAATATTGATTGATAAAACAAGAAAAAGATTAAACGTTCTTAAAATTATTTGTTATCAATTATGGAGTGAGGACTGTCATATCCTTTCACATCTTTACATCTCTTTAGTCTGATGATGATGTTGAAAAGACCAAAACCCACAAAGCAAACTTAAGGATCTCCATTTTGAAGCTGCGTCAATCGAGTGACAGTGTGTAAGCTGATTTGCTGCTGGCGATGGTTCTTGGAGGCGGACTTTTACTGCAGGGCGGGGACGTTGAGCAAAACCGTGGAACCGCATCTCCTTGTTCCGCTACACGCGGCACCAGTGCGAACAGGTGTGCCGGGCCCTTCTGATGATTCTCCTCACTCCAGACCGACCAGCGCCAAAACCACCATGGCCGACATCATGACCATGCCGCAGGAAATGGACAGGACCAGCAAAGCCATGGACAGTAAGTTGGACGCTGTTTCAATGCATGTGGAGACTCTTGTTGAACAGTATGCTGCGAAGCAGAAGAATGAAATGAAAGGTGACAGGGAGCACGCAGAATTACCTGCTCAGAAGGATGATATAAAAGGAATAATATCTGACCTGGGTGATTGATTCGAGGTGCTTGAAAAGAAGGTAGATTATCTGGAAAGGCGCTCGAAAATCAATCATTTACTGTTCCATTGTTTGAAGAAGACTGAGAATGAGAACAGAGATGACTGCGAGCTTATATTGAAGGATTTGGCAGCTGAGAATTCCATCATGAATGAGGTCACGCTTGATAGAGCGCATCGGTTAAATGCACAGCCTGACTCCACCTTTATTACCATTAAAATTTTTTTTTTTTAACCTTTATTACCATATGTCCCCACCTATGAAGACAAAGTGCTCGCCTTCAAACCTAAGGCCAACGAACTAAAACGTACGAACATCTTTGTTGCCGAGGATTTCATTGATCAAGTTCAGTCTGATTTTCCGACGTCAACTCACCCCTCATCGTAAAGATGCCAGAAACAGAGCCAGGCGGGCCGCGATGGTCTGCCTCCTGGTTGATGGCGAGAGGTTTAGGAGAAGTAGCTCCCTGTTTCTGGACAGCTCAGAGAGCTGCGATAGGGTTTGGGCCGGTCTTCTTGCCTTGAAAAGATTTTATGTCAAAAAGGAGGAAGGATTACTTCACAAGTAGGAAGTTTGGGCGCTGCGGAATCCGCCGCATGTGTCTGAATCGTTTTGCACGTGTTTTTGTCAACACTATTGCTGACTGTGCGAACCATGGCACTGCCAGTCACTGGAATTCGTTTCATAGCACGCAAGATTGAGTTCGAATTACCCTTTTTTTTCGATTTTTTTTTAAAAACATGAAGATATGGATAGTAATATTTTTGTATGCATGGAAAATAACGTCTTCAATAATTATCAAGCATTGAAAAAAAAGGGGATCTGGCAGTGCCTGTGTGTAACAATAATGTTTAAAAAACTGTCCCTTGGAATATAAATGTGAATGAATTACTTTCAAAGTTAGTGACAACGCATTAGTTTCCTATGCCAATGTACGGCGTATGCTTTTCTAAAGCTATTTCAAAAGTTTGTCACCCGGGAGAAGACCTGGAGGGCTGGGCTACATGCTGATACGACCACATGCCGATGTGACCACATGCGGATGTGACCACATGCCGATGTGACCATATGCCAATAAGATCACATGCCAATAAGATCACATGCCAGTGTGACATAATGTCATTGTGAACCAATGGCTCACAACGACATGCGGTCACATCGGCAAGTGGTCACATCGGCAAGTGGTCACATCGGCAAGCCTACCATTCTTTGGTAAAATACTGAATATCATGGTCACAACGACACTTGGTCACAGCGATACTTGGTCACAACTACTCCAGGTCACGACACTTGGTCACATCGACATGACCCCGTTTGGATACTAAAATAAAAACTGTTCCCCTCATAACTTGGGCAGTGAGAGTCTTTTTGAATCGCTTTTGGGACGTTAAATTATTCAGCCAGAAGGTGACAGACGCAGATCTCTTTTGCA
>CM031608.1:15621407-15633907 GCA_018398815.1 Conus ventricosus
AAAATAGGACTAGAACCTTAAAAGCAATGGCAGAGGCAGCTGAAACGAATTTCAGGTACATCTGGTCGAGGAGAAACAAAAGTGAACTTCATGAGGCTTAAATTATAAGCTTTAGACAGGTATCCAATGCCGATGTGAGTGAGACATCCATAAAAAAATGCAGCGAATTCAGATGTCCATCCATCCAGATGGTGCTGGCTTGAATTCCGGCAGCGCCAGGAAAACCAATTGACAGTAGAAGGACATCTTGAAGTCATGGCCTCGATGCGGTTCGGCTTCTTTAGAGTGTAAGAAGTTCAGGGCGGTAATACTTGTCTGATGGGGGCTTGTTCTCTGAAACTCCTCTGCTGTCAAGTTCTCTTCCTACTTCGATCTCGTGTCTTGTTTTCGAAACCATGATTGGAATTTAACACTTACAGGTGCACCATTTGACAAAGTCTGTGATAAAATCAAAAGTACTACCCTTCATCAGGTGTCCGTCCGCACCTAAGATAACCAGTTCACATGTAGAATCAATTGTATAGATCTGATTACAATTTTCATCAAAGAGATATTCCGTACAGTTTCAGAAATGTCTAGTAAGCCCATAGATTCAAATACGAACAATATTCAAACCAGCCTCTTCCAACAGGAATTTTTAAAATCTATAAAAAAATCTATGCCATAAAAACGGAACAATGATACAACGCAAGATACAATTCATATACAAAAAAAAGAGTCAGTTAATGCATGGGTGTATTTGGAAAACGCACCACAGACATTCTGATTAGATTTTAGATGGGCATCGCAAACCTCTTGGGCTGCTGCCTAATACAGAGTTACCAGTGACACGCTGTGGATACACTGACTTCACACAGACCATTAACTGGAGATTCAACAGAGAAGTAGAACCAGTTCCAACAGATGATGACCGAGTTTGATAAGGCGGTCATCGCTACAAAAATGTGAGGTCATCAAGACTGCTCTGATGAGAACCACAAAGGACTCGGCAACTTTCTAAATGAGAAACGACAGGTTGGCACTGAAGCAGAATGAATTCAGCCCCCACGTAAAAAAAGAATGGCCTTAAGCAACATCAGAGCGTTCAACAGTAGTTCTGCACTAAGCAAGCATACATATATACACGCATATACGCACACTACAGGGCCGCAGTCAGGATAATTCCACCCTGACACTGTTGTTAGCTATTCATCATCATCATCATCATCATCATCATCGCCTATTACCCCTCCTGGGGTGCAGGCCGCCGACCAAAGGACCTCCAGGCATCTCTGTCCTGGACTCTTTTCTCCAGCTGGTACCATGTCATCGCCATGTTCCTGATGTCTGCGTCCAGGTCCCTGTGCCAGGTGTTTCTTGGCCGACCTCTTTTTCCGTTTTCGATGGGGGTTCCACGTTAGAGCTTGTCTGGTACTGCAAGGCGTAGAGGCGCGTCCTCCTGGGTGGCGGATGGGAGGGTACTCCGTAATGGAGTTGTGGACCAACGCAGTCTAGGGGAAGGAAACCCCTGACAGAAAACCCTGATCCCCCAAGCATGGGGGTTGGGCAGGAGGTTAACTACCTACTCCTGGAAAAAATCCACCAGTTACAGAAACTACGGACGTCAATATGAACCAAGACCAGTGGGGAGCGGGGATTGCCGACACCGGCACCATGACGACGATGGGTCAAAGCCTTCGGGAAGCTCACCGTCCGACGAGATCCTTAGCAAGCCCCAGAACAGCCCTCACCATTGGACATTGGAATGTGAGGACTATGTACAGAGGAGGAGCTGCGGCACAGATCGCGAGAGAGATGGAGGGGTACCAGAATGGAAGGCAGAAAGAACTGCACAGTATAGTGAAGCAGCTGACAAGACAGAGCACCAAGCAAGCAGCAGCAGTGAAAAACAAGAACGGAGAACTGTTGAAGAACAAAGACGCCAGGCTAGGAAGTTGGAAAGAGCATTTCCAGGAGGTGCTCAACAAAGATACACCGGAGGAACCACCAGAAGAAGAGGAAGAGACAGAAGAGCTTGACATCTCAGTGGAAGCACCAACTATTCAGGAGATTAAAACAGCACTGAAGGCCCTCAGAGACGGAAAAGCACGTGGAGCAGACCAAATTTCAGCAGAAATGCTCACAGCAGACGTTGAGCACACCAGCCAAGAACTCAAACGAACCTTTGACCTCATCTGGCAGAAAGAGACAGTTCCTACACAGTGGACAAAGGACTAATTTGCAAAATTCCGAAAAAAGGCAACCTTCAGGAGTGTGGCAACTGGCGGGGAGTTACCTTGCTGCCACTGGCCAGCAAGGTGCTCAGCAGGATCCTTATCAGCAGGATACAGACAGGAATGTATTCTTCACTCAGGAAAGAACAAGCCGGCTTCAGGACAGGCAGAGGAACTGTCAACCAGATATTCATCCTCAGGAATATTCTGGAACAAGTCAACGAATGGAATGCTACGCTGTACATTCATTTTGTCGACTTCGAAAAGGCCTTTGACTCCATACACCGTGACAGCCTTTGGATCATCATGCGTCAGTATGGAGTCCCACGGAAGCTGATCCGGATAGTCAAGACCCTTTATGAGGACTTCCAGTGCTCCGTAGTTGATGGAAATGAAACAACAGACTGGTTCCCAGTGATGACTGGGATGAAGCAGGGCTGCTGCTGTCAGGATTCCTATTCCTGCTAGTGACTGACTGGGTCATGCGGAAAACCGTAGAGGGTGAGAGAACCGGGATCCGATGGAACTTCACAACCATGTTGGAGGACCTGGACTTCGCGGATGACCTCGCCCTACTATCCTCAACAATGAACCACCTTCAGACCCAAACACCAAGACTTGAAGACAATGCAGCCAAAGTTGGACTGAAGCTGAATGCCAAGAAGTGCAAAGCCATGAGTGACGATAAGCTGAAAGTTGGAGGAAATGAAGTAGAGGAGGTAGAGAGCTTCACATATCTGGGTGCAAATGTGACAAAGGACGGTGGAGGCACAGCTGATGTCAAGAAGAGAGTAGCCTTGGCCAGCGCACAGATGAAGCGGCTATCAAACATCTGGCAAGCCAGCGACATAGGCAGAAAGATTAAAGCTTCCCTTTTCAAGAGACTTGTCTTGTCCGTTCCACTCTACGGATGCGAGACTTGGAAACTGACTAAAGGAGAGGAAGAAAAGCTTGACACCTTTCGGACCAAGTGTCTAAAGAGGATTTTCAAGATCCAATGGCAACAACATGTCTCCAATAAGACAGTTCTTGAGATGGCAGAACCAGGAAAGATCAGCAAGGAGGTGAGGAGACGGAGGATGAACTGGAATGGGCACATAATGAGGAAGGAGAGGAACGACGACTGTGCTGCGGCCCTTGGTTGGACACCAGAGGGAAGAAGGAAAAGAGGCCGACCGAAAACAACATGGCGGCGAATGGTGGAGATCGAGAAGGAGAGAAACGGCGCAGGCTGGAAAACATGATGTGTTGTACGCCATGTGGCTGCAGACTGAACACGGTGGAGGAGAGACGTCCAAGCCTTATGTGCCTCCTGGCACAGAGAGATTTAAGGTAATATAAGGTAAGGCCGCCTTCCGTTCTTCAACTGTTTGATGGCCTTCCCAATTATATATTTTGGCTGCTTCTATCGGCAGGTCTGAGTCAGCCTCTTCGATGTCTGGAGGGTTCTCTGGGGATGGTCTGTTCACGAGCTCCTCGAAGTGCTTAACCAATCTGTTCCTCTGCTGCTCTTTTCCTGTGAGTTGCCTCCCCTCTTTGTCTTTTGTTGGTCGTTCTGGCCTCCTGTACTTTCCTGTGAGTTGCCTTTCCTCTCTGTATTTTATTGGTCGTTCTGGCCTCCTGTACTTTCCTGTGAGTTGCCTTTCCTCTCTGTATTTTATTGGTCGTTCTGGCCTCCTGTACTTTCCTGTGAGTTGCCTTTCCTCTCTGTATTTTATTGGTCGTTCTGGCCTCCTGTACTTTCCTGCCAGCTTCTTGGTGGTGTCGTACAGTCCTTTCATGTCTCTCTGTTATGCTGCTTGTTTGGCTTCTGTTGCTGGGTCATCTACATACTTCTTCTTGTCTGCTCTCATGCTCTTATTTGCTTGTTTGTTTGCTTCAGAGTGTTCTGCTTGTGCTTTGCTTCTCTGCTCTTGTTCGGCTGTTGTTGATTGCCGTTTTGTTCTCTTTCCTCTGTTGGATCTTGCATAGACTGTCTGCCGAGACCCATTCCTTGGGTTGGTGCTTATTGCGGCCAAGCACTTCCTGGCATGTTGATGTTACTGCCTCCTTGATCTCCTTCCCCTTGTCCTCTAGTGTACCGTCTTCCGCTTCCAGTTGTTCTTGCAGGACCTGAAACTTGTTGCCTAGAGATGTTCAATATTATTGGATCTTGTTAGTATCTCTCAGGAGAGCTGTGTTGTACTTGTGTCATACTGCATGTGCCCTCATCCAGTTCCTCTTTAACTTCAACTTAAGCCTGGCCACAACGAGGTGGTGGTCTGAAGCCACGTCTGCTCCTCTCTTTGCCCTCACACCCTGCATGGGTCTTCTGAATTTCTTATTGATTCCGATGTGGTCAATCTGGTTTTCTATCGTGAGGTCTGGTGAAACCCAGGTGGCCTTGTGGATGTTCTTGTGGGGGAAAACGCTGCCACCGATGACAAAGTTGTTGAGTGCACATAGGTCTTCCAGTTGTTCACCGTTCTCGTTCATGTCCCCCAGTCCATAGCTTCCCATGATGGTCTCATACCCAGTGTTGTCCTTTCCGATCTTGGCGTTAAAGTCCCACATCAGGATGGTGATATCTCTCTCTGGGTACTTTTCTATGATGGACTGCAGTCTGTCGTAGAACTGGTCTTTGTCAGTTTCCTCACTGTCATTTGTAGGAGCATAGCACTGTATTACATTCATGTTGATCTTCTTCTTGGTTCTGAAGGATGCCGTGATGAATCTTGGGCCATGAGCTTCCTACCCAATAAGCGCTCTCTGAGCTGTTTTAGACAACATCAATACGACTCCTTGAGTATGGGGGGCATTGTCCTCTTCATGTCCTGAGTACAGCAGCATTTCTCCTGACGTCAATCGTTTCTGTCCAGACTGTGTCCAGCGGGTTTCACTGACTCCAAGCAGGGTTAGGTTGTAGTTCTTCATCTCTGACGCTACTTGGAATGTCTTTCCTGTCTCATACATGGTCCTGACATTCCATGTTCCGATGTTGGCTGTCCTGGTTGAAAGAAAGGCGGTCGGCCTTGTGGCTTCCTGAGATTTCAGGCTTTTCACCACATGGCGTCATACATCTTCTTGTCGAAGACCCATCCCTTTCCAGGGCTGAGGTGTCGATTTGATCTTTGGTTGGCGTTTTTGTAGCTGTGGTTTGTTTAACAGGGTAGGGTAGCTGGCCCCACGCCCAACCCTCCTCCTTTATCTGGGCTTGGGACCGGCATGATTCCCAAAAAGGGTCTCCTGGCGGAGTTGTTGTTAGCTATTGGCAGAGCAAATTTGAGTTTGACGTAACAAATTGTTGCCAGTTATGGCAGAGCATAGTTGCTGGCGGAATGCTTTAAAGTTCCATGTGACAAATTGTAAGTTAGTTTCTGGCAGAATGAAAATCCATGTGACAAATTGTCAGTTTCTGACAGAATGAAAATCCATGTGACAAATTGTTGTTAGTTTCTGGCAGAATAACGTTCCATGTGACCAATTGTTGTTAGTTTGTGGCAGAATAGAGTTCCATGTGACAAATTGTTGTTAGTTGCTGGCAGAATAAAGTTCCATGTGACAAATTGTAGTTAGTTTCTGGCAGAATAAAGTTCCATATGACAAATTGGTGTTAGTTTTTGGCAGAATGAAGTTCCATGTGACAAAGTGTTGTTAGTTTCTGGCAGAATAAAGTTCCGTGTGACAAATTGTTGGTAGTTGCTGGCAAAATAAAGTTCCATGTGACAAACTGTTGTTAAATTCTGGCAGAATGAAATTCCATAATTTTTGACCAATTGTTGTTAGTTGCTGGCAGAATAAAGTTCCATGTGACAAATTGTTGTTAGTTGCTGGCAGAATAAAGTTCCATGTGACAAAGTGTTGTTAGTTTTTCGCAGAATAAGGTTCCATATGACAAATTGTTGTTAGTTGCAGGCAGAATAAAGTTCATGTGACAAAGTGTTGTTCGTTTCTGGCAGAATAAAATTCCATATGACAAATTGTTGTTAGTTGCTGGCAGAATAAAGTTCCATGTGACAAAATGTTGTTAGTTTGTGGTACAAATAACATTCCATATGACAGATCGCTGTTAGTCTCTGGCAGAATAAAGTTCCATGCAACAAATTGTTGTTATTTGCTGTCGGATTCCACAGTATAACAAATTGTGGTTAACCTATGAAATTATACGCTGTAGTTCCCCGTTCTTCACAAAGCTGTTACTAGCGACTGGTACACCGTACTGCAGCTACAGGTGCATCACAAATTATGGTTATTGCTAAGACAGCATGTTAGAGTCTCCTGTTCACCACAGTATTGCTACACTCATACGGTGCGCTGTTGAATCTGTGCCACATTGGAAGCAGTGTTTTAACTGTCGCGTTGCAAAGCTGTGTTCCCCTTTCAGGCTGCTGGTTAAGTTTGACAATGCACGTTGGAGTTCCACGTCCAGGGCAAGGTGCTAGTCTCCGACAGAGGATTATACGTCCATCAAAAACTGCCGATAGTTGTTGGCGTAGCATTATGTGTGCATACATGCAGGTACACACGTGCACGCGCACACACACAGACACACACACACACACACACACACACACACACACACACACACACACACACACACACACACACACACGTGCGCACGCACGCACGCACACACACACACACACACACACACACACACACACACACACACACACACACACACACACACACACACACACACGTGCGCGCACACATACAAACACGAACGCGCACACACTCACGCGCGCACACACATACACACATATGCGCACACGCACACACATGGGCCCGTGCCCACACATCCATACACACACATATGTGCATTCACTACACACACATAACAACAACAACAAAAAGACAACCAATGTTAGGCAGACACTCAAGGTCTGACCAGCGCATTGGGCTGATGCGTAGATCAGACATCTGCTAAGTCATCGCCACAAGACCCTCTTCTTCAATTCTCTCATCTTAGTCGTTAATTCATTTATCCATCAGCTGGAAATCATGCGTAGTGTGGTCTCAAAACTTAGCGGATGTTGTGTAGCGTATATGGACTAGTCTGCACGCAGCGACGCCTCCTTGATGAAACTGAAACTGAAACATAGCGTAACAGAATTTCTTGCACGTCACAAATTGTTTACAGTTTTTATCAATCTGTTATTAGCTGGTGGCCAAGCATGGCAAAGTTCCATATTCATCACAAACAGTCATGAGGTGCTGACAGTGTATTTCAAGGTTCCACATTCCTTGGAAACTGTTGTTAATTGCTGGCAAAATGTGTCGAAGATCCACATCCATCACAAACCGTTGTTAGTGTGCTGTGGTTGCAGACCCATCCTTTGCAGGTGTTAGCTTCTGATCACAGCGTCACTGACTCACCACCATCACACACTGTTGTTAATGGCTTAGGGAGCCGATTATTACTCTTTGTTTTGAAGAGCGAAAAGGTAAGTAAATGTGTAAGCCCACCCACCCACCTACACACACACACACACACACACACACACACACACACACACACACACACACACACGCACACACACACACACACAAACACACACATACGCACGCACGCACGCACGCACGCACGCACGCACGCACACACACACACACACACACACACACACACACACACACACACACACACACACAAACACACTGTCACGGTCAAAAATAAACACAACCAAAATCCTAATCCTCCACGGAGACGGTCTGTCCACCCAGACAGACTAAGTAGCTGACCGACGCCTCGATGTCTGGTCAAAACGAGTCTCGACGCCCGGCTCAAACTCATCCGGCCAATTTGGCACAGCGAGTAGACTGGCCCTAATCCTCTGCGGAGACGGTACTGTCCACCCAGACAGACTAAGTAGCTGACCGATGCCTCAGTGTCTGGCCAGAGGAGTCTCGACGCCTGGATCAGACTGATCTAGCCAATTTACGACGTAGCCGGAAAGGAGAGGGGGAAGGTAGTGTGTGGTGGGGGTGAAATCAAGCTAATCAATTAAATGACCAATTGACCACCACAGAGAGTAAGGCATGTAGGCGTGACTGTCATGATTTGAATATCCAATGGAATTAGAGGGAGATAACTTCGGGTACGAGGCGGTAAAAATACTGACCAATGGTACTCGCCCTTGGACAGATGAGTTTCAAGATAAGATAGGGATGCGGGAGAGATGAAGGGGAACGGGGGAGAAAGAACGAACAGAGAGAGATGAGGAGGTTCTGGGTATAGTCTCTGCACGAGAGAAAAGGCAGAGAGATGAAGAGAGGAGGAAGAACGGAGAGAGACAGAGAGAGAGGAAGAGGTTCTGTGTAAGCTCTGATGAGAGAGAAGCGGAGAGATGAGGGGAGGCGAGAAGAGAACCAAGTTGAGAGATTAGCATGAGATAGTCTGCAGAGGAAGGACTAGGGAGAGATGTGGAGAGAGAGAGTTGCTAACTAATGAAGAGGAAAAGAAAGAAAAGAAAAAAGAAAAGAAAAGCAACCATGTCCATTTGATAGAGCAGACTAGAAGAGAGAGAGAGAGTGCATGCGTTAATGCAGGAAGGAAGAAAGGAGAACAGATCGATGTTGATAGTCACTGTTCCACCTTAACCGGGGTTCGACCTCATACCTGGCAGCGTCACTTCGTCAAGCAGAACCACAGACCAACACCAGTGCCAGCAGTCTAACCTGACCAGGCGCCAGCAGACCAAGACCAGTGCCAGCAGTTGTGTCGTGCTTGTGAAAGTGACAGTGAAAAGGAAAAAAAAAAAAAAGAAAAGAAAAGACAGTGATTCGTGAATAGTTAAGATCACCTGGCCAGGTAAAGTAGAAATCTATTTATACCCGGGTTAGTTAATGATGATCTAGATAAATGATTTTGTGAAGTTCAGGAAGGAGAGAATGTTTTATTTTGTTTGATTCCATATGCATTGATGTTTCGTTCTATGATCATGTGTAGTAAAGTTGTAGACTTTACTAGTGGTTTGATGTGACGAATGCATGATATATGAATGAGATCGTAAGCAAGCCGTGAGTGTGTTTGGGCTGTGCGCTAGTCCCTCCTCCATCGACATCACCCCGAGGTTGACAATTTATTGGCGAGCCTGCCAGGATATTCTGGCCCATTTATTATAATTGTTCAACTTCTCAGAGAGGAAGCTGGGTGGGATTCAAGTATTGTAATCCTAAGACAAGGGGTTGTCTTACTGTATGTTCCCAAGATAGTTAAATACTAGGCTTGGCATTGCTTCCAAGATAGTTAATACTAGGCTTGGCATTTCAGCCCCAGAGTACTTATTTCGCAGAGATTGCCTATAATTCGCTCTCATAGTTGGGTCAGGCGCTGGGCGTCTTATAAAAACTAACTACGTTGTCCCAAGCTAATATTATCATTCATAGGATTGTGCTATTACGTCGCGCGTGTCGGTAAGCACCAGTTTGGCCGTCGTAGTTATAAAATCTTGTTCAAAAAAAAAAAAAAAAGAGATACAATGGCGGAAGAAAAGACACACCCTATTGAACAACTCGTGAGCGTCGCTCGTGATTTAGGCTATTCGGGAGAAGAGTTGCGAGCATTCGTTGAAAACCACAAAAGATGGAAAGAGATGAACGCGCGGAAGACGCCGTGTCGCATTGGAAATAGCAGAGCAGGAAAAGGCTAAAGAAGTGCAGGAAACGGAAAGATTAAGGATCCAGGCTAACGCTAATCAGGCTAGCGAAACGCAGGAAACAGAAAGACTAAAGGAAGCGCAGGAAACAGAAAGATTAAGAATTCAATTAGAGTTAGAACGAGTGAAAATACAAAGGGAGACCACCGATCATGGTAGTTCACTTTCCAGTGACTCTGTGCGCAGCTATGCCCCCCGACCCAAGTTGCCAAAATTCTCGGAAGGAACCGATTCGATTGATGCATACATCAGTCGTTTCGAAACGTTTGCGACCAGTCAGGGTTGGCCTCCAGAAGAGTGGGCAGTCATTTTGTCGGCGTTACTGACGGGTAAGGCATTACAAATTTTCACTGCGTTACCAGCAGAACAACAGTCTGATTTCGGCGCTGTGAAGGAATCGTTGATGAAAGGATTTGACCTCACAGAGGAGGGGTTCAGGAAGAAATTTCGTTCAGCTAAATTACAAGCAGGTGAGACGTACACTCAGTTTGGTGCACGTTTAGATCACTATTTTGAGAAGTGGTTAGAGTTGAGCGGTATGAAGAAGGAGTTCGCTGAGTTGAAAGAGCTAGTTATGAAGGAACAGATTTTGTCAGGTTGCGGCCCTGAGTTAACTATACATTTGAAAGAGAGACAGCCAGAGACAGCAGGGGAGTTGCTGAAGTTAGCAGAGGTGTACAGGGAGGCACGTTTGGGCACGAAGGTGCAGGAGAAACAGGTGCTAGGCACAGGCGAGAAGAGTGCAAGGAGACTAGGAGAGTTTCCTGCAAAGTCTGCAAACCCAGTGGTGGGGCAGAAGGAAGGGCAAAGGGACATTAGGTGTTTCATTTGTCACAGGAAGGGACATGTGGCGAGGGATTGTCGCATGAGGTTCCAGAAGGCAGCAGCCTTGCAAGAGGTGGATAAGGGTCGTCAAGGGAAACGACCTGCAGTGGAACCAAAAGGGATTCAGTCTGAAGAGGGTGGAGTGCGGCCTATGGCTAGCACTGGACAGCAGTCAGTGTCAGGGATGGAGGGCACTAGGCTGAGTGGTTCGTTACCAGTGGAAGAAGGGTGGATTGGCCAGCAGAGGGTGAAAGTGTTACGAGACACTGGTTGTTCATGTGGTGTAGTTAGAACAACGCTGGTCGAGAAAGGGGATTTGACAGGGCAAATCCAGACCTGTACTCTAATCGATGGCACTGTGAGGGAGTTTCCAGTTGCTAAGATAGAAGTACGTACCCCTTACTTCTCAGGCGAGTTGTCTGCGTTGGTGATGGAGAAACCCCTTCACGATTTTGATCATTGAAAATATTCCAGGGGCAAGGATCCAGGGGATCCTGAGTTGTTGACTGCTACAGGGGCAGCAGTTCAAACACGGAGCAAGAAGGAGGAAAAGGTTGATAAACCGTTAGTCGTTCCAGCAAGGAAGTCAGGCATAGATGTGTCGCCTGATGAGTTTAGGGCAGCGCAGGAACAAGACCCTTCGCTCGTGAAGTCTTGGGAGTTGGCAAGAGGTGGAGAGAAACAGGAGGTTAGAGGAGGTGAGACAGAATTTCTTGTGAAAGGGGGCTGTTGTACCGAGTGTTCACCAAGGGGAAGACAGGTAAGGTGACCACTCAGTCAGAGGTACCAGCAGGTTATCGTGACACTGTCATGTCAGTGGGTCACGAGTCGCTCATGGCGGGTCATCTCGGCACCAGCAAAACGGCTGACCGAATCTTTGATGACTTTCATTGGCCAGGGGCAATGGCAGACATAAAGCGGTTCTGCATGTCATGTGATGTGTGTCAAAGGTCAGCCACAAGAGGGGTGAAGAGGAAGGCGCCTCTTAAACATCCCCCTTTAATTGACACACCATTCAAGAGAGTGGCTGTTGATCTGATTGGCCCAATCTCGCCCTGTTCCAAAGGTGGGCACAGGTATGAGACACGTAAGGTTGCAAGGGAAGGTTTGCAGGAGGCTAGGGTCGGTCAGAAGAAGCAATATGACAGGAAGGTGAGGAAGCAATCCCCCAAGGTGGGAGATCAAGTCCTGTTACTGCTTCCCACGGGTCACAACAAGCTGCTGATGCATTGGAAAGGACCATTCACCATCACTGAAAAGGTCGGTCGGGATTACCGAATTGATGTGAATGGGAAACTAAAACTTTTCCATGCGAATTTTCTCCGCAAATATATTCAGCGTGAGACTCAGCACATAGGCGCAGCAGCAATCATTGATGAGGTGAAAGAGACCCAGCTGAAGAAGGGGAGATTTTGTTGCCTGAGTTTCCAGGAGAAGAGTCATACAGGGATGTGTCACTGTATGAAGGGCTAGACAGTAGGAGTTCCTAGGTTTTGTTGTCGGAGGCGACACAAAGCAGCCAGAGAGGGGAAAGGTGGAGAAGATGATGAATTCAGAGAGACCAAAGACCAAAACAGAAGTCAGGAGTCTGCTAGGTTTTATTGGTTTCTACAGGGAGTTTGTTCCAAATTTCGCAGCAATCACGAGTCCTCTCAGTGATTTGGTCAAGGCAGGAAACCGGCAGTGGTCGAGTGGTCAGACGCTGCAGAGCAAGCACTGCAGACGGTGCTGGAAAGACTAGGTTCCCGTCCCATCTTGAAGCTACCAGATATGTCCAAACCATTTTGTTGCGGACAGATGCATCAGGTGGTGGGATAGGTGCAGT
>CM031608.1:15638907-15669146 GCA_018398815.1 Conus ventricosus
ACCTTCATTCTCACACATTCATCCACACTGGGTGTTAATCCATCAGCTTCGTTCTGACACGTCCCCACTGGGTGTTAATCCATCAGCTTCGTTCGGACACGTCCACACTGGGTGTTAATCCATCAGCTTCGTTCTGACACGTCCCCACAGGGTGTTAATGCATCAGCTTCGTTCGGACACATCCACACTGGGTGTTAATCCATCAGCTTCGTTCTGACACGTCCACACTGGGTGTTAATCCATCAGCTTCGTTCTGACACGTCCACACTGGGTGGTAATCTATCAGCTTCGTTCGGACACGTCCACACTGGGTGTTAATCCATTAGCTTCGTTCTGACACGTCCACACTGGGTGTTAATCCATCAGCTTCTTTCTGACACGTCCACACTGGGTGTTAATCCATCAGCTTCGTTCCGACACATCCACACTGGGTGTTAATCCATCAGCTTCGTTCGGACACGTCCACACTGGGTGTTAATCCATCATCTTCGTTCGGACACATCCCCACTGGGTGTTAATCCATCAGCTTCGTTCGGACACATCCCCACTGGGTGTTAATCCATCAGCTTCGTTCGGACACATCCACACTGGGTGTTAATCCATCAGCTTCGTTCGGACACATCCCCACTGGGTGTTAATCCATCAGCTTCGTTCGGACACATCCACACTGGGTGTTAATCCATCAGCTTCGTTCTGACACATCCACACTGGGTGTTAATCCATCAGCTTCGTTCTGACACATCCACACTGGGTGTTAATCCATCAGCTTCGTTCGGACACATCCACACTGGGTGTTAATCCATCAGCTTCGTTCGGACACATCCACACTGGGTGTTAATCCATCAGCTTCGTTCGGACACATCCACACTGGGTGTTAATCCATCAGCTTCGTTCGGACACATCCACACTGGGTGTTAACCCATCAGCTTCGTTCGGACACATCCACACTGGGTGTTAATCCATCAGCTTCGTTCTGACACATGCACACTGGGTGTTAATCCATCAGCTTCGTTCGGACACATCCACACTGGGTGTTAATCCATCAGCTTCGTTCGGACACATCTATCCACTCTTAGTGTTAATCCATATCAGCTTCATTTTGTAACACACCCACATTGACTATATCGATGCATCGGCTTCGTTCTGAAGCACGTACCATACAACATTGACTATAATCAATCCATTGACTTCTTTTTGAAACATCCATCCACATTGATTATTAAGTCATTGTTTTTTTTATGGACTATCAACATAGCGTCATTTTGAAACATGCATATTGACCATTGATCTATATCTATCATTTTCATTCTAAAATACCCACATTAATCAGCAATCCAGTACATGCACTTTGCGATGTTGACTCACATCATTTTTGTTCTGAAATACACACACACAATTTCACTTTCGGTTCATCAGCTTCATTTTGAAACAGCCCCACCTTAACGATCATCAGGTCCATTGTGAAACGTATACATTAACCATGATTGATCAACCGTTACGCATACGAAAAGCTTCAGTTTCAAAACATCCACAACTGATGTTTAGTTTTAGAATATTGAGATCTGTAGAAAGAAGAAAGTCGAATTTTGGAGTTCTCAGCCGTGAGTCCTACAAATGAAATAAGCATTAATATGATGAGCCTCAGCTTATCGGTCTTGTTCGTATATAACACGAAGCAGTTAATGAAAGAAGAACACATTAATAAGGGAAAATAATGCGGTCGAAGCAGGTCTAAATTACGATGTCAATAATTTACGAGGAGAAATAGGGGGAATGAAATAGGGCAGATTAGATGAAGAAACACAAAATTGAAATATAAACAGCCAACCCTTCATAGCAAATAATAGAACTGTACATTTTAAACAGAAACATACTTATGATTTTATCTGCCCACGATAGAATATCGTTTCCTGGGAGAATACTCCTCAATGAGCCCGGTCTTCAGCGATTAGCGACTGCCGTCCCATGGAACTTAACATAGAACACCACCTGTGACTAAATGGTGTTTTCAATGCTGCGGGGGAAACATCACAATCCCAAGAACTCCCAAGGTGGTGGTGTGTGGGAAGGGGGAGGGGGGTCCGTAAAAGATAGCAAATGGAAATGGCAGGGAACAGTGTAAAGAAACGCTCAGGAAATGGCAGGGAACAGTGTAAAGAAACGCTCAGGAAATGGCAGGGAACAGTGTAAAGAAACGCTCAGGAAATGGCAGGGAACAGTGTAAAGAAACGCTCAGGAAATGGCAGGGAACAGTGTAAAGAAACGCTCAGGAAATGGCAGGGAACAGTGTAAAGAAACGCTCAGGAAATGGCAGGGAACAGTGTAAAGAAACGCTCAGGAAAAGTGAGTCACAAACAGTCCAAAGAAAGGAACACATTCAAGTCTATGCTTGAAGAGCCAAACAATGCAAGGGAAGTAACTAGGACCCAACATACACACACCACGACAAAAGGTACTGGTCATTTTGAATGAAGTTAATTCCAAAGTATAATGACTGCAGGCAGAGGCCAAAACTCGAACAACAACAACAACAACAAAAATCGTTGAAGCACCGAGTCACCGGATGAACAAAAATACTGAAATACCGAGTCTTGACCTGTTGGTCTTCTTCAGGTTGGACAACGAAACAAACAGAAAAACAAACAATTCAAGTGAACATGTGGTAGGAAAAAAGAAAAACAACTTTGAGTGAGTGATTTCTAGGTTACTATGCAAATAAGACGAGTTCAAATAATGGAAGGGGGTAGGGCAAAAAGGGAAGCGGGATAAAAGAAAGAAAACAATGTTGAACCGTGAATAACAAATCCCTCAATGACGGCACTGGATATTATGGAACGCCTTATTTTGAACAGACCTATTTGCTGATGCCTGCCCTTAGTCGACTGTCGTCTCCTGGATGATTCCTCAGTCAGCCCTGTTTCAGCAAATGTGCGATACACACACTGCAGGTCTAGTTCCATGAAAAGGACTGTTCAAAATACGGAGCACAGTGATACCCAGTGCAGTAAGTGAACGATTTAATATTCATATTACAGCATCGTCATTTTCGTTCTCTCTCCCTCCTCCAACATTTTGCCTCCAGTTATTTTTTTATTGCAACCTGGAACTTCTTCAAAAGCACGTTTTTCCCTACCACATATTTACTTCTGTTGTTTGTTTGTTTGTTTGTTTGTTTGTTTATTTATTTGTTTGTTTATTTATTTGTTTATTTATTTGTTTATTTGTTTGTTTGTTTGTTTGTTTGTTTCTGCCTGAGGAAGACCAATGAGTCGACGCTCGTTATTTCAATGTTTGTTTTATCAGGCGGTTCAGTCACATGCGCGCACGCATGCACACACACACACACACACACACACACACACACACACACACACACACACACACACAGAGAGAGAGAGAGAGAGAGAGAGAGAGAGAGAGAGAGAGAGAGAGAGAGAGAGAGAGAGAGAGTTCATGATTAGAATGGTATACCACACGAATTAGAAACTGATCTCTACCACTTTTTCTCCTGTTGCTCCTCCCTTCCTCCCCCACTCACATACACATCACCACCACCACTCCCACCCCTCTCCCCTCCCTGCCGCCACAGCAGTCGGCGTGAGCGATTAGATTAACACATCCCCGCTCAACTGACTTGTTAGCATCGATCGGGTCCCCGTGCTCTGTTGCCCGTTCATCGCTTTACCTCCCCCCTATCACGACAGATTGTCGATCCAGCATCATTCCAAGCAGCCCTGGCCTTCCAAGGTTGTTCGTGTTGCTTTCACCGACCGTCGGTCACAGACTAGACGACAGTGAACGGCCGTCAGTTACAACCGGTGTGTGTGTGTGTGTGTGTGTGTGTGTGTGTGTGTGTGTGTGTGTGTGTGTGTGTGTGTATGTGTGTGTGTGTGTGTGTGTGTGTGTGTGTGTGTGTGTGTGTGTGTGTGTGTGTGTGTGAGGTGTCCTGACTTTGTTGTACTACAGGTCAGCCTCCGGGATATTGCCATGTTACGGTGTGGGAAAAAAAAACAAAAGTTATGGTTCAAACAAAGAAAGAAACAACCACAACACTAGCCCATGTAACGGCAATTTGGTCGTCGCCACCTTTGGTCAGTACAAAACGGTTTGGTGGTGGTTTAGACGTTTTTGTATATCCAAGGGTGGTAATAATGGTGTTCTCTCTCTCTCTCTTCTCTCTCTCTCTCTCTCTCTCTCTCTCTCTCTCTCTCTCTCCTCTCTCTTTCTCTCTCTCTCTCTCTCTCTCAGGTGATTGCTAGAACTGAGTAAGTGTTGTGTTATAATCAGTTGACTCCCGCAATTGTTGTCATCTACTTTCTTTCCCCTTCTCTGCTAACATTCTGAAGTGGTCAGTCTTTCAAGGCTTTTCAAGGAAATGACTCAGCAGCAGTGCAGCGTCTCCGTTGGTGGGTTGCCGCACGGTGATACAATATTGGCGAGCCAAGGAATGCAGTGAAATGAGCGTGGACGCCGCTGTGGCCGAATATGCAGGGTGAGGATGCAATGCACTTGAAAGGTCAAGGATGATTATAAAAATGAAAAAGTACTGGGATGTTAACTTGAAATATCATCCCCCATTCACATGTTTCTTTGTGAGAAAGAGAGAAATATGCATAGTTCGTTTCTGTGGTTTTACACACACACACACACACACACACACACACACACACACACACACACACACACACACACACACACATACACACACACACACACATGGAGAGAGAGAGAGAGAGAGAGAGAGAGAGAGAGAGAGAGAGAGAGAGAGAGAGAGAGAGAGAGAGAGAGAGAACAAAGAACGAAATTTTATATTTCTAGGGTAATAGGATAAGCATACATGCTATTTTCCACCCAGCCCTGACAGAGAGAGAGAGAGAGAGAGAGAGAGAGAGAGAGAGAGAGAGAGAGAGAGGAGAGAGAGAGAGAGAGAGAGAGAGAGAGAGAGAGAGAGAGAGAGAGAGAGAGAGAGGGAGGGAGGGAGGCAGGGAGAGAGAGAATGAACCAACGAGCGAACGAACACATTCTTTTTAACGAGGGTAAAGAATAAGGGCAATATAGGCATTTTTCCATCTTGCCCTCGATGATGTAGAAAAAAAAAATGATGATATGCATGTGACGGACCGTTTCCCGTCCAGTCACAAATTTTCATGCAACCGTGCTAACCAAAAGGTGGTTGTCAGGAAGCCGGTTGAAAAGTTTACCTGACTGCTGCTCACCTGCGCACTGAAAATGGATTAAACAATCGTTTAAAACCATTATTCTGCCGTTATTTCTTATATATAGGTGGATTTTAATGAAATTTGGCATTATATAGAAAGGTTGTCACACACAAATGGCACTTCTATGCAGTGTTTCAAAATTTGACCGTTAAAAACCGTTATTCTTGACATATTGTCCGATTTGGACGAAATTTGATAGGTACACAGGCATTAGCCCAGTGAGGACTAAAATACCGGTTTCAAAAGTGTATATCGGTTACATAACTGTTACACCGTTATTGTTTATATATTGGTGGGTTTTAATGAAATTTTGGTATATAGAAAAGTTATCATACACAAATGACACTTCTATGTAGTGTTTCAAAATCTGACCGTTAAAAACCGTTATTCTTGACATATTGTCCGATTTGGATGAAATTTGGTATGTACACAGGCTTTAGCCCAGTGAAATGAGCGTGGACGCCGCTGTGGCCGAATATGCAGGGTGAGGATGCAATGCACTTGAAAGGTCAAGGATGATTATAAAAATGAAAAAGTACTGGGATGTTAACTTGAAATATCATCCCCCATTCACATGTTTCTTTGTGAGAAAGAGAGAAATATGCATAGTTCGTTTCTGTGGTTTTACATACACACACACACACACACACACACACACACACACACACACACACACACACACACACACACATGGAGAGGGAGAGAGAGAGAGAGAGAGAGAGAGAGAGAGAGAGAGAGAGAGAGAGAGAGAGAGAGAGAGAGAGAGAGAGAGAGAGAGAGAACAAAGAACGAAATTTTATATTTCTAGGGTAATAGGATAAGCATACATGCTATTTTCCACCCAGCCCTGACAGAGAGAGAGAGAGAGAGAGAGAGAGAGAGAGAGAGAGAGAGAGAGAGAGAGAGAGAGAGAGAGAGGAGAGAGAGAGAGAGAGAGGGAGAGAGAGAGAGGGGGAGGGAGGGAGGGAGGCAGGGAGAGAGAGAATGAACCAACGAGCGAACGAACACATTTTTTTTAACGAGGGTAAAGAATAAGTGCAATACAGGCATTTTTCAATCTTGCCCTCGATGATGTAGAGAAAAAAAAAATGATGATAATATGCGTGTGACGGACCGTTTCCCGTCCAGTCACAAATTTTCATGCAACCGTGCTAACCAAAAGGTGGTTGTCAGGAAGCCGGTTGAAAAATTTACCTGACTGCTGCTCACCTGCGCACTGAAAATGGATTAAACAATCGTTTAAAACCATTATTCTGCCATTATTTCTTATATATAGGTGGATTTTAATGCAATTAGAAAGGTTGTCACACACAAATGGCACTTCTATGCAGTGTTTCAAAATTTGACCGTTAAAAACCGTTATTCTTGACATATTGTCCGATTTGGATGAAATTTGATAGGTACACAGGCATTAGCCCAGTGAGGACTAAAATACCGGTTTCAAAAGTGTATATCGGTTACATAACTGTTAAACCGTTATTGTTTATATATTGGTGGGTTTTAATGAAATTTTGGTATATAGAAAGGTTATCATACACAAATGGCACTTCTATATAGTGTTTCAAGATCTGACCGTTAAAAACCGTTATTCTTGACATATTGTCCGATTTGGATGAAATTTGGTATGTACACAGGCTTTAGCCCAGTGAGGACTAAAATACTAGTTTCAAAAGTGTACATCGGTTAAATAACCATTAAAACCGTTATTTTCCCTTTATTTCTTATCTCACAAAGCACCAATTTATATAAGCGGTTTGGAAAACTGGGAGTACGTTTATATGCTTCGCATCTTGTTTCTTTTGCTTTTGCTTTTTTTCTGTGTTTGTATAGTAATTTTTGGATTTTCATTTCATAAGACAATTGGTGACGTTTCAGAGTTTTTATTTGTTTGTTTGTTTGTTTGTTTGTTTAATGGCTACCAGACTACACAGGTCACTCAGTTAAAGAAGGCTAGTCACTGTGTGCATAGCTTTCGTCAGCAATCCGGCCGACTTCTTCAACGCAACTGCTGGGTTGAAAACTGGCTTCAGTGCGCACCGCCGTGAGCGAACTCACGACAATGCGACTGAATGAGTGAGGAGTACACCGATGGCAGGTTGTGTCGGCCCCGGTCGCGGTTAAGGGTGGGGTTCCTGGCGGCGATGTGGACTGCCTCCTTTACTCCCCTCTGGAACCATCCTGCTTCTCTGTCGAGCACTTGCACGTTGTCCTTTTCAAACTGATGTTGGGTGTGGGTCAGATGTTCACCCACTGGAGAGGACTCACGTTTGTGTTCCTTTAGTCTCTTGTGCAGGTTGCGCTCAGTTTCACCAATGTAACTATGGTCACAGTCCTGGCACCCCTGATTTGTCCAGTTTGTCTGTTTTGTCCTGGGGTGGACTAACTGGCTTCTGATGGTGTTGGTGGGCTTAGCGTGGACACTGACTCCCAACTTTCGGATCTTCATGCTGAGAGCTTCAGTGACGCCGCTGACGTACGGCATGGACGCCGTTGACGTAACACATCTCGTGAACTCTGCGTCTGTGTGTGTGTGTGTGTGTGTGTGTGTGTGTGTGTGTGTTGTGTGTGTGTGTGTGTGTGTGTGTGTGTGTGTATGTGTGTGTGTGTGTGTGTGTGTGTGTGTGTGAGAGAGAGAGAGAGAGAGAGAGAGAGGAGAGAGAGAGAGAGAGAGAGAGAGAGAGAGAGAGACAGACAGAGAGAACAACAACACACAACAACAACAACAACAACAACAACAACAACAACGGCAACAAGGAGAACAAAAGCAACGCAAACAACACGAAGAAATAAAACCACACAACACTCACTCCTTGCGCGTTCACTTATACAGCCAAGGCGTCGAGGGTAGACGTCTTCACCATAAAACCGACAGCCCTCTTCCACAGGTGGAGAGTTCTGACTGACTGCAGAGGTGAGTAAGGCTTGCAGCGTCGGGTTGGTCGATCCCGTTACAGTCGATTTACTGTACTCCGACAACGTAAGCTAATGAATAGACTCTTAGCACGACACTCCACCCACCTCTGTCCTCTTCCATGTGTTGACGCAACCAGAAACATAAAAACCTGATTCGTCGTTCATGCTTTGTGTGGGTGTGGGTGTGGGTTGGTGTGGGTGATGAGGGGGAGGGGGAGGTGGTTGAAGACCATACAAGAAAAGGGCGAATTTCAGTGGAGACCGGGAGACTCGGTTTGAGGGTGCAACTCGAGCTGCGTTGCTAGTGTCCTCCAACTGGGATTTGGCCAATCGGGAGGACACAACAGTGTGGCAGCTTCAGTGATCGTAGTCGCACTGTGTGATGAGAGAACTGACCGGTCATCCAAGGAATGGTGGCAAGTTAGGAACATTTACTTGTTCTTAAGTTTATAAGTGTGCAACCAGAATAGTGGAATATTGTCTTTCCTGGTTAATTAAGAGTAATCGAAGGAAAGGGGATGCGATTATGAGATTATCTGTGTGATATTTACATTTTTGTATGATACAGATAAGTGTATTGTGTAGTGACAGGTCGGGCTCGGAGTCAAGTTAAATAAAAGTTGATTATTTTCTATAAAAATGGTATTGGTTTCCCGTACCTTTGTGTGGGCCCGATGTGAGTGACAGAGTGCGTGTGCCTATGCCAGAGCACATTTTGGTTGTAAACCCCCCCCCCCCCCCCCCCCCCCACCCCCCCCCCCCCCCCCCCCCCCCCCCTGCATCCCTGCATATGATGATTATATTCTAATAACGAAGGGGAGCGTCGGAGACCCGTCGCAGACTGAACTAATTAAAACACGGGGAAGAGAGGATGAGACAAAGTCATGGATTGTCTGACAGTTACTTTGTCAGATTTATGTATGTCTTAGATCGCTTATCTCCCCCTATTTCTTAATCTAAGACATAAGAGCAAGCTTTGTTTATAATTGAATATTTCTTGCAGTCATTGCAACACCAAGCTGCTCTGTAAGTTGCTGGAATGGTGCTCGCTACTTGTCCTTGGAATTAATTAGTTTATTGTAATTTAGTCACTTGCGGATTCATTCCAAGAACTGGCCCTCAGCACTTGTGTCTTAAGAGGTTATCTTTTATATTTTCTACTTTCCACAAGAAAATGTAGCTTGTTTGCTCTTTCATGATTTTCTTTTGCTTCTTAGGTGGCACCTTTGGTTGTTTTTTTGAAAACTCAACTAACATACTACGGTATTGCACACCAGCGTTTTTCTGATATGGCATTCTTTTTTAAAACCGAAAAGGCAGAGGAGTCAAATTACCACTTTCCGCGGTCACTGAGGAGAAACAATCAGGTTTCGAAATATCGGTATCTGACCAGGAGTTATATGCTAGTGAGTTTCCTCCCCATTGAGATATGTCTCCCCCTGGAGTTATAATGCTTGCATGAAGCTCATTATTAGAGAAGCATTTATTTTAATATTTTCCCCATCACCCAACTCAAGCACATACCTGTTATTAGGGGGAATTGTCCTACCCACTGCAGATCATGAATGCTTATCTCCCCCTATTTCTTCAATCTAAGACATAAGAGCAAGCTTTGTTTATATTACTATATGTGTGTGTGTGTGGTGTGTGAGAGAGATACTGGTTCTGGCAGTCACCTTCGATTTACCCTCTTGTGAAGATTCCGTGAAAAGCAAACAAACAAATACACCGCCCCCCCCCCCCCCCCCCCCCCCCCCCCCCCCCCCCCCCCCCCGAGTAGCAAATAGAAACACACACTCATTCATTGATTCATTCATATGTTTATTTATTCATTTATTCAATGATCCATTCAATTAAGTATATCCATCCTTTTCTTTCTCAGTGTGTAATCAGAAATGCATATACCCGTGCTCTCTCTCTCTCTCTCTCTCTCTCTCTCTCTCTCTCTCTCTCCATGTTTCTGCTGTTGAAGAGACCTATACCCACAAAGCAAACTTGAGGATCTCCATTTTGAAGCTGTGTCAATCGAGTGATGGAGTGTGAGCAGATTTGCTGCTGGCGATGGTTCTTGGAGGCAGACAGTTACTGTAGGGCGGGGACATTGAGCAAAACCGCAGATCCGCATCTGCTTCTAAGCCAGACAACGTGCAGCAGACATGTTGTGTTTTCCACCACAACACGGCACCAGTGCGGACAGGTGTGCCGGCCCCTCTGATGATTCTCCTCATTCCAGACCGACCAGCGCCAAAACCACTCTGGCCGACATCATGCCCATGCTGCAGGAAATGGACAGGACCAGCAAAGCCATGGACAGTAAGTTGGACGCTGTTCCAATGCATGTGGAGACTTTTGGTGAACAGTACGTTGTGATGCAGAACACAGAGAAGGGTGACAGGGAGCAGGTGGCGGAATTACCTGCTCGGAAGAATGATTTATAAAGAATGATATCTGAACTGAGTAGAGAATGTAAATATCTTCGTTCAAGACCACCCATCTTATTTTGCACGAAAACCCCCTTTTCACATACAAATCACGTCCTTCTCATGTCAGTTTTGGCCAAAATTAACACCTGTTTTCTAAAAAAATTAACACGCAAAACCACCAAAAATTGACGTAATCAGTACATTAAAATGGGGGGTTTCCGTGCAAAATAGGATTTGGTGATCGTGAACGAAGATATTTACATTCTCACCAGAGACATAAAAATTAATGGTTTAATCAACTAGGTCAATGAACCACAGATCGTTTTGACCTAGTTTACTGCACTGCTTTGTAGGTCAATTAACCACAGATCGTTTTGACCTAGTTTACTGCACTGCTTTGCAGGTCAAGTGATCTTGTGAGAACGTTTTGTACCAGTTTACAAGGCTGGCAATTAGGTCAAGTGATTTGTGAGAACGTTTTGTAATAGTTTACTGCTGTGCTACTCTTTTTCCAACCAGGCTCAAACTATACACTTTTAGGATTAATATATATTACTGTGCAAACTGAAAGCTTTATAATTCTATGGTGTTTATGCATAAGTGTGACTGTTATTAAAATTGTTTTTCATTCAAGCAGAATAGTTTTAAAGGTTAAACAAAAACTGTGCTTTAAAGTACTTTTTAGTAGCTACTTTGTAAAATATTCATATTAAAAGCTTTTAGCAAATTAAACACAAAAAACACAACTTTCAATCATCAATTCTCTCTCATGATCTATAATAGATAATTATTCAGGGGAGGTAATTAAATTTTATACATAATTAAAGGGAGACAAATCACTTTCATTATCATTGTTTTGCTTATTTTGATTGTCAATGATTACTTTGTGCGTAGTGTTAATAAGGAAGGTAGAAATCAATACTTAGACAAATGCTGCCAGACAGCGGAAAAACCCGGACTTAAAATAAGCCTCAGCAGCCTATGATCGTTTGGCGGAGCGCGTTTCAGTGTGTTACAGGCCATGCTGCGACTTAATTATTTTTTAATTGTTGTTTTTATTCTGGTTTAAAAATGAAGCCTGAAGTAGTTACAGAGCTTAGTAACATATGTAGAATTTGGGGAGGAGGAGAGGAGGTGGGGGGCTGATAGAGAAGAGTTAAAGAACAGGTTTGAAGAATTAATTACTGATCTTTTTGAGCGCATAAATATTCGAGAAAGTGTAGTGGAAGCTGTTAGTAAAATACCAGATTCTTGGCCCCAACCAGTTATAAAAAGTTGTTTGCCATTTTAGTTGATAATATGGCTCCTGAAGATGTTAATCTGACTGTTTCTACCAGCCTGAAGGAGTAGCTATTCGCTTTAATTAAGATCAGGTTTTACGATTAGAAAAGACAATGAATAACAGCTGAATTTACAATTATTTTATTTATTTATTTTAGATTTTAAAATGGCTGTCGAACTCAGTGAATCTGATTTAAAGAATTGTAATGAACTATTTGACGAAACAATGAAAGTAGTAAACATTGATTTTAGTGAATTTGGGTTTGAGAATGATGTAAACAATATAATAAAAGATCATAGTGAACTATTTAACGAAGCAATCAAAGTGATGAACATTGACTGTAGTGATTCAGAAAAAGCTAAATATTGAGGGTGTTATTGTAAGGTTAACGTGTCTTGAAGTGTTACAATGCTTGGATGAAGAATAAAGCTCGGTTTACTTACTTTTATTTACATTTATTTTTTAATTTACATAAATGTTATGGCTTTAAAAATGATGGCCACAAGTAAATTCGAGGATGGAAAACTATATACGATGGAAGAAATATTTGGTAGTGACAAACAATTAAGCAATACGTTTAGTGAAGTAGAATGGTCATCATTAACCCCTCAAACGTTCAGGAATGCGTTTCTTTGCACATGATATCTCCTAAAATCTCCAGAGTCTCTTCAACGCCAAACGCCTGTAATATAGTGTTGTAGACTGTAGTGATTGATTTTATATCGCACTGATGTATAGTAAATGGAAAGTCTAGGGTTTCTACTAAACAGAAAGAAGTTATTAGCTATTCCGCAACCTTAATTATGACTGGGCAGACTACTGCTTACCAGTTTAACCAGCAAGTGAGGAGGCAAAGTTAAGGGGTTCTGGCTGGTCTGAAGGGGGGACTGTCCTTGAACATCTGATTAAGACAAACATAGTTACTATCCTATAGTTGGAATTCTTACCTTTCTTTCAAGAGAGTTTGAGTTAAACGAGCAAGTCTTAAACATACATAATTCTGACACTTGAGTTTTATGTGGTGTGTTTTTAGGCATTTACAATCCTGTCAAAATTCATGCAAACAGTGTTTCAAAAATTATGAAGCACACAAACAAGAGCTTGAACTTTGATAATAACCTTTCAGTAAGTATAAACAGTATATCTCAGTTTGGAAGAGCAAAACAAACCAATCAACTGTAGAACGTATACACTATGGTCTGTAGAAGCCAATTATAGTACCTCTCCGGATTTTCTCCAACGCTCATACTTTTGGCGATACTGCTTAACAAACATGTCTGACTTATGAGCCTGTTTGCAAGTTTGCCTTACAAAGAGTCATTAGTATTATTCGACAGTTAAAGCAGACTTATGGCTTATACATCAAAGGATCATGCTAAAAAGGCTTTGTAGATGGTGTTGGTTAGAATCCCACTTTTGAAGCTGCTGCCAGGTCATAAGAAAATCAGTGTTAAGTTTTGTAGACTGTGAAACCGAAAAATACCTTCTTACACCTAAAACAGGGTCTATATGTTAGTTTTTTGCGGGGGGGGGAAATTATTTTTACACATATTGCTGTTGAGCCGTGACGTGGTTTAGGCTGACTTTGAATCGCTATTAACACCAGTACTTTGGTCACACCATGAACATAAAACAACCTTAGTAACCAACCATCAGATCTCGGTCTTATGCGTTTATTGTTGTTAGGTCCATGGAGCACACACAAACCCAGAGATTTACAGAGGGCCCAATTGCAGCTAGTAGATTTTTAGAGCAGATGAAACAACTTAGCATTCAGTTATCCAACCATCTATATCTTTTGACATTGTATGAATCCTGAGAACCTATAGAACGTTTGATTCAATCTTACACACTGCTGGATTAGCGGCTTAGAGCTATCACCCTAACTCAGTAAAGACATGCACTCAGTAAGAGACCACGATCACATTACTGGAAATTTCAGAGGAGCTGCGCCACAACAGTTTGTAATCTTCAACTTAAGGTTGACCCAAAAAATGGAACTACTATCTTCTAGTCATTAACTTACAAGGCTTACGTTTCTCTTTATATCTATGCAAGCAGTAACTTCTGAATATAAGAGGGTTACATGCATTGCACAGTCTTCAGTAAAGTACATTGACTTTTACTCTTGACTGTTTATCCTTTTATGACTCTGCGCCAACATCTGATGGATAGTTTAGTTAAATTAGCGGGATCTCTCTACCAGACTTCACAATACTATAACAATTATTGTGATTCCATCCGTTGTGCCCAGTGTTAAGGCGTCTCATTCCTTATGAATACATGAACTCGTGGGATAGGTTTGATGAAGACTCGCTTCCTCCTAAAGGACTGCTTTCTTTCTTGTCTTAGAGGCAAAGACATAACTGATGCTGACTATGTATACGCACCAGAAAGTCTGGTCAGAATTACATGTCAAAACCCAATGGGCGTTTATCATGATCAGAAAATGTATTGGCTGACGTGTGTTTATTAGCAGAGTCTTTCAGATTACAGATCTACATGCATCAAACATTACTGTCTAGATTCTTCACATTACATCTCTGCCCAATGCCTTTCTTGGGATTGGCATTCTTTTAATGTCTACAAAACATCGAGTTTGACTTCTTTTATGATATCCCCACACTTAGGATGATTGATGACGGACTAATGGGGAGGTATTAGCATTGGCCTCACATCCTTCTGCAAAAGCCAACACAAGTATTTGTCGATTATGATCCCAATCTTAAACCATCCAACTATCTATTGTACTTAGACGCCAACCAATCTGTCATGGATGGGCCATGAGTCATACCGACTTCCTCTGAGAAACTTTTAAATGTTAAAAGGGCCTCTTTGATGTCAATACTGTGTTAGGTATGTTGTCAATCAGCTTCCGCCTGATAACCAGCAGGGCTAATCTTGGAAGTAGACTTAGAATTCCTAAAGAATTTCACATCTCCACAACGATTACCCCCTAGCTGGCAGAAAGATTAAAGATGGTACTATCGAACCGCTAAATTGTGCTAATTTAGGAATAAAACTTAAATTATGTGTGACTTTACAGACTCCTACAGTTTTACTTAAAGCATGATTTTAAAGCTGACAGCTGTTCACTGAATAGAGATTATCTGTGGATCAAGAGCCCTTTATGTGGACTTAAATCACGGAAGAATACTGATCTTAGACCAAAGCACGGATGCTTCAGAAAAGACTTCTTTAAACTGTGGAACAAACCAGTTGTGTTTGTAAGTCGATGGAGAACGTTACACAATCGTTAATGTTGTGAAATTAGTTACAAAGAAAAACCAAGCAATTAAGTGTGCCTATAACACTACAATCAAGACTTCTAGAAGATTTAACGACAGCTGGTTTGGCATTATGATGAAGAAAAAAGGATGTTAAGGTATGACAAGCGCGTGTTTATCGCTTCTACTGGTATGGAAGTTGTCAAAGTTATTGATGTTAGGAATTTCTGTACGACTACTTTAAACCACTGAATCCAGAAGCAAGAGTCCTTTAAACTCAGGCACGACTCTTTTAGTCTAGACGTTCCCAACAGAGACTTTTACAAGGATTTAGAAACAGGAAGTAGCCAAAGAAGAACCTGGACTGGCATTGGGGGGTAGAACACATGCGACTTATTCCTAAACTGCGAACAAGAAAGTAATTGAAAGATGAAGGATGAACTTAATGGGGACAGTTTAAAAGAATATGTTGGGTTGCGGTCAAAAATGTATAGCGGTGCCGCCAGACTTCTGTAATGAAAAAGTCTAAAGTATTATGAGTAAAGAAGGTGTCAAAAAAATATAACTCACGGACAATACAAGCAAAAAGACTTTCTTTGAAAACCTCAAGTATTTTATCACACCAAATGTTTAATCTGCGCTTACTCTTCATCAAGTAAAACCACATCTGTCCCAAAAACATTAATGCTTACAAATAATCACTTGTCTCTAACAATAAACAAGAAACTTTCGTCAATCCTGAGTTTTCATATGTTGTTAGGATTGGAGAACTTTTAAAAAGGATTAATTGATGATTGGCCTGTACTTAACTTAAGAGCTAACTAGTACTTACTAAGAACCTAACTAGTACTTACTTAAGAACCCTTAAACATAGAAATATTAAACTTGAACTTAATTTTTTGCACTTAACTTGTAATTTACTTGCACGTAACTTTAAAAAATGTAATTTCTATACTAACTTACTTGTACTTATCTAGTTCTTATACTTGTACTTTATCCAAGGTCTTTAAAATACATATTCCATAGAAAAGGGATCTTATGCTAGGGTTTGCACTTTTTTGCAGAAGCTGGTTCTTTCTTCTTTTATCTGTTTTTGTAGGGCTTTAGCAGGCTTTGATGCTTAGGTATGGGTGGTAGCATTTGTACGCTAAAACTCCCCCCACCAACAACTACAGCCGCAATACTTAATTTTACATTTGTCGTTTGTTTGTTGATTGTGTTGTTGTTAATTGGGGTGTTTTGCTGGCGGCGGCGGATTTTTTTGGGGGTTTTTTGCTATTACTATATAACATTTTTGTTTTTGCTGATTGTTTGCTTTTTGCTGTCTGTGCCATTCAAACTCAGGTCTATGGCCGGCAGCAACACGCCCAGGATTTTTAGGCTATTGTAACACTACTCACATGCGAGTACATTCACTTCATGGTACATTCACTGTGGTACATTCTTGCTCCTGCGGAGGGCCGCGGCGTCTTCTCTCTCCTGATCGCTCTTTTTTTTTTATGGCGATTAAATTTAATATGATCAAAATTAATATGATTAAAAGTAATTAAACCATGATCTAATGGGCTATTACAACATCGCCCCCCCCCCTCCCAATTCTGTAATAAATGTCACATGCAAGAGTTTCTAGGGAACTTGTTTTAAAACCGGGTCTTGTGATATGTCATATTTTAAATCTTCTTCTGAATCAACCGGCGCCATTTTACTTACCAATTAGCATATAGGCTAATCATGTCTGCCCCTCCGAATCAACATTTTTTGACACTAGGCTGTGTTCGTACCCAGCGTAGTAGTATTCTCAAGTATGATGTAGACAGTTGTTGGTTCTGTGCGACATCTTTGTTCAGTTGCCTCTAAATACTGTTTAGTTTTTCCACACACAGCTAGAGAGTTTTATAATCTTTCTTCTTGGCCAGTAGTCTGCCGTGTTGCCATACGGAGTAGTCTGCTTGCTCCTCACTACTTTAATAGTTCGTAAAATCCATGTTAAAAAAAGAATAAAAATAATATAATACTTTTATAAACCTTGAGTTTAAAGTTGGTTAATTCTGCAGTTGCTATCGTTGGTGGTATATTTTATTATAAACCTGTGCAAAATGCCTTCGTTTGGAAATATATAAAACGCACGCCCAACAATTGGTAAGTAGAAGATTCGCCCAAAACCTAGTTGCAACTTATTTTTTAAGCTTGAACAACAAAAGATTATCTGATTAAAAAGAACTTTAGACAGTATTTCGTATTAGTTTATTTGAATTTATTTTTTAGTCTTAAATTGATGAGTTGAAAAAAATGAGTATCTATAAGGATTTTACCATTCTGCTTGATTGGCGGTTTTAGTATAGGCTATAGCGTGCTTAGCATAAAACATGTTTAAAATGAAGCCGGAGGATCTAGGAAGTTAGCCTTTGAGGACGTTGTTGTTAAGGTTATAGTTGTAATAACTGCAGGGGATTGCGTCAAAAGACTTCTTGTTTCACAGGGGATTATCCAGAAAATCTATTAATACATAGGAAAGATTATTCTAGAAAATATTGTATTTATAATAGATTTCTGGATTAGTTCTGATGGTGGGAGGAGCAATTGTTATTGCTTTAGCCTTTTCTGGATGAATTTATATGTTTAGTAAACTGAGGTCTCGATTGGAAGAGAGGAGAACGTACCTAAACAAGGCATTAGAAGATTTAGATATGGCATGAGCCGCTACGTGAAACGGACGAATTGTCACTTAGACTTTATTAATAAAAGTAGAGACAGGGCCATGAAGCACACATTTACAGACGTTGATGATGCAATGAATGAGTATTACTTTATGTGACAGGAAGAAGTTTCTAAACATAGCCACCGCCAGAACTGTATGACTTTTATGAACCATCTGAGGAACAGGCGACTGCAGAGATGTTTTTATGGCTGTTGGCATGACCTCAGCTTTCTTGTTGCTCACTTCTTGTGTAAAAGAAAATGCTTATAAAATAGAACAAAATATATTATTATCATAAAGGGGTATTGGAACAAGGAAAGTATGCTATTGAAAAAATGGTATCGTAAAGCTGCTGAGTGTACTGAATCAGAGTTGCGAAAGACTGGCTTTCAAAACAAGCAATTTGCAAATATATCTGCCTGTCCCCCAAAAATGAATTATAAGGCCTGATTGTTAACTCAGTTCAATTGACACCCACCAGATGGGACTTTGTTGTATTCTTCCACATGGAAAAATTGGAGAAAAAAGTTTAAGTATGCTCTGCAAGTTTTTGACATGCTTCAAGATAACAATGACGCTGAACCTTTAACGGTTAAAGCTCAATGCTGTGGCTGTGGTTTACAACAAAATACATGCGAGGACCTTAAAGTATCCTAGGATGTTCCAGGTTGATGATGGGAAAAGAGTTTAAAGTTATGCTGGTAAAACAGCTGTGTTAAACATCATGTTACAGTTAAGAGAGGATCCAGGAACCCTCGATCACAAGCCATAGAGAAATACATTTAATAAGAATCTAGCCTGAACGTATGTTTGCCTTTCAATATCATAGAGAAATTATGGGAACCTCTACGAAGTACACGAGCACGCAAACACAGATTGGGTTAGGAGATTGCCAGCAGTCTTACGTGCATGAACAATGAAGAATTTAAAGCAACAGGACTTTAAACCAGTTAAACGCAATTCAAAATTTAAAAAAATTAATTAGCATTACTGTATGATGTGCAGGGGGACTCAAAAAAATATTGCCGTTAGGAATAAAAGTAAGATACTTGTATGCTCCTGGAGAGGCCAGAGGGCGATGTTTAGAATTAGAGCACAGACCCTATATGGAGGCGTAGACGTATATGGGAGTTGAAAGATTATGAAATACAACCCATCCTGTACATTATTTAAGAGAGACCTACTCTTTAAAAAGGCTGCCTAAAAGATCATTTGTTGGAAGAGCTGCAAGTTGTCCCGCCAAACACGGGAGTAACAAAAAAATTTAGTTCATTTACTATTTGCTAAACTTATTTTTTTGGTATAAACTTATTTTTTTGGTCTATTTTGGGTTTTAACTGATCATATGTTTGTTTTTCATATTGTTCTGTTTCATTGCCTCAGTGCTACTACCTGTCGTGAAGTAAAAGTCTTTCTCCACTACTTTTGAAATTCCTCAATGTCTCTGTAGCCTCGTAATCCTCGCCATCGGCCATAAGCTTCTGAAAATTCTTCGTCTGTAATGTTTTCATCCTGTTATGATTTGCTTTTTCTTAATCTCAATGAACAAAGTTTTGCTGATGCTAGGGCAACAATGGCGCAGTGTGCTTTTGTAATTTAGGAGTTAATTTTTTTAAAAACAGCACTTACATTATAGACATGGCGCTAAACCTATAACAAGACTCCCTAATGCTATAGAGACTGGCGCCCCAGCCCCAGTAGCTAAACGAGCAACACTAGATCCCAGAACTTCGCTAGACTACAGCTGATGAGACAAGTAATTTCATAGAAGAGTTTTTAAAGCTTTAGCTTATTTCTTTCTAGTAGCCCTATACTTATCAAAGTCCACTTTCTATTTCCTTTGAGTTCAGTTATTTGCTATAATTCTAAACTGTTGGAACTCCATATTTTTATTCAAGATTATTTTTAATATTAATCTTATACATATCTTCTTATTAATCCTTCTGGCAGCACTTTCATCAAGAGGTAAAACGCAATAAAATCAACATATTATGTAAAATAAAAGTAGAGTACTGTTAGTTTGTCTTTGTCAACCATCACAGTAACCTTGTCAGATCATACAAGGTGGTTTATTTCATCTCCGTTTTTAGTAATTGCAATAACGACTTAAGAGGAGCATCTAAGTTTCAGCCTTTATTTGTATACCTCTAATTAACGTATGTTCTGGCAAACTAGATCGCCCTCCCTCGGAGTAATAAATAAGCGAAAAATCATCGTCATTTGCCTAGGTAGTGACTGTAGCGTTGGGGTAAATTCTAAGCCAACAGGTTCACCCCCCACTTCAGCTAAGGACTTCTTCTCTGTAGCATTATATTCAGAACCCTGCCTAGTTATTTCAATCTGTTTTTTCTGTTGTGTTCCTGGAACCAGGCTAGCAAGAAAGGGGCCTGCATTTAAAGCTTTTCTGAAATTGCTTTTCTTATCAAAGTATACATTGGGCTTCGAGTTCAAACTTTAAATTCCAAGCAATTTCAGAAGCAACGCCCAAGCATTCTCTCTTTTATGAAGTTTGTATTCATGTTTGCCAAAATCGTTTGCTCTTAAATTTCTTATCTCTTCTAGGGTAGGATATTGCTGTCGTTTTTTTGTCTTCAATTTCTGTTCGTTTGTAAACCCCGTCATCTGTGTACTCAAATCCATAAACATTTCCTGGCACTCCTATTAGATCAAACTCAGTTGTGTCTGCAAGGTCTTTAGCTCTACTGCAGTGCATTTAGGAGCTAGCTGCGCTTTTGATTCTGGCCCCCAAGACATTCTTTTTAATATTAAAATTATAATAAACAAACGTATTGAACTGGGGGTCCAGTCATGTTAGATATTTGTACGCTAAAACTCCCCCACCAACAACAACAGCAGCAATACATAATAATACATCTTATCGTTTGTTTGTGATTGTGTTGTTGTTAATTGGGGTGTTGTTGGCGGCAGCGATGTTGTATTACTATCTAACAATTTTTGTTTGCTGATTGGTTTGCTTTTTGCAGTCTGTGCCATTCAACTAGTCTATGGCCGGCCGCAACACGCCCAGGATTTTTAGGCTTAGTAACACTACTCACTTGCGGTACATTCACTTGTGGTACATTCACTTGTGGTACATTCTGCTCCTGCGGAGGGCCTGCGGCATCTTCTTCTCCTGATCGCTCTTTTTTTTTTATTGCGATTAAATTTAATATGATCAAAATTATATGATTAAAAGTAATTAATCCCATGATTAATGGGCATAACATCGTCCCAAATCTGTAATACATGTCACATGCAAGGTTTCTAGGGACTTGTTTAAAACCGGGTCTTGTGATAAGTCATATTTTAAATCTTCTTCTGAATCAACCGGCGCCATCTTACTTACCAACTTAGCATATAGGCTAATCATTGTCTGCCCCACCGATCTAACCATTTTTGACCCTAGCTGTGCTTCGTACCCAGCGTAGTACTTCTCAACGTCTGATGTAGACAGTTGTTGGATCTGTTCGACACTTAGTTCAGTGCCTAAATACTGTTTAGTTTTTCCACACACAGCTAGAGAGTATAATCGTTCTTTATGGCAGTAGTCTGCCGAGTAGCCTACGGAGTAGTCTGCTTGCTCCTCACACTTTAATAGTTCGTCACAATCATTTTAAAAAGCAATAAAAAATAATATAATACTTTTAAAACCATGAGTTTAAAGTGGTTAATTATGCAGTGCCTATCGTTGGTGTTATAGTTTATTACAACCCTTGCAAAATGCTTGTTAGGAATAAAACCGCCCAACATTGGAAAGATAGAAGATCGCCAAACTAGTTGCAACCTTATTTTTAGCTTTAACAACAAAGATTATCTGATTAAAAAGCACATAGACAGTCTTTCGTATTATGATTATTTGAATTTTTTTTTTTAGTTAATAAAAAGATGAGTGAAAAAAAGATTATCAATACGATTTACCATTCTGCTGTGATTGGCGTTTTAGTATAGGCTATAGCGTGCTAGCAAAAAACATGTTTAAATGAAGCCGGCGGATCTAGGAAGGTTAGACATTGAGGACGTTGTTAAGGTTATAGTTGTAATCACTGCAGGGATTGCGTCAAAAGACTTCTTGTTACACAGGGATTATCCCAGAAAATATTAATACATAGAAAGATTAATCTAGAAAATATTGATTTATAAAAGATGTCTGGATTAGTTCTGATGGTGGGAGGAGCTATTGTTAATGCTTTAGCCTTCTCTGGAAGCAATTATATGTTTAGTAAACTGCGGTCCGATGAAGAGAGAGAACGTCATAACAAGGCAATAGAAGATTTAGCTAAGGCAAGAGACGCTTACGAGAAAAGGACGAATTGCTCACTTAGACTTTATTAATAAAAAGTTAAGAGAACAGGGCCATGCAGAGCACACATTTACAGACGTTGATGATGCAATGAATGAGTATTACTTAGTGACAGGAAAGAAGTTTCTAACATTGCCACCGCCAGAACTGTCTGACTTTTATGAACCATCTGAGGAACAGACGACTGCAGAGATAGTTTTTATTGCAGTTGCATGACCTCAGTCTATCTTGTTGCTCACTTTCTTGTGTAAAATAAAAATGCATATAAAATATGAACAAAAATATATTATTCTCCTAAAGGGTATTGGAAAGGAAAGACTGCTATTGAAAAACTGAGTAAAGCTGCTAGAGTGTCTGAATCAGATGCGAAAGACTGCTTTCAAAACAAGCAATTTGGCAAATATATCTGCCTGCCCCCAAAAGAATAATAAGGCCTAGATTTGTTAACTCAGTTCCAAATGACACCCACCAGATGGACTTGTTGTATCTTCCACATGACAAAGTTGGAAGAAAAAAGTTTAAGTATGCTCTGACAGTTGTTGACATGGCTTCAAGATACAAAAAACGCTGAACCTTTAATGGATAAAAGCTCAACTGCTGTGGCTGTGGCTTTACAACAAATATACATGCGAGGCCCATTAAAGTATCCTAGGATGATCCAGTTGATGATGGAAAAGAGTTTAAGGTTCTGCTGTAAACCAGCTGTTTTAAAACATCATGTTACAGTTAAGAGAGGATCCCAGGCAACCATCGATCACAAGCCATAGTAGAAAACTTTAATAAGAATCTAGCTGAACGTCTGTTTGCCTATCATATCATAGAGAAATTATGGACACTACGAAGTACAGAGCACGCAACACAGAATGGGTTAGAGATTGCCAGCAGTCTTACGTGCCATGAACAATGAAGAATTTAAAGCAACAGGCCTTAAACCAGTAAACGCAATCAAATTAAAAAAAATTAGCATTACTGAAGATGTGCAGGGGACTCAAAAACTCTTGCCGTTAGGACTAAAAGTAAGATACTTGTATGCTCCTGGAGAGGCAGAGGGCGATGTTAGAATTAGAGCCACAGACCCTATATGGAGCGTAGACGTATATGAAGTTGAAAGAATTATGAAAACAACCCCTCCTGTATATTATTTAAGAGAGACTCTCTCTTCTAAAAAGCCTGCCCCTAAAAGATCGTTTGTTCGTGAAGAGCTGCAAGTTGTCCCGCCAAAACACAGTGAGTTAACAAAAAAAATAGTATTTACTTTTTGCTAAACTTCTTTTTTGTTAAACTTATTTTTTGGGTCTATTTTTGGGTTTAACTGATCATTGTTTGTTTTTCAATGTTCTGTTTAATTGCATCAGTGTCTACCTGTCGTGAAGTAAAAGTCTTTCTCCCTCCTTTTGAAGTTCAATTTTCTGTCGCCTGTAATCCTCGCCATCGGCCATAAGCTTCTGAAATTCTTCGTCTGTAATGTTTTCATCCTGTAATGATTTGCTTATTCTAATCTCAATGAACAAAGTTTTGCGATGCTAGGGCAACAATGGCAGTGTGCTTTTGTAATTTAGGTGTTAATTTTTTTAAAACAGCCTTACAATCATAGACATGGCGCCTAAACCTAAACCAAGACTCCCTAATGCTAAAGAGACTGGCGCCCCAGCCCCAGTAGCTAAAAGAGCAACACTAGACCCAGCACTTACGCTAGCTACAGCTGATGAGCCAGTACAGTACTCCTCGCTAAGGTGACCCCCCTTGGGACAAAAAAAATTCTTGATCTTATCCTAGGGGCACGTTAACCGATCCTCGGATAAGGTGAATTTCAGTTAAAAAAAGAAAAAGGATCTTATCCGAGGAGATCAGAATATAGCTTGAGGCCCCATAAAAAGACTTCCCGCCAATTGAAAGTCAATGACGTAATAATGGGCATGGGAAAAGACGTCATACTTCCGAATTTCAATTACGTAAATGAGCGACTTGTCTCGGTCTCAGCACCAATCAATGACGTCATTATATCTTATTGTGTTTAGTTTGCGTGCTTTTTCCCGTCTGAAAATATCAAAGGCTCAAGAATATAATTTGCGCATAAACATAAGAGAGATAAAAACTAATGAAATAAAAACTAATAGAATAAGTGATAGGCCTCGTATAGCGTCTTGAAAATGTATCCTGAATGCATGTTTTCTTTTGACATTGTCATTTATACTAGCTTTTGTGTCATTCCTGACAAAGTAAAACATCGAAGCTTAAAATGTTGATGTTGGTATAAAAAAAAACGGTATTTGCTTAAAATGTAATAATCAATTTCAGAGAGAGAGAGATAGAGAGAGAGAGAGGAGAGAGAGAGGAGAGAGAGAGAGAGAGAGAGAGAGAGAGAGAGAGAGAGAGAGAGAGGAGAGAGAGAGAGAGAGAGAGAGAGAGAGAAGGATGGAGACAGAAAATGAGAGAAGATGGAGAGAGGAGGTGAGGACAGACTGACAGACAGACATAGAAAGAGAGAATTAAGGAGAGACAGACAGACAAACTGATCATGACTAGAGAAGAGAGAGGAGACGGAGAGAGTCATAGAGTTAAAAGAGAGAGAGAGAGAGAGAGAGAGAGAGAAGAGAGAGAGAGAGAGAGAGAGAGAGAGAGAGAGAGAGGAGGGGTCAGAGACTGACAGAGTGAGAGAGAGAGAGAGACAGACAGACAAAACAGAGACCAGGAGAGAGAAAGAGAGAGAGCTTCCAAATATCTCAAATCTTCCACAATGTCTTTTATTTTTGCCAAATATGTCAAATCTTCAACTACACAACGTAAGGTCAATGCTAGCCTCATGCCCCTCCAGAAGGGGAGCGGGCAGACTGCAGTTACATCTGTCAACATCCACGGGGCTCACTCTGCCAAATATGTCAAATCTTCAACTTCACAATGTAAGGTCAATGCTAGCCTCATGCCCCTCCAGAAGTGGAGCGGGCAGACTGCAGTTACATCTGTCAACATCCACGGGGCTCACTCTGCCAAATATCTCAAATCTTCAACTTCACAATGTAAGGTCAATGCTAGCCTCATGCCCCTCCAGAAGGGGAGCGGGCAGACTGCAGTTACATTTGTCAACATCCACGGGGCTCACTCTGTCAAGTGTTTCCGTGGGTGTTACACAGTGTAACATAACGCGGATGATTGCTGACCATGGCAGGGTGTTCGGGGTTGGAATTCCAGCCACTTGTACAGCAGCCATCATCTGCGTTATCAAGGCTCGGGGGAGAAAACGTGTAAAGTGGACGCTTCAGCACCTGAGCAAGAGCATACATCTCGCATGTAACAGCCCAATGTTTTGGTGTGCGCATCCACTGTACATGTTTCTCTACCGCGGCCCGGCCCCCTTCTATATACTTTTGGTAGACACACGGGTTGGCCTCCACTTCATCGCAAACACGGCGCCGCCACTGCAAGTGGGTGTCTTCTGTTGAGTCCATCTCTTGGCCACAGCCCGGAAAAAGCAGTTGCCATCCGCCACGATGTAATCAATAGCTCTCCCTTCTGAAACATAAAAATGTAAAGGAATTAAATAAGGTCATGCTAATCATGAAATGAAGCAACGTTAAACAACGGAAATAAGGGTCCAATGCAATACATATCCCAATAAAGGCTGTTTGCATAAAACAAGCATCATTAAAAGCACAAACGATGCGATATCAATGATGCACAAACCTGCACGGCTGACATTGCAGACAGACCACCCCTCCCACCCCCCTCTCTCTCTCATCATCATCATCATCATCAGTCATTCATTGAAGACGTGTTATATTAACCGCTCCTCTTCTCCAAAAATAACTACTAACCTGCTGCGAGAAGTTCCTCTAAAGAGTCACACACTGGGTATGATGGGTGCTTTCTCAAGACGGCATTGAACGACGCGCCTCTACATCTAGAAGGTCCATCTCCAACAGCCTGTGTGAATGAGCAAATAAAGACAGCATGATTATGTAAGAACATTTTTGAAAAAAACAACTAAACGTGCAATTAGGCCTAGTTGTGACAGTAAATACTGTTTGACAACCCTTGTAAGTAATGTTGCAACAACATCAACATACACAAACCCATCACTGGAGATACATGTACATGTACAGTACATTTTTCAGCTCCTTTCCTTCATTGCAAGCCAAATTAGGAACCGAGAAAAGTTAAAACTTACGAAATTGCCATGGTAGAGTTTGCTGCTCCCCTCCTCTCTGTCGATGTGGCTCCCTCCTCTCTGTCGATGTGGCTCCCCTCCTCTCTGTCGAGTGGCTCCCTCCTCTCTGTCGATGTGGCTTCCCCTCCTCTCTGTCGATGTGGCTCCCCTCCTCTCTGTCGATGTGGCTCCCCTCCTCTTTGTCGATGTGGCTCCCCTCCTCTCTGTCGATGTGGCTCCCCTCCTCTCGTCGATGTGGCTCCCCTCCTCTCTGTCGATGTGGCTCCCCTCCTCTCTGTCGATGTGGCTCCCCTCCTCTCTGTCGATGTGGCTCCCCTCCTCTTTGTCGATGTGGCTCCCCTCCTCTCTGTCGATGTGGCTCCCCTCCTCTTTGTCGATGTGGCTCCCCTCCTCTCTGTCGATGTGGCTCCCCTCCTCTGTTTTCTCTCTGTCAACTAACCTGAGTCTTCTGCGCCTGTTTCGCGTCTTCGTCTTGCTTCTTGGCCTCTCATTGGATTTTGGTTCCTTTGTTGTAGGAGAGAAAGAAAGGATGTTATGGTCGATTGCTTTCGAGTATTCATTAGATGTTGCTCAAAGGTTTCTTTAAAGTGTGAGAATGGCGCTTGAACAACCCCCATGTCATCTGACTGCATGAGATAAAGCTGCAACTTTCGCACACATTCAGAGGCCTGTCCTTCGAGTAATGACATCTTCAGGGTTCCCGCAGTTGTCTTTGTCAGTTTCTTCTCTTCCTCACTTTCTTCGACAGAAGGCCCTCTGGTGCTTGACGTTGACGGATTCTGGGGAGTAAAAGTTTCTTCTGGTGCTGTTGCAGGGATGTTTTCGTCGACGTCAATTAAGTAGTCGAATGTGATGTTGTACTCCTTGAACATCGTCTGAAGAATTGGTTCCCTTGGACTGTGAAGTCTGCATCCACATCAAAGCCGTCCTGGTCCATGCCTGTTGTGTCTTCACTGGCAGCGGCAGTGAAGCCAGCCTTGTGAAGCAATTTGCTAGCGTTGTCTGTGTCACCTTGTCCCACGATGACTTCAGTGTCTGATGGCATCGAGCAATGTTATTGGAAGTCTTTGTATTCCCCTCCTCGTCTATGTGATTAATCAGCCTCATCAGAGTGCATTTCTGTAGTGCACCTTCATGCTGCGGATGATGCCTTGATCGCATGGCTGAAGTCTACAGGTAGCGTTCGGCGGCAAGAAAAGTACCTCCGTTGCTTTCAAGCCCGTCACGGCTCCTGGGGTGGGCTGCGCAATTATCAAGGACTAACAGCACCTTCCGTTTCTGGGTAGCCATGGAGTAGTCAAAGTCCCTCAACCACTCCCTGAATACCTCTGATGTCATCCATGCATTCTTATTTGATGAATACTTTAACGGCAGATTTTTGACGCCTTTGAAACATCTCGGATTTTTATATTTTCCGATTGTCAGAAGAGGGTATTTCTCGCTGCCGTCCATATTGCCACAAACCATGACCGTAATTCTTTCTTTGGACCTCTTTCGTCCACGACAGGGGTCCTTTTTCAGAGACAACGTTCGTGCGGCAATGCTCGCGCAATATAATCCCGATTCATCTGAATTAAATACATCTCTTGCTTCGAACCTAGCGAGTGTTGGGCTAAGCACGTCCTGTACCCAGTCATCTGTTGCTTTGACATCTACGGATAGTATCTCTCCGCAGGTCACTCTGAAGGTGATGTTGTGTCGTTTTTTGAAACGATGCATCCAACCTTCTGTACAAATCCAGTCATATTGTCCATTTAAACGGCAAGTTCCTCTGCTTTTGTCTTGAGGATTGGTCCAGTGACAGGACACTGCTCGCTCTGACATTGACAAACCACTTTAGCAGCTGCTCTTCTACGGTGCAAAACTTTGCTGGGCGCATCTTGCTTTGTGCACATCTGTGACACCTCCGTAAAAGAGGCGCTTGTGTTTTTCTTTTTCTTTCAAGACTTAAGTCACAGTTGATGGGGATATCCCAAAATCGGCCGCAAGCCGTTTCCTTGACTTTGGAGGTTTTTCTCGGATTCATCAATCAGATCAATTTTCCTCTTTAAAGAAAACACTGAAGTGCCATTTTCGCTTTTGCCATGTGCAAAATCTTTTCGGCTTGATTCACTGGAAAGAAAAAAAATGTAATAAGTGACATGGTAACACTACAATTTGACCAAGTACCAGAATTTTTTCTGATAAATTCAAAGTAAACATTGTATACTTTTCAGCATTGTTGCACATGTTGGGGAAGCCGGGTAAAATTGTACACTTTTTGGTCATACGTCAAGGTCATGACCTTGACCTTGACGATTTTTCTAGGGACCTTCCTATTAAGGAGGCACACCACCACAGCAAATTTGAAGGCCGTATCTCATTCCGTTCGGAAGATATAGGCCGAACAGACAGAAGAGAAAAAAATGACCCTCCGATTTTCAGACTGGGCGATCTTTTTGACCTTGACCTTGACCTTGTTCGGAATACCACCGTCAGAAGCGCAATAGGCTAAACCATATTCATTTCAAATTGGAACATCCTAAGAGCTCCGGTTCCCGAGATACGGCCAAAACTAGATTTTTGGTTTTCAAGGTCATACGTCAAGGTCATGACCTGACCTTGACGATTTTTCTAGGGACTTTTCTATTAAGGAGGCACACCACCACAGCAAATTGAAAGGCCGTATCTTATTCCGTTCGGAAGATACAGGCCGAACACACACACACACACACACACACACACACACCACACACACACACAAAAACATACCGAACGAATCCAAGTCCTTTCCCAGTTGACTGGGCAAAGGACAATGAACAAAACCTCACAGAGAAAGATAAGGACAAACGAAAAAAATACAGAAGAAGGGGTGGGGGGGGGGGGGGACAGATCACTCAAGAGGGGTGAGGGAGTACAAACTCACAAAAGATAGGATAAAACAAAGGAAGAAGAGAGAGCAAGGGGAATAAGCAAGAAAACACAATCTACAACGGCAGACAACTCCCTAACACAATGGTGCCAGCCCGTTTTTATAGATCTAGATCAGAAGTAGAAAGTACCGTAAATACTACTCTTCTATTGTTGCTCTGTGGACTCATAAAAGTGCAAATGAAATGATTTCAATTATTTTGCTATTGATATTCCCTACAATATTATGTTTTATATCAATTCCAATTAACTTAACCTAGCTCAGTAGCGTGTGAAACATAGCTAATTTGCTATGAATCATAGTATGGTGCTTGGTACACTTACAGCCTACAGCCGTACAGAAGGATTAATCTAGATACAGTGTGTTGTGGGGGGGGGGGGGGGGGGGGGGGGGGGGGGGGGGGGGGGGGGGGGGGGGGGTAGCTTCCCCCTCTGCCCTCCTCTCGTTTTGACGGTACTGCAGCAATATTTATAAATACTGACCTCTTGAGTTATCCTTGTCGTCCAAGTCAAAACACAGACGTCTGCAACCGTGTCAGGGGAGATAAATGCTGCTGATCTGCGATTTCTCTCCCCTTGTTGAGGAGAAAAATCACCCACCATCATCAGTTTCCGTGAAACTCTTAGTTTCGGTTTTTGAGATTCTTGGAAAAAAGAATTCGTTTCAGTTTCGTTTGATCTTAAGGCGGTGGTCTTCTGCATTTGGAGACCAGAACGGGGGTCACCCAAAAAGAGGTTTTCCCGTATCCGAGGTCACGCTAACCGATTTTTTTAGTCATACAAGAAGGCTTTAGGTCGGGACCAACACCCTGATTGATGTTATCAGAGGTGTGACCTTAAACGGTAGTGACGTTAACCGAGGAGTACTGTAATTACATAAGAAAGAGTATTTAAAGCTTTAGCATATTTCTTTCTAGTAGCCCTATACTTATCTAAGTCACTTTCTTATTTCCTTTTGAAGTTCAGTTATTGCTCTAATCTAAACTGTTGAACCTCCATTTTTTAATCAAATATTTAAATTACTTATACAATCTCTTTAATCCTTCTGGCAGCCTTCATCACAGAGAAAACGCAATAAAATCAACATTTTAAAATAACATTA
>CM031608.1:15669246-15704246 GCA_018398815.1 Conus ventricosus
AGTTAATCCTAGAATAATAAACTGAGTGAGTGTTTAGAACAGTTTTATAAACTGTTTGAAGGAACGCGACACTATTTATTATAGATGACTGTTCGGCAGAAAGAGAATAGTTAAAAGAGAAACACTTTATCAAACTAGCCTTCAGTGGAAGACATGCCAGGATAAGTGTGTGGATTTTATGTCAAAATATAACTCAGTTTTAAAAGACTTTAGAGAACAGTTAAAGACTGTAGTGTTATTTCACATGAAAGACACAGACTCATTTGAAGAATGTTTGCGCGAAAATGATGTGATTGAAAATGATCAGGAAAAACACAGGATTAAGCAAAAACTGAAATCTGAAAAGTTTAGTAAATTAGTATTGAAAACGGATAATCCTACACAGTATGTTTGTTTGTAGGGTCGTTATTTTTTGGTTATTGAAGTCTTACTTGTTAGAGAACTATAAAAAGCTCATTCTGGAGTCGCCGGTCGAAACTTGTTGAGACCGGGTGAGCCAGAATGAGCTTTTTATAGTTCTCTACTGTATACCTGTGCTAGGTTAAGAACTGCTACCTGATTTATAAAATACTGGTGATTCTTGGAATAATATGTAGTGTATGACTTTAAGTCTACACCACATGTGTACTTGGACTCAGAGAAGCCCAAGTCAGTGTGATTTAATTCATAAGAAACATGAAAGAGTTGTTTGACTGAACCTATGTAACATAGTATTACTGTCTCCTACCCTTTTGTAAGCTTAACTTAGTCTTTAAACAAAAGTGGTGATTAATAGTTATAGCAGAAACTCTACCATAGAGAATACTTTGCTGGCTGAGTCTCACACCTGTGCTGAAAGTAAACCAGGGTAAATGTGAGCACTCGACAAATCAGCCATCAGATTCTCACGTACAGACCAAGTTCTCTTTTCGCAGAAATCCTGGTCACCCTATCCGGGTCACCATACCCTGGTCACCTTATCCTGGGCACGCTACACATTGCAGCTGTACCAGAAGCTGGGACTCGCCCAACACCAGGGCGACACCAGACGACCAACCTACACCAGTGGGGCAGTCACCAACCACAGGAGAGACCAACTACTCTCTCCGAAGCAAAGCTAAGTTAGCTTACCACCTGGACTCAAAACGATCAGACCCTTGCCCTCTCTTTATGATGACATAGGGAGAACCAGTCTATGAGTACCACTCTGGCTACAATCACGGGTGATTTGCAAGCGAAGTGGATGTATAATAATTTTATACATTCAGTGTAACTTAGACTGAACACCCCCCCCCCCCCCCCCCCATATGCCAACTTAAAACTTGCTGCACTGAGTGCAAGCGAGTAAAAGTAGGAGAGAGGGAGGGTCCCTCATTGTGGTAGTCCAAGGAGAATTAAACCCTAGCCTGTTCAGATTTGACATGCCAATACTTACCAATGTGTAAACAATAAAAGTTGATGTGTGAAAGTGCACTTAACTTGTGTCAGTTCTCTGTTGTTCAATCAAATGTTGAATGTTTGAACTTCTCTCTTCAATTCTGTCTCTCGGAGCTACAAGTACTTTTATGAGTACAAGCCTAAGGAAAACTATCTCAGAGCCACTGTCCTGTATTTTACACAGTCCGGAATTAAATGCAAATTTCTTCGATGACTAGTACCGGAAAGTTGCTCCTTCCACCACTAGTAAGAGAGAGGGTGCAGGTGAAGTGTTAAGATAATTCACACATTCCTCCCATCTCGTCACATGCACTCGCGCACGCACACACACACACACACACACACACACACACCACACACACACACACACACATGCACACACACAAACACGCGTGCACGCACACGCACACACACACACGCGCACGCGCGTGCGCGCACATGCACACACACAGTGTGTGTGTGTGTGTGTTCGTTCGTACTTCTGTTTAACGTCTGTTCACTTTGAGTGATATTAGACGTGAATGAAAGAAGAGAGTGACTGAATGATTAAATGAATAAGCCTGTGTTGTGTAAGCATGAATGTAGAGAGTGACTGACTGACTGACTGATTAAATGAATAAGCCTATGTGTTGTGTAAGCATGAATGTAGGCCTTTGTATGTGAGTGTGTACGTGTATGTATCTATATATGTGTCTATACTGAACAATAAACATATCAATAATCTTAAATACAACAATTAGTGGGGAAAAAACTAACATATAGCAAGAAAACAAAAATCCATCATTATCTTAAATGAAATTAGTTAGCACAAATCTATCTAAATAAAAACCCTAATCGGACTATGTATTAAGTATTCAGCAATTTCGATCAGCAGAGAATGATTCGAAAGTAGATCTTGCAAGTTTTTTTCAGAAAAAGTATTGGATCGTAATGATGTTGGTAAGAAAGTAGTCAACTTGTGACAATCGAACAAAATGTGGTTCAGTGTTATCTCTTTACCACAAATACAGTTAGTATTCTTACTAAATTTTGTTTTCAAAGCATTTAGCTTTAATCGAATTATAAGGGAAGATATCTGTCTGGAATAATAAACTGGAAGATCAGTCATTTTTCTTAATACAAAGTCTATTGGAAAAGCTTCCCACTGGTTGGATGAAATCTCGGTAGACGTATGAACATTTGTTTGAGCTCTCTTCTGTGCAGTCGATTCAAGGATACGATAACATTCTACTATTGACGGTTTTATTTTCAACTCAGAAAATTGACCCTGCTTTTTTAGCACCCTTTTTCGCAGCCCTATCAGCCAGTTCATTTCCAAGTGTACCAGTATGCGAAGGAATCCAGCAAAATTCTATAATAATGCCTTTAGACACCAGACAGTATAAAAGATATTTAATTTCAAACACAAGGTCGGGTCGTGTCTATATATTAGAGGAGTCAAGGGCAAGTAGGACTGATTTTGAATCTACAAAGAAAACTATCTGCAAAGATGGCCACGGGGACACAGCGTCGCCGGATCCTGTGCTGCGAGAAGCCCGTCAATCTTCGGACTCCGTGCCAGAGACTTCTCCGACGCTATGTCCGGAGCAGCTGCTTTGGAGACTGGTGAGGAACCCATCAGTGACTTTGTGAGTGACGGTGTGGAGGTTTTCAACTCTCATCCTTCTTCCCCTCCTCCGTCCCAACAGTGACAGTGAAAGGACAGTTCAACAGGTTCAATGAGCGAAAAACCAAAAGGATATCTTACAAGTAGGCCGATGCAGTGATTCCAAAGTATGTACAAGTGCTCGCGATGTGTTTGTGTGTGTGTGTGTGTGTGTGTGGTGTGTGTGTGTGTGTGTGTGTCCATCCCTCTCTCCCCTCCCTCTCTCTCTCTCTCTCTCTCTCTCTCTCTCTCTCTCTCTCTCACTGTGTGTGTGCGCGCGCGCGTGTGTGTGTGTGTGTGTGTGTGTGTGTGTGTGTCTGTGTACATAAGGAGAGAGAGAGTGTGTGTGTTTCTCTTCTCTCTCTCTCTCTCTCTCTCTCTCTCTCTTCTCTGTGTTGAGAGGGGGGGAGGGGGGGGGGGAGGCGGGGGGGGGGGGGGGGGGGGGGGGTGGGGGTGAGAGTGAGCGAGAGGGTAAGAGGGTATGGAAGTAAATATTCATAAGGGAATTCATAAAGTATATGTAGGTGCATGTGCATCTGGGGAGAAGGGAAGTGACCATTTGTGTGCGAGTGCATGTATGTGTGGGTGCGCGTGTGTGTGCGCTCGCGCGTGCACGCGTTTTGACATGCGGGCATGTGGGTGTGTGTGTATTGTGTGTGTGTGTGTGTGTGTGTGTGTGTGTGAGTTGTGTGTGTGTGTGGTGTGTGTGTGTGTGTGTGTGTGTGTGTGTGCGCGCGCATGAGCGTGTAACTATGAAACTTTGTGAGAAGTAAATGTTGACTTTTTGATTGCATAACAATGAACCATTTAGTATTGGCCATGAAATGTTAGTCTGCTCCATGTGTTGAAAATGTTTCCGATGGTTTATGAGCACGTTTTTGATTCACTGTTCCTTACCAGTAACATCAAGGAAAAAAAAAGTGAGGTGTACACACACGTATGCACATGCATATTTATATTTGTGTATGTGTGTATGTCTAGGTCAATATGTATACACGCGACTGGACGTGTGTTTGTCTATGATCAAGCATTACGACAGAAGTCCAGAACAAGTGCGTGTCAGACATCTGGATATAATTTAAGACTTTGATACATGAGCAAACACGTATTGTAAGGGGGGCAGGGGGGGGGGGGGGGGGGGGGTGCGCGCGCGTGCGTGCGTGTGGGCGTGCGTGTGGGTGTGTGCGCGTGAGCGTGTAACTGTGAAACTTTGTGAGAAGTAAATGTTGACTTTTTGATTGCGTAACAATGAACCATTTAGTATGTTATGAAATGTTAGTCTGCTCCATGTGTTGTTGAAAATGTTTCCGATGGTTTATGAGCACGTTTTGATCCACTGCTCCTTACCAGTAACAACAAAGAAAGAAAAAAGTGAGGTGTACACACACGTATGCACGTGATATTTATATATGTGTATGTGTGTATATCTAGATCTATATGTATACACATGACTGGATGTGTGTTTATCTATGATCATGTATTAAGAACAAAGTCCAGAACAGGTGCTTGTCGGACATCTGGATATGATTCAAGAATTTCATGCATGAGCAGACATGTATTGTAAGGTGTGCGTATGTGTGTGTGCGCGCGCGCGCGCGTGTGTGTGTGCAACCACGTGCGCGCTCGCGTCCGTGCGTGTGTTTGCGGGTGTGATCTTGGTAGCGTTTGTGCACATTTATGTGGGTTTGCAGAGGGGAAGGGGGGGGGGGGAGGGCGCCAATGCGTACGCGTACGTGCAAGTCTGTGTGAGGGGGGGGGGGGGGGAGTGTGTGTGTGTGTGTGCTTATGTGTGTGTTCGTGTTTGTGTGTGTGTGTGTGTGTGGGGGGGGGGGGGGGGGGGTACGTGTGCGGGCGCACCCGAGTATTTGTGACATATTTTTGTACAATGGATCTTTTCTTCTTCTCTTCCTAAAATACTGGTTCACTCACAAACGAGTAGGTCACCAGTTGGTTTTGTTTGATTTGGTTTTGCTGTTGAGGCCACATAACCTAAGAAAAGACTAGAAGTAAGGCTGATTTATCATTCCGCAACACAATAGTCCTATAATCATCAACGTTCAGCTGCTCCTGTGTATATGTCTTTTCCGCTCCCCTTTGGACTTGTAAGTCACTTTTTCCTCATGTTTGATAAACACTTGACCTTTAAAACCTGTGGCAGAATGTCTTCTCACACTCTGAACTCTCGAAATCTACATTGTGTGTGTGGGATATCTGATGAAGTTGTACACCTTTAGATGAATTTTTTTCCAGGTTCGGATTGGGAAAGATAATTGTTTCCTTTCAGCTTCATCTTAAGAGAAAATAACTTGCAGACTCCACAATCAATATGAAGCCAAAACTGTCGGATATCTTGATGTTTTTATTTCCTTCTTTCTTTCCTTTCTTTCCCTCTTTCTTTCGTTTATCCCTTCGTTTCTTTGAGGTGTGTGTGTGTATGTGTGTGTGTGTGTGTGTGTATCAGGGGGAAGGGGGGGGGGGGGGGGGTGTCACGGTCCGTGAATGAGCTGTGTTAACCAGCTGGAGACGGGAAGTATGTATTTTACGGAACTGCCACGTTGTGAGTGTCTCAAATTTGTAAACTTGGTGCTGAGATAGTAAGGAAGAGTGGCCACCCTTTTTCCCCTCGTGAGCCCCCCCCCCCCCCCCCCCCCCCCCCCCCGCGGGGAAGAGAAAACAAAAGCCATAGAGGGGGTGGGGTGACAGGCCCTTATTACATTCCGGGAGATTCTCTGTCATCTACCCTGTCCCTCCTATCGTCGCTGCCTCTGCCTCCGCCTCTCTCTCTCTCTTTTCTCTCTCTCTCTCTCTCTCTCTCTCTCTCTCTCTTCTCTTTATTTATTTATGATCATCGTTACTATTATCGTGATCATAAACTTTACTACCAGTGGGCCTACTGCTGCTACTGCAACTGCTACAGCTGCTGTCACTACTGCTACTACTGCTGGTGCTGCTGCTACTGTGGCTGCTGCTTCTTTGCTGATACTACCACCACTACTACAATTACTGTAGCTGCTGCTGCTGCTGTCACTACTACTGCTACTGCTGCTGCTGCTGCTACTATTGCCTTTTTCACTACTATCATGATTATCATGGGCAGTAGTTTGCGTTATCTGCACAGATTCTCTAAACGGAGTGATGTATTTCAGTATACGGACCTACCAAACAGGTGTATTTTTCGCCTGGCAGATTTTTTGCGCAAGTTTGTGGATGTTTAGAGAAGAGGAGGTGGTGGGTCGGTGGGCGGCGTGGTGGTGGTGGAGGGGGGGGGGGGGGGTTGCGGACGAGCGGGTGGGATGGAGGGGGGGGGGGGGATGCGGCATGAATCTGATGATGTTTGATGATTTGATGATGTTCATTCAGAGAAAAGGGAAGGGATTCTAGTTCGATAAATCTAATGTTGCTTTTGTATGCTGTATTTTTTTATGCTTGCGGTTTGCGAGGGTTTTTTTTTGTGTGTGTGTGTGTGTGTGTGTGTGGGTGTGTGTGTTTGTGTGTGTGTGTGTGTTTGTGTGTGTGTTTTCTTATGTTTTTTTTGGTTGATTTTTTGGTCCGTTTTGGCACATAATATAGAACATTGTATATATTTGAATGTGAATTTTCAAGACTTGAATGGCAACAAACGGCGTTCAAGTGCAGACTTCAAGTGCTGAGTGCACTTTTAACATTATAATTCTTATTGTTATCATTGGTTTATTTAAGACTTTCTCCTCGTTTTGTTTCTTATGTTATACGTATACAGCCCGTTGTCGGTACATACATTAGCAATATTGACATCTCGCAAAGAATGTTGTCTGGTACAAAGATAGCAGGTATATCTCATAGCCAAATGGACGGTCCTAATTCACATTGGGGTAATTACGCAAGTCATGATTACGATGATTGTTCAAATGCATGCTTTTGTAAAGTATATTCCTTTTTGCTGCCCATTGTGACATTGAACTGGATTCCTGTTTGTTGCTTCTATTCCTCCTGTGGCACTTGTGATCTTTTATGTAATGTTTTTGACTACAAGGAAAACACCATGGATTCAGTAGGTAACAAGGCAAACATGTTAACAATTTCATCATTAAACTGTCAAGGTCTAGGGAACTATCAGAAAAGAAGAGATATATTTCAATATTTAAGAAAAAAACAATACTCTATATATTGCCTACAAGATACTCATTTTGAAAAAGATATGGAAAAGTGTATTTATGCGGAATGGGGGTATGACTGCTTTTTCTCCTCATACAGATCCAATGCTCGAGGAGTAGCAATACTATTTAACAATAATTTCGAATTCAAAATAAATAAGGTGGAAACGGACATGCAGGGTAACTTTATCATCATATCATTTACAACGAATGAAAAGGAACTGTTGCTAGTAAGTGTTTATGGACCAAACAAAGACGACCAGCATTCTATGAGGAACTCACAAATAAGATCAAAACGTACAACAATAACAACGTTATTGTGGTGGGGGATTTTAATATGGTACTAGAACAGGACATTGATTGTTACAATTATAAACACATAAATAACCCAAAAGCTAAAAAAGTAGTTGGGATATGATACAAGATTTGTCATTAGCAGATATATGGAGAGAAAATAACCCGGATTGTAGGAGATACACATGGCGTAGACCTACCCCCTTGCAACAGAGTAGGCTAGACTTCTTCCTTCTGTCAGAATATTTAATTTGGTATTTTGAAGATGCTGACATTTTACCAGGCTATAGATCTGACCATTCACTGATTACACTAAAGCTTCAATTCGGAAAGAAGATTAAACACAAAACTCTTTAGAAATTTAATACATCTCTACTAAAGATAAAGAATATATAGACGGAATAAATAATCTAATAAAAGAAATAACAGAGGAATACACAGATAAAGATGAGGGGAATGATATTAATGCTAACAATAGCCAAGATGAAAACCAGTCCGACAGCTCAGACCTAAACTAACTGTCTGATCGGGTCTTTCTTGACTTCTTACTAATGAAGATAAGAGTAAAATCCATCCAGTATGCCACAATTAAAAAAAGAGAATCACAATGTAAAGAAAACAGACTTATGCAAACTATCAAGATATTGAGAGTAAAGAACTTAAATCAGAGGAGGATTTGAAGAAAATTGAAGAGAGTAATAGAGAATTGATATCACTAAGAGAAAAGGTCATGAATGGTGTACTACTAAGATCAAAAGCAAGATGGGTTGCTGATGGGGAAAAGGTTAGTAAATATTTCTGCAGTTTAGAAAAGCGTAACTTTATTAGCAAACAAATTGTTAAACTACTGGATGGACAGGGTAATACACTGGACAAACCAGAAAGACATAAAAGTTACATTAAAACATTTTTATGAGGATCTATACCGAAAAAGATCAACTGTGAAATGCATATTGATGATTTGGTGAATAAGATACCGAAACTAACAGAAGAACAGACTAAATCATTACAAGGAGAAATAACAATAGAAGAAGCAGGGATTGCATTGAAAAATATGAAGAACGGAAAAAGCCCTGGATCGGATGGGTTTGGAGCTGAGTTTTTCAAATGTTTTTGGAAACAAATCGGCGTGTTTGTAACTCGAGCTCTAAATGAAAGTTTCAGAGAAGGCGAACTATCAAACACCCAGAAAGAAGGTATTATAATCTGTATACCCAAAGAAGGAAAAGCAAAAGAATATGTAAAAAACTGGAGACCTATTTCACTTTTAAACCTTATATACAAAATTGGCTCCACTTGTATTGCTAACAGAATTAAAAAGGTCCTTCCATCACTGATTAGTGAAGACCAGACAGGATTTGTCCCAAATAGATACATAGGTAGTAACATTAGGTTAATTTATGCATAATACACTATCTCAACATAAAAAAATATCCCAGGGATGCTAATTAATTTAGACTTTGAAAGGCGTTCGACTCATTAGATTGGGATTTTATGCACAAAGTGCTAGAGGCTGTAGGTTTAGGCAAAGATATATGTAAATGGATAGACGTATTCTACAAAAACATTAAGTCTACAGTAATCGTAAATGGCCAAACATCATCATGGTTCTCAATAGAAAGGGGTTGTAGGCAAGGAGATCCAGTTTCACCGTATATCTTCGTATTATGTGCAGAAATATTATCCGTAATGATCAAAGAAGAAAATAGTATTGAAGGTATACAAATCGGGGAGAATGAACACAAGATATCACAATTTGCCGACGACACTAACTGATGAAACACAGGGAATAAGAAATCATTTGAAAAATCTATCGAGATTCTCGACGGTTTGGGAAAACATCAGGTTTATTCTTAAACAAAGAGAAAACACAAGTAATTTGGCTTGGAAGACAAAAGCATACTGAAAAAGATATATGGAGCATTTTAAAGATGATCTGGAATCCAAAAGAATTCAAAATATTAGGAATTTGGTTTACTCAGGACTTAACACACATGGAAAAAAGAAACTACAATGATAGATGATAGAAGTGAAGGCACTATTTAAAATTTGGCTAAAGAGAATTATTACCCTTTAGGAAGAATTGCAGTCTTTAAAATCATTAATTCTGTCAAAAACTAACTTACCTATGGTTGATGCTTCCAAATCCACCTGACACATTTGTTAAAGAATTACAAGACTTATGTTACTGGTTTGTATGGAATAAAAAACAAGACAGGATTAGTCGAAAAACAGTTATTAAAGATGTACAGGATGGTGGGTTGAATCTACCTGACATAAATGCTCTCATCACTGCATTAAAATTACATGGATAAAAGGCTGAGACAAACAACACACAGATGGAGAGACATGCTGATTTTTTCATACCCAATTATTGAGAACATTGAGAAGTACTCTCCAAATCATCTGTGCATCACCACTCAAGACAATATTTTCTTGGAAACATGTATTCATGTCGTATAAGCAGTTCTATTATAAAATAAAACCGAAAATGCTAGAGAACTACTTGCAGAACCAATCCTTTACAATGAACATTTTAAAGTAGGAAATAAACTAATAAAACACAAAAACTGGAACAACAGAAATGTATTTAGAGTATTGATTTGTTCAAAGCAAATGGAGATTCACTATCCCATGGGGAATTTAGAACAAAGTATAATATCGAAATAGATTTCCTATCTTATGGTGGATGTATATTATGCATTAAACGATACATTAGAGAACAAGGGTTTGAGAATGAGATAAAGATAACATTGAAGCAGAAGTCAACACAGCACTAAAGAAAATATATTCTGTAGATAAAGGTTCAAAACTTATTACAGAGTTATAGTAAAAGATAACTGGGAACCAAACTGTTGTGCAAAATGGACAAAGAAGCTGAATAGACAGATACCTTGGAAGAAATGCTTTAGAAAAATTTACCAAATTAAGGATATTAAGCTAAAATGGATGCAAATGAGAATAGTGCATCAAATAATTGCAACTAATGTAGCTCTGAAAGAAATGGGAATAGTAGAAAGTTATAACTGTAGTTTCTGTAAAGAGGAAAAAGACAGCATTGAACATATGTTCTGGAGATGCATACACGTCAATGAGTTCTGGAAATCATTGCAAGAATTAATAAAAGGAAAGTGTTTAATAGCGAATAACCTGTCTCTGACTGAAAACACAATAATATTTGGAGCAGATGACAATTCCAGAAATGATACTACATTCGATCTTATAATACTGATAGCCAAACACTACATTTTTAGCTGTAAAATAAATAAATGTAAGCCTTCAATAACAGTATTTCTAAAAAATACTAAAGAGAAGATACAATCTTGAAAAATACATAGCAACTGTACAATTGAATCTGCTAAAATTTAACACTAATTGGATCAATTATGAAGTATTATTTGAAAATTGATAATCAAAATCATAAGATACTGGATTTAATACGTGCATGAGAGGATATGTTCAGGATGTGTAGGTAATTTTATATGGTATTCAAATATCATTGAGTGTGGTTGTAGCCTGTGGCCCGCTGCTTGTCTGGCATGGCGATACCGCGGCTGGGACCCGTAGGCGATCGGCAACTTACATTTATTTAAGATTTCTTTTGATTGTTAAAGAAATATGAAGACACAGATGGACGGGATTTCCGGTGCTGGTGTGTACACCCAGCTGGGAAATGCTTAAGTCTGTTTAAATTTATATTTTGAAGGATCATTGCAGTGAACATAATTATATATATTATGCGCTTATATACAACAGCTATCACATGGTACCACACGGAGAAAACATTATTTCATTATTATATATTGCAAATAATTATGTATATTGTTTAAGTATTATGAATTCATAAGAAGAGAGAAAGTGGAGGGTGGGTGGGTGGGGAGGGGAGGGGGTGTGAGTGGAGTGAGCGGGTGTGTTTGGTTGCCTTTATGTGCTTGTAGTTGGTAAGAACTCAGAGGATTTGTGCTTAGTGAATTTAGTTTGTTTGTGTATGTGTGTATATCCAACAAAAAGAAAACAACCTTTCCTCGGCATACATTGAACTCTCACTCAAATCCATTCAATTCGGAAAAAAAGATAACTCGTTTCTAATACGTTTCACGGATTATTTACTTACAATATTGTCAAACATGTACAAATATCATTAAACAACAAAAAATGTGTGTTAATTTGCATCCGGAAATGTACAGCAAAGAAATATCATGTTGATGAAAGAATGGAGAAGAGAGAAAGAAGGAAACTGTGGAATGGAAGAGAGAATGAGGAAAGAAATAAAAAATGTATTTAAAAAAAAACAAACTATCTGAGCGATGTTAATAGGAAGATCTGTTAGAAATTCCATTGCCATCATTTATGGGTACTAATTCGGCTGTGAATAGATAAATTGCTACCCAGAAAGGACGATCTTTGAGTTTTAAGCGAAGGAATAACAAATGCTGCACCAACATTTCCATCATCTAAAACTGTGTGTGTGTGTGTGTTCGTTCCTTCTTCTCTTTAACGTCTTTTCACAATGCTGTGATATTAGACGAAAACAAAAAAAAACAAACAAAAAAAAAAAACCCGAAAAAAACCCCAACAACTCTGTCTTCCTATCTCTGAACCTCCCTACCATTTCCCTTCAAAAATGAAATCTTAACTACAATAACAATAACATACTCAAAACATTTGTAAACATTAAATCAATGAGCCAACTGGGCTCCGTTTTAAGCCTTTAACAACATCCAGCATAAGCAAATCGTTCAATAAAATATTCTTAAAATATGAATCTGAAAACCGTTGGATCACAAATCGAAGTGGGTTAAAAATGATTTCAAATGCTGACAATGTAGAATAACATGGACAGGTGTTATTTGCTCACCGCAGACGCACTTAACATGACTGTTGAATTTGCATCTGAGAGAATTCAGTCTGAATCTGTAGACCAGGGATGACAGTGTTCGGTTATCACACATGAGCTCACCATTGCAGGAATGTTTGACTTTGAAAATATTCCTCTTTTCAGTGAAATTTACAAAAGAACCTCATAATAGTTCCTTCACATGATTCCAACAAGTTTTCGTTATTAGGAATAACTTTCAGATAAAGATAAAGGAATTTTAACACATACAGAATTTTTAATGTTCATTGCACGCTTTTTAGCTGTTCTGTCCGCCCATTCATTACCAAAAATATTACAATGTGATGGAACCCAAGAGAATGAGATACTAGTTCCGCGCAGTGACAAATAATGGCTTGTATGACAAATTTCTGCAATAATACCACCTCTTACATTTAGATTTATAAGACTGTAGCGCGTCTAAAACAACAGATTTAGAATCAACCAAAAATAATACCTGAACTAGACTAAAGGAAGATCAAGCAGAAAATTCAAACCATCAAAATAGCAATAAGTTCTGCTGTAAATATTGAAAAATGTTTTCCAAGATGGCAAGCCTTTTCTGCTTTTAAATATGGTAAGCCTTTTCTGCTTTTAAAATTTACACTGATGGCTCTAAGCTAGATAATGACATGGTTGGAACTGCATTTGTGTGTGTGTGTGTGTGTATGCGCACGTGGGTGTGCCTTTACTGAGCCACCGAAGTAACAAACAATAACAACAAGTAACTTGACCTTGAACTTGAACTGGGGGTGTTTGAGGCCTCGTTGGAGGCCTGTTCAGCTTCGAGACTTGTAGATGTAATGTACACCTGAGAAACACGCAACAGAACTGAGAGGAAAGAAAATGGTTGTAGGCACTTACCAGCACGCCCCTTTTGTCTGCACGCCTGATTCTCTCTGCTCCAGTCTATGGTGTGATCCTCTCTTGTCCTGTCACACGAAGCAAAACCTGACAACACGCTGCTGTCTAGGCTCTGATCCTTTTGTACTGTCACGCAAAACAAAACCTGACAACACGCTGCTGTCTTGGCTCTGATCCTTTTGTCCTGTCACGAAAAGCAAAACCTGACAACACCTGCTGTCTAGGGTGTGATCCTTTTGTCCTGTCACGCAAAGCAAAACCTGACAACACGCTGCTGTCTAGGGTGTGATCCTTTTGTACTGTCACGCAAAGCAAAACCTGACAACACGCTGCTGTCTAGGGTGTGATCCTTTTGTACTGTCATGCAAAACAAAACCTGAAAACACACTGCTGTCTAGGCTCTGATCCTTTTGTCCTGTCACGCAAAAGAAAACCTGACAACACGCTGCTGTCTTGGCTCTGATCCTTTTATACTGTCACGCAAAACAAAAACCTGACAACACGCTGCTGTCTAGGGTGTGATCCTTTTGTACTGTCACGAAAAGCAAAACCTGACAACACGCTGCTGTCTAGGGTGTGATCCTTTTTTACTGTCACGAAAAGCAAAACCTGACAACACGCTGCTGTCTAGGGTTGTGATCCTTTTATACTGTCACAAAAACAAAACCTGACAACACGCTGCTGTCTAGGGTGTGATCCTTTTGTACTGTCACGCAAAACAAAACCTGACAACACGCTGCTGTCTAGGGTGTGATCCTTTTGTACTGTCACGAAAAGCAAAAACTGACAACACGCTGCTGTCTAGGGTGTGATCCTTTTGTACTGTCACGAAAAGCAAAACCTGACAACACGCTGCTGTCTAGGGTGTGATCCTTTTGTACTGTCACGAAAAGCAAAACTGACAACACGCTGCTGTCTAGGGTGTGATCCTTTTGTACTGTCACGAAAAGCAAAACCTGACAACACGCTGCTGTCTAGGGTGTGATCCTTTTGTACTGTCACGCAAAACAAAACCTGACAACACGCTGCTGTCTAGGGTGTGATCCTTTTGTACTGTCACGAAAAGCAAAACCTGACAACACGCTGCTGTCTAGGGTGTGATCCTTTTGTACTGTCACGCAAAACAAAACCTGACAACACACTGCTGTCTAGGCTCTGATCCTTTTGTCCTGTCACGCAAAACAAAACCTTGACAACACGCTGCTGTCTTGGCTCTGATCCTTTTTACTGTCACGCAAAACAAAACCTGACAACTCACTGCTGTCTAGGCTTGATCCTTTTGTCTGTCGCACAAAACAAAACCTGACAACACGCTGCTGTCTAGGGTGTGATCCTTTTGTACTGTCACGCAAAACAAAACCTGACAACACACTGCTGTCTAGGCGCTGATCCTTTTATACTGTCACGCAAAACAAAACCTGACAACACGCTGCTGTCTTGGCTCTGATCCTTTTATACTGTCACGCAAAACAAAAACTGAAAACACTGCTGTCTAGGCTCTGATCCTTTTGTCCTGTCACGCAAAACAAAACTGACAACACGCTGCTGTCTTGGCTCTGATCCTTTTGTCCTGTCGCACAAACAAAACCTGACAACACGCTGCTGTCTAGGGTGTGATCCTTTTGTACTGTCACGCAAAACAAAACCTGACAACACGCTGCTGTCTAGGGTGTGATCCTTTTGTACTGTCACGCAAAACAAAACCTGACAACACGCTGCTGTCTAGGGTGTGATCCTTTTGTCCTGTCACACAAAACAAAACCTGACAACACGCTGCTGTCTAGGGTGTGATCCTTTTGTACTGTCACGCAAAACAAAACCTGACAACACGCTGCTGTCTAGGGTGTGATCCTTTTGTACTGTCACGAAAAGCAAAACCTGACAACACGCTGCTGTCTAGGGTGTGATCCTTTTGTACTGTCACGAAAAGCAAAACCTGACAACACGTTGCTGTCTAGGGTGTGATCCTTTTGTTACTGTCACGCAAAGCAAAACCTGACAACACGCTGCTGTCTAGGGTGTGATCCTTTTGTCCTGTCGCACAAACAAAACCTGACAACACGCTGCTGTCTAGGGTGTGATCTTTTGTACTGTCACGGAAAACAAAACCTGACAACACGCTGCTGTCTTGGCTTGATCCTTTTGTACTGTCACGCAAAACAAAACCTGACAACACGCTGCTGTCTAGGGTGTGATCCTTTTGTACTGTCACGCAAAACAAAACCTGACAACACGCTGCTGTCTAGGGTGTGATCCTTTTGTACTGTCACGAAAAGCAAAACCTGATAACACGCTACTGTCTAGGGTGTGATCCTTTTGTACTGTCACGAAAAGCAAAACCTGACAACACGCTGCTGTCAAGGGTGTGATCCTTTTGTACTGTCACGAAAAGCAAAACCTGACAACACGCTGCTGTCTAGGGTGTGATCCTTTTGTACTGTCACGAAAAGCAAAACCTGACAACACGCTGCTGTCTAGGGTGTGATCCTTTTGTACTGTCACGCAAAACAAAACCCGACAACACGCTGCTGTCTAGGGTGTGATCTTTTGTACTGTCACGCAAAACAAAACCTGACAACACGCTGCTGTCTAGGGTGTGATCCTTTTGTACTGTCATGAAAAGCAAAACCTGACAACACGCTGCTGTCTAGGGTGTGATCCTTTTGTACTGTCAAGCAAAACAAAACCTGACAACACGCTGCTGTCTAGGGTGTGATCCTTTTGTACTGTCACGAAGAGCAAAACCTGACAACACGCTGCTGTCTAGGGTGTGATCCTTTTGTACTGTCACGCAAAACAAAACCTGACAACACCTGCTGTCTAGCTCGATCCTTTTGAACTGTCACGAAAAGCAAAACCTGACAACACGCTGCTGTCTAGGGTGTGATCCTTTTGAACTGTCACGAAAAGCAAAATCTGACAACACGCTGCTGTCTAGGGTGTGATCCTTTTGTACTGTCACGTAAAACAAAACCTGACAACACGCTGCCGTCAAGGGTCTGTTCCTGTGGTCCTGTCACACACACACACACACACACACACACCACATCCTCATACACGTCTGCCGCTGGAAGACACTGTGACATCCAATGGCCAGGCGGCATTCTCGTCCGTCATCGTATACTGTCTACTGGAACGCATACACTTGCCCACATTGCCTCTCCCGCCCCCCCTCCCCTCCCCTCCCCCCCCCCCCCCCCCCCCCCCCCCCCCCCCCCCCCCCCCCCCCCAGCCCCGCACCTCCCTCTCCGCCCTTTTCCCCACTCTCCCCGCCCACCCCCTAATATCTTTTTTTCCCCCGGCTGTCTGCCCTGAAAACCTCAAAGCACTTGGCCAACTCACACAACTCCACCTCTGTCAACACGCGTGGTGTCGAGACAAGCCGCTGAATTAATGCCCGCACCTTGCAGTTCAGAACAACGGTGCATTGAAAAACATAGCATCGGAAAGGAAGAAGAAATGAAGTTGTTTGGAATGCGTTTGGAAATAGATGTGTGTGTACGTGTGTGTGTGTGTGTAGAGAGAGAGAGAGAGAGAGAGAGAGAGAGAGAGGAGAGAGAGAGAGAGAGAAGAGAGAGAGAGAGAGAGAGAGAGAGAATGAATCAATTACAGCAACTCGAAATTCAAAACAATGAAAAGAAAAAAGCAAATTACAAAAAACTCATGTCGTCCAGGATGCATAAGAGAGAGAGAGAGAGAGAGAGAGAGAGAGAGAGGAGAGAGAGTCCTACACTAATGTCAACATCTCGTACTTGAAAACGTTTGAACAATGGAGAAAATAAAAATAAAAAAAGAAAGAAAGAAAAGAAATGACGCCGCTTGGCATGCGGGCGGATGTGTGTGTGTGTGTGTGTGTGTGTGTGTGTGCACGCACACACACACGTCCATAATGGCTGTCATTACCCTCACCATGGATTTGCACGCATTTTATAAAACTTCTTAATTCTCGCTCTTTTCTGTCCTGTTTTGCATAACATTACTAGGCTATGAACACACATCACCACAGACAAGATGGGGGATGGACAGGGCACTGTTCTCACCTGGCAATGTCCGTGCCAGAGAAAGCTGAAAAAGGAACAGGAATCTTCACCTGTCCGCCACATTCGTACGAGAAAATGACATCTGCTATAACCTCACAGACAGGTGGACACTCACCCTAAGCTGAACAGTATATCTACTGTGCCATGCTTTTTAAAACATAGAGGAGGCTATAACCTCACAGACAGGTGGACACTTACCCTAAGCTGAACAGTATATCCACTGTGCCATGCTCTTTAAAACATAGAGGAGGAGCAGTAACAGGATGTAACAAATCGGTGAATGGTTCAAACTATCGACTCAGTTACTGAACATCTTGTTTCCAAGACAGACCGCATCAGGGCCGAAGAGAGACCTGTTGTGGGAATAAAAAGCACGAAAGAAAGGAAAATAAAATCAGAAGATCATGCCCATTTTTCCATTGAAAATATAGAATGACCTTATCTCAGTTTATGGGCTAAGCAAATATCTGTAGATCAGTGAAATATTTGAATCGAAGCGCACGCCAAGATGACGATCGGTTATCCACTGTCTGTACTATAGACACCCTCATGTTTGGGCAGGTATGTTCTCTTTCTGTCATGCTGAATGATGAGCAAGGCTGATTCAGGCGTATCCCATCAGCGGCATCTCTGTCCCATGAAAACGGCAGGGTTACTCTTGCAACAAGCGACGGCTTCTAACACAGATTACCCCCCTTGCAGATTTCTGAACATCGTCAGTTACGGCACCTTCAGTCTGATCAGTCGTGCGTGCCCAGAGGCTGATCCACGCCACTTCACAGCACTTCAAAGAGCAACTAGCACCGTGGTGGTTATCCATGGTGTCATCGTGGGGTAGCTTCACCCTCGGTTGGCGCCTCCGAAGGTCTGGGAATGAACCGAAAACGAAGCTCTTGAAGACCATTGTGGCACCGTCAGCATTGGAGTAGAAACATCAAACTTCGGATTTGTTGACAACATTCATGGGGTTTGGTGTACGGAAGAACAGGTAGCTAACCCGCTCCACCAGCTTGACAAAGCTTCCATCAAATTTGGAACAGAAAAAAATCAGGACAGAGAAAACGATACTGGTGGGAAACGTCAACAGCGCCGTGTAACGAGGCATTTTCGAGTGCTCTAAAATATGCCTTCACCTGTTCCAACTTGTGTCTGACCTGCATTGAAGTGCTCTAAAACATGCCTTCACCTGTTCCAACTTGTGTCTGACCTGCATTGAAGTGCTCTAAAATATGCCTTCACCTGTTCCAACTTGTGTCTGACCTGCAATGAAGGAACGTCAAACAGACATCGCGTAGTTTCAATGGGTGTGTCCTTTGTGGTTAACAAGACCAGTCTCAATGCTTCATTTTGAATCAGTCTTAATCTAAGATAATTCTGGGACAGTATTGTCCCCTATGTGCTCTAAAACCATGCTGAACTCAGTATTACAATAAGTCACACTGCCTTCCAACAAAATCAAAGGAAACACACACAAACACACACACACACACACACACACACACACACACACACACACACACACACACACACACACACACCACACACACACACAGAGTCATGGTGTTAAGATCAGTAACTACCGACCATCCGCCTTTTACAGAAATCCAAGACAGATGTATTTTGGCGAAAAATAATGTCCTTCACAGGTGAGGAGGAGGGATTACAACGGAGCAGAGACACATAGAACGAGTCAACTACACAAGGCAAGTCATTGGTCCTCTTCCCCGTCAGCCCCCCCCCCCCCTCCCCCACTCCACTCCCGCAGACGGTAGAATGGACAACGGTAACATGGCTTGTGATATGATTATCCAGTGTGATAGACAAGATAAACAACTTCCTCCCTCCCTTCCTAACACCCTAGATGACGCACAGATCGACCTAACACAGAACATTCAACAGTCAATGACGCTCGTTCAAGAAAGAGGGGTCAGTCAGACAATGAATCAGACAATCAAGGCGCCCATGAAGACGGTGCCAAATAAGTTCGAAAATGATAACCCAGTTCACACTAAACAAGGTACTTTCGACAGCAGAGCGGCGTCTGAAGATGTGTCTGGAATTAATTGACAAAATGTTCAAACAGGTAATCTATAGATACAAATATTTTCATGTCTTCAAGAATCAACAAAGAAATGGATCATTTCATTCCTATTCCAGGGTAGATGAGAGTAAAACAGACTAAATCAACAGCTCAGCTGTCGACGACGGAAATCCTGGCCCACCTTTCCTGTATACAGGCTGTCCGTGTGATTCCAGATGAAACGGATTAAAAAAGCGAAAGGGGAGCCGATGTGGGATGGATCTTACATTGTGACATTTCTGTGATCTCAATTCCAGACGCATGGCTCATTTGTGAAACAACCCATCCAGTTATGTTTCGACCTTTCGTGTCATGCACATGTCCACCCCCACCACCTACCCTGTTGTGAAATGGCTTTGTAAAGCTTAATCATAATTTATACATTCATTCATTCATTCATTCATTCGTTCATTTTTCCTCCCTCTTTCAGCGGGTAGTATGAGTATGTTGTTTTGACTCTCTAGGTGTGCAGTGTAGGTCTGTGACCTAGGTGTGCAGTGTAGGTCTGTGACCTAGGTGTGCAGTGTGGGTCTGTGACTCTCTAGGTGTGTAGTGTAGGTCTGTGACCTAGGTGTGCAGTGTAGGTCTGTGACTCTCTAGGTGTGCAGTGTAGGTCTGTGACCTAGGTGTGCAGTGTAGGTCTGTGAGCTAGGTGTGCAGTGTAGGTCTGTGACCTAGGTGTGCAGTGTAGGTCTGTGACCTAGGTGTGCAGTGTAGGTCTGTGACCTAGGTGTGCAGTGTAGGTCTGTGACCTAGGTGTGCAGTGTAGGTCTGTGACCTAGGTGTGCAGTGTAGGTCTGTGACTCTCTAGGTGTGCAGTGTAGGTCTGTGACCTAGGTGTGCAGTGTAGGTCTGTGACTCTCTAGGTGTGCAGTGTAGGTCTGTGAGCTAGGTGTGCAGTGTAGGTCTGTGACCTAGGTGTGCAGTGTAGGTCTGTGACCTAGGTGTGCAGTGTAGGTCTGTGACCTAGGTGTGCAGTGTAGGTCTGTGACCTAGGTGTGCAGTGTGGGTCTGTGACTCTCTAGGTGTGCAGTGTAGGTCTGTGAGCTAGGTGTGCAGTGTAGGTCTGTGACCTAGGTGTGCAGTGTAGGTCTGTGACCTAGGTGTGCAGTGTAGGTCTGTGACCTAGGTGTGCAGTGTAGGTCTGTGACCTAGGTGTGCAGTGTGGGTCTGTGACTCTCTAGGTGTGCAGTGTAGGTCTGTGACCTAGGTGTGCAGTGTAGGTCTGTGACCTAGGTGTGCAGTGTAGGTCTGTGACCTAGGTGTGCAGTGTAGGTCTGTGACCTAGGTGTGCAGTGTAGGTCTGTGACTCTCTAGGTGTGCAGTGTAGGTCTGTGACCTAGGTGTGCAGTGTAGGTCTGTGACCTAGGTGTGCAGTGTAGGTCTGTGACCTAGGTGTGCAGTGTAGGTCTGTGACCTAGGTGTGCAGTGTAGGTCTGTGACTCTCTAGGTGTGCAGTGTAGGTCTGTGACCTAGGTGTGCAGTGTAGGTCTGTGACTCTCTAGGTGTGCAGTGTAGGTCTGTGACCTAGGTGTGCAGTGTAGGTCTGTGACCTAGGTGTGCAGTGTGGGTCTGTGACTCTCTAGGTGTGCAGTGTAGGTCTGTGACCTAGGTGTGCAGTGTAGGTCTGTGACCTAGGTGTGCAGTGTAGGTCTGTGACCTAGGTGTGCAGTGTAGGTCTGTGACTCTCTAGGTGTGCAGTGTAGGTCTGTGACCTAGGTGTGCAGTGTAGGTCTGTGACTCTCTAGGTGTGCAGTGTAGGTCTGTGACCTAGGTGTGCAGTGTAGGTCTGTGACCTAGGTGTGCAGTGTAGGTCTGTGACCTAGGTGTGCAGTGTAGGTCTGTGAGCTAGGTGTGCAGTGTAGGTCTGTGACCTAGGTGTGCAGTGTGGGTCTGTGACTCTCTAGGTGTGCAGTGTAGGTCTGTGACCTAGGTGTGCAGTGTAGGTCTGTGACCTAGGTGTGCAGTGTGGGTCTGTGACTCTCTAGGTGTGCAGTGTAGGTCTGTGAGCTAGGTGTGCAGTGTAGGTCTGTGACCTAGATGTGCAGTGTAGGTCTGTGGCCAGTCAGGTTAGGCCAGGAGGTCAAAATCAAGGTCTGGTCACGAGGTCAGTCAATGACGTGTCACCAGCTGAAGATGACGAATCTATAGCGCGTGACAACGTCACATTGTCTCGAGAATGCAGCGTCACTAAGTGGCGTCGCTTCGCTTTGATCATGAGATGGAGTAAGGTCGACTCTGTGTGCGTGTGCGTGCGTGCGTGCGTGTGTGTGTGTGTGTGTGTGTGTGTGTGTGTGTGTGTGTGTGTGTGTGTGTGTGTGTGTGTGTGTGTGTGTGTGTGTGTGTGTGTGTCTTTCTGTGTGTGTGTGTGTGTGTTTCAAAGGGTTAAGGCTGGCAGTCAGAAGCTAGACGTGCCCAGTCGAGAAGCCAGTCATTAGTGGCGCGTCATGGGAAGTGATACTCTCTTGTCATTGTACTGACGAAAATGAGGGCGTTGCCGTCCTTATTTTGTTTTTGTTTAAAGGTTCTTTTTTTTCCAGAATGCAAGTGCGTATGCACACACACACACACACACACACACACACACACACACACTATTGAAAGAGAACACCTTACCGAACGATCGGATGTCACTACTAACCATCAGTATGACATCATTCACTGCGGTCGTTCAGTACGTAGTGCAGTTCTACGACAATAACACGAAGTCCTGATCACCCAGGGATGGATGTGTAGTGTCATCAAAGCCCTGGACCTCCACAAGGGGCTCCCTTGGACCCGTTCAATATCAATTTACACAGCTAAACGAATTTACACGGCATGTTGAAATTCTCTGTTTGTTTATTAAACACCATCAATGACACAGACAAACAGACTGACTCAGCATGTTCACATTTTCCCATTACTATTTCTTGCAGCTGCTGCTAACAAACGTAGAACGCCCACAGATAGTACATGCTCAACACTTTGTCTTCCGCTGTGATAGAAACTACACAAGTCATTCATCTCTAGTCTCTTTTTGACAGAACAAAATCTGTATCTCATACGTGATGCAGAATTCTCTACTGGAACGATTTCAGTTTCATTTCTGACATTTTATGCAAACTCTTCAACATCTTCTTCCGCAGAAGTCTGCGCAAGTTTAACATTCCATCTATTGCAGCAGTAAGGATTTACATTTGATGAGAGTAAGGTCAATAGTTTTGTCATTGTTTGTACAGAATAGAAGTTCCCACAATCTCGTTGTTTTCATTTAATTATTTCATATTCTCGCTACAGTAATTCAAATAGATTCCTTCCGGCTATTAGCCCAGCATATAAAATGAAAACTATTCTTTCGTCACATTTATCTTAAAATCTCTGAACCTCAAAAGAAAACAAGCACCATATTCTTCATCAAAAGCCGTGAGATATTGCCTTCCAGTGAATGATCATAAGAACCGTAGCTTTTTTTGCTAATCTTTATGTTCTCATGGGGAAACAACAAAAAAAAAACAGGTGTTCTCAGACACTATTTCTTCCTGTGTACAAGGGATGATTTTTCGGTCAAATACTACAGGTATGTATCCGATACACACGTCCCCGATCCTCACTCTAGTGTGTACACAACGGACTGTCTGTCTATCTGGGTGGAGGCGACTGAAGAGCTGCCTGCTGGCGCTTCATTCAGTCGCTCCCCGTGTCATTCACTCAGTTCATTCCCTCAGTGGTCTTCCTTCGTTCTCTTGAAATTGGCACGCTGGGGGCATGCTGTGTGTGAGACGTGTCATCCATTCCAACGGCCAAACTGGCCCTCTCGTCCGAAAGTTTGGTAATGGGGTTTGATGCATGTGATGAAAGTGTAATGCACGCATTCACACAGGAACCTCGGTTTATAGTCTCATTGGAAGAACACAGTATGTTCATTCTTCTCCTCTCTCTTCTTCTTCTTCTGTTGTAATCGTTATTATTCATGCAGTTAGTATTATTATTTTTGTTAGTATCATTATCCTATGGTTACTTTATTAACAGTATTATTATTATTATTATTATTATTATTATTATTATTATCATTATCACTATCATCATCATTATTGTTGGTTTTGTTGTTGTTGTTATTGTTGTTGTTGTCGTTGGCGGCGGTGGCATCATCATCATCACCATTACAATTGATTAATTAATTAATCAATTTATTTGCTATTATTTATCTATTTATTTACTCATTATTTCTTTTTACCTGTGCCATCTCCCCCTTTAACCTCCGTTCCATCTTGTACTTTTAGTTGTCCACCCCAGACCACATTTTGCTTCCAGACCGAAGAGATAAGGGACCATTCGTCCTTTGTTTTCATGGTTTGAAATGCTGGTTACCTTGCCTGACGAAGACCAGTCGAGCGAAACGCATTGCGTTTACTGTGTAATTTGCTTGCCCCTTCGTTTGGCGGTGCTGGTTTTTTTTCTTCTTTTTTTCTCTTGTTTCCATTAGGAGTTTCTGTCTGTATTTCTGCACATCTTAAAGTCAAGGTCACCATTGAGCGATCCGTCCCATAACCAGATTTAATGTTAACAACTGTCTTATACTTGGACACAAAATCTGACACAAGAAAAGACGAATCAGCTCTACCTTGCTACAGCGTCCATACCACGAGTATCTCTTCATTTCGGGATTCAACGTTCTCCATAAATCTTTGGGATCTCCGTTAGCAAATCTTCAACCTTGATGCTGTGAATCAATATTGTTACAGTCTTCACATCTCTAATAATCTGAAGAAAATACTAACACTAAATTCCTGTCACACCCCCCTATCTCAACAATGTCATGACCAACGTCCTTACTCTCTTCCTGTATTCAAATGTAGTGATTCATGATCTTCATGACTTAGTCCATAATCAATTATGCGCAAAAACACCTAGTATAGTAGCTCCAGTAAATATGTAACTTCCAACTGAATCTTTATAAATGTTCTTCACAGTTTATTGTTAAAATGACATGACAACACCGCTGGTCTTTATAGACCTCACCGGCTCGCGGCTCGCGCGGGCCTCATTATCATAGAGTTGCTAGGGGGCCACAAGCTCTCGCGGGAGGCTGAAACAATGGCGGCTGATACGAACAGCGCGACAGACTCGCTCGAAGGCATCCATGATTCCGTCGGCCCTCATTACCTTCCAAAGTACAGCACGCTCTCAAAAACTGTACTTGATCGAGGAAAAAACAAGTTTGCATCCTGTTTTATTGATAACATCAAGATTTTCCATACAAATGGAAGCGAGAAGGTGGAGGTGTGTGCCACGTGTTACAGCTCCTACCACAAGAAAGCAGCACCCCACAAAATGGTCCTTGAAATCGACAACAAGAGGCAGCTTGTCGTGGAAGCTAAATGTGAATGCAAAGCTGGGTAAGTGTCTTGTTTTCTAACATATTTAATGTGTGTTTTCTTTGTACCAAGTACTGCAAAAGTGAGCCTATGTAAACTGACTGATCAGGTTTGTCACACGTGTAGCGACTTTCCTTCCATACTCCCTGAAGAAGCCCTAACTGGTTTTAGCTTGTGGATTATTATTAATAATTATAGTAATAATAATAATAATAGTATTAATAATATAATAACATTATTATTATTATCATTATTATTATCAAGGCATTTGATCATGAAAATATACTGATACAGGCCATGGTTCTAGGTCTTTGAATGAAATTCTGTTACATATATACAGATTCTACAAGGTGTCAGAGAGAGTGAGAGAGGGAGTGAGAGAGAGAGAGAGAGAGAGAGAGAGAGAGAGAGAGAGAGAGAGAGAGAGAGAGAGGGAGAGAGAGAGGGAGAGAGAGAGAGGGGTGCTTGGGTAGCTGCCAGTCATTTTTGTTTTCCTTGAATGTCTTAACCTAAAATAATGCATACTTGTCTGTGTTGTAACTGGGGGTGGGTAGTTTGGATTGCGGTGCCAGCATAGCTGCACACTTTTTTTGCTAATTGTTTCAGACTGGAAGGTCACTGCTCACACATCATTGGCCTGCTGAAAACACTTCAGTATTTCAAACTGCAGAACATGACCCATGTACCAGACAAGCTGAGCTGCACCAGCATGCCCCAAGCTTGGGGAGCGGCAGCACCAAGGGGAACTAAGATTGACCCAGTCCCAATCAACCACCTGGTGCTGTCCAGGCCTTTGGCCAACAGAAAGAAAAGACCCATCACATGCCAGTTGGACACCAGCAGAAAGTGAGCATCATATACATTCATTTCTAGAAACTGTTTAATTTATAGAAATCTGTCATACTGATATTGTGGCCCTTCATGTTTTGTTAATGTGTGTGCTATAGTAAATGGTATACATGTAAACAAGTTTTCTTGCAGCAGTGGTTATTTTGCGGATTTGTATCATGAATGTATGCACATTCTTCACATTTTACTCCAAAATGTAATAACAAGCAAAAATATCAGTAGAGGAAGAAATTTTATTGACATTCAGGATTTACATATTGTGAATTACAAGCCATTCTCAGTACACAGCCACAGGTCTTGCTGCTCACCAAGTACATTTGTTATTAATTTTACTCTGTTTACTAGAGTCCCAGAGGTGACACAAGATCAGGTGAAAAAGCTCAAGTCTCTTGATGGAACACCACTCACCTATCTCCTGACACCAGATGCTCCAACTATGGCTACTCCACTTGGTGATGTTCAGATTGGCTCTGCACTGTCTTACCAGGTATGCTATCATAATAATAAGTGTTCTGTATATCATTATAATCAGTGTTCTATATATCATTATAATAAGTGTTCTGTATTGCCCGACAGAGCTTCTTTAGTGTTAACATTGTTTCTCTCCTTTAAGCGAGTTAACATACTGAGAATACATACATGGGCTGCAAAAGCTTTAAAGGTTTTTTTTTGTTTCTTTGGGTGTTTTTTTTTAGCAGAACAAGAGAGTGATGGCATTTGGTTACATACATGGTGGGGTTTCGGATAAAAACTTTGTCTGGTCTATAATATATATATAACATTATATATGATCTGTATATACATCAGAACTTGAACCAGCTTGATGTAATGTGACTGAAAACAGCATATGAAACATACCAGATGTGCTATCATTATATTTCAAAAATGTTCTGTATTGCCTGACATATATCATTATATTTCAAAAATGTTCTGTATTGCCTGACAGTGCTGTTTTACTATTTTTAGTGTTAACATTGTTTCTCCCTCAAAGTGAGTATCTTGTTAACATACTGAGAATACATACATGGACTGCAAAGGCTTGAAAGTGTTTTAGCACATCATTGATGGCAGTTGGTTACATCCATGATGGGGATTCGAAGGAATACTTGTGTCTGGTCGATAGATATCAGATTATATATCTGGTCTATATACATCACAAACTGAACCAGGTTGATGTAACATAACTGAAAACAACCAGTGAGACATTTACATGACAAGGGAGATGAACAGCAGGAAAAGGGGTGAGGGTGGTCACTTCTTTCTAATGATGAAATCCTGAAAATTAGTCAAATGACAGCAAACAGTCCACACCTGGTTCAAGTTCTTGAATAGACATGTCGGAATTCTGTCTCTTATGATCTTGAAGTCTTTTATTCTGGAGATCAGCCTTTCAATGTGGATTCTGTGCCGGGCAATCTTGTCAGTCAGTCTCAGGTCTGCAGGGACATCTGAGCTTCTGAGGATGCAAAAGGGGGATGTTTAATAATAATCCCAAGTCTTTAAGTTCTGAATGGATTGTAAATCCTTTATCAGCCATGACTGAGTCCCCATCATGAATGTAACCAGCTGTCATCAATCTTTTGATATGCTCAAAGAAGCCACTTTCTTGACAGAGCGCCTTGTCAGAAATGGAGCCGGTGTACAATTCTGATACAAATATTAAAGACCCCGCAGGATCACACCCAACCAAGCCTTTAAATGTGGTGGAGGACTTGTAATTGCTGTACAATTGACTCTGTACACCGTGAGACCACGGAGCTTGGGTTTTCAGTTCTGTGGCGTCAATAATGACAATAGTGTTTGGGAACTCCTTTACACATGCAAATGGTGCATTATGAAGGATAGTGCCTCTGTCAGGCCAAATGCTCAGCTGTGCCAGTTTTACATGGAGAATCTCTAGCCAAGATGAAAACACAATACCAGCTGACTGAGAGGAAATCCCAAATCTTGTCCCAAGGTCCAACAGCGCAAAGTTCTGTCTCAAACGACACAGTGTCAAAAACAACCCATTGTGGGGTTCTATGTGCTGAATGTCCTTCCTATTTTCAGTGTACTGAAATTTTCCATCCGGAATGAGAAAGGAAAGCAGGGCCATGAAGCGCATGTACGTAAGGCCAGTGTAAAACTGGAATAAGTTCTTTTTTGTCTCCTTCTGTACCTTCTCCACTCCAAAGACTTCCTCCGCAGCTGGATGTGTTTGCATTCCAACACTCTTTTTCTTTGGTGCCACTTTCAGCTGCTCTATTTCTTCTTCTAGTGCCCTGATCTTAGTCTTTTGGTCAGCAATTTCCTTCTTGGCACTTTTAAGTTCTGCAGCCATGGCCAGATACTCTGCAGGATCTATCCCTGAGAACAGAAAAGCATAGGATTTTAGAACTTTGATGTGTACAGTCAGGAACATGATTGTCTTCAAAAGTTTACGGTAAATCATTATCTGTTTACAGACAAGGAACCTGAAAAGACAGACTGTGCCAGGAGTTCAGCAGAGATGTGGAGATATGTGTGTTGCAAAGACATCTCCAGTGGACCTCCCTCAAGAATTTGACTGTCTTCGCAACATCTGCCAGTGTCCAAATCCAGACAAACTGGAAGAAAAGACAAGAGAGCAGACTTCTTCTGATGACTGGGTAGAAGCCAGAAAACAGAGACTGACAGCATCTAACTTTCACAGAGTACTGATTAGAAAGGCAAATGTTTCTGAGAAATTTCTTGATAGCATATTTTCACCCACTCCCTTTTCAACTCAAGCAACAGACTATGGTACCAGACATGAGAACAGTGCCAAAAGCAAGTATTTAGAGGTTTTTCCTGACAGGCATTTGCACAAGTGTGGCATTGTGGTAAATTCTCAGTTTCCCTTTCTAGGGGCAGGTCCCGATGGAAAAGTGTGTGACAATGGAAAGACTGGCATCATCGAAGTCAAATGTCCATTTGCACACAGAAATGCCACTATACTGGAGGCTTGTCAGCTACCAGGATTTTGTTTGGAAGAGACGGATGGGAATGTTGTGCAGCTGAAGAAATCGCATGCATATTACAGTCAGGTTCAGGGTCAACTGCTTGTCACAGGCTGTGATTTTTGTGATTTCATTGTTTACACCCAGCGCGACATTCATGTGCAAAGAATCACACCAGATATTCCATTCATGACAGCAATGCTGCGTACTCTTGCAGTCTTCTACAAAGAACATGCAACACGGTATTTTGCAAAGAAGTGAAAACTGCCAAAGAAATCTTTGTTATCTAACAACAGTATGAACCTTGATTTTCTATGCCATATATATGTGGGAGTACAACAGATAAAAAAGGACAGTATATTTATTGTGAAAATTCAAAATACAATGAGCAAATCAGGAAAAAATACAGGTCACCGCTTAATAAAGCCACCTCAGGGCCAAACAAAATCTGACATTATCAAGCAGCTGGCTTTATTAAGCCCCTGTTTGATTAGCATATATGTATATATATATATATATATATATATATATATATATATATATATATATATTAGCATATATGTATATATATATATATATATGTGCTAATCAAACAGGGCTATATATATATATATGCATGAAGTGAAAAATCTGGACCAGCTTAGATGGTTCATAAGCAGTTGGCTTTATTAAACATGGCTCTATTAAGCGGAAACCACTGTAGTTGGAAGACATGAATTTTCCAATTATACTCACTTGATTCTTCAGCAGTGACAGGTTCCTCACAGTGTGCATCTTCCACCACATCTGCCATTGTTTCCCTGCAAAAGTGGGTAGCATAACATATTACTTTGAAACAAAACTTTCAGCCTCCACAAAAATTCATCACTGAGTAACCCTTTTTGGAAAAACATGTATGCAGACTTTGTGATGCCATGAACTACTTAACATTTCACTTTTAAATGGTAAATATCAGAAATTACATTCATGCTACTCAACCGTTGTAAACTGTTTTGTTAGCAAATATGTAAATTATCACATGTGTATTTCAATCTTAATTATTGTACTGTACACTTACTTAACATCTGCACAGTGGCGTTTTGCTTCTTGGCGGTCCACATTCTCCACTCTTCTTTTTGAAGATGGTCTGGCTTTGTAGACAGATGACCCATTGAATGGAATGGGGTAGGGATGCAGGTCACTGGGTCCTCCATCCACAAAATGCTGAAACATGCAGCAAATAAAATTTAAAAAATGAAGAGCTTGATCTGACTTGTGTCTGTTTATATGAGAACTTTTTTGCCACTTCACATGCATATGTGTTTGAATGCCTGCGAGTCTAATCTAGATTTAAACTTGAGCTTTATGCATAGTGACGATAAACTAGCCAGGGCACTCTACACACTGATACAATACAATACATCATGTATCCCCCCTCTGGGCAAATGCAATGGCAAGCTCAACACACAAAATACACAGATAAGTAAATATCAAATCATAAAAAGTAATATCAGCTTCACACAAATACACTCACAGTCACACATATGCAGTGATACACATACACATTCCTGTACATACATAAGCCATTCATATACTTAAACACAAAACAACACTCAGACAGTCAATCAAACAAATACTACTTGCAATGATTTAACACGATGAAAGTAAAAACAGCACAAAAGCCACATCAGCCACAGTCGCGATATCAAATCAACCACTATCACAATCAGATCAACTGCTATCAAATATCATATCAACAACTATCACAATATCAAATCAGCCACTACCTCAATCAACCACTTTCACAAAATCAACACAGTTCACTTCAGCAACAATTCACCACTCCCTCCCACCCACCCCCTTCTAAATCACCACCAGAAAATAACACCAACCCCACTTTGAGTAAGAGTAACACAAAACTACAAAAAGATACTGAATGGCTGAAAAACACACACACACACACACACATTATGTAAAAATGCCAAGCACACACACACACAGCAGCCGACACTCCACGCTGATGACTGAACAGAATAACACACACAGACACACTGCAGGTCACTCTACACACTACATGGCTGAAACTGTGAAAGTGTTGAAAATATAATTTTTTTAAAGTTTTTTTTTCCCACTTACCCCACTACAAACACCTCGATGTCTGCGCTTGTTCTTCTCCTCCAGTATGCTGACATTCAAATCCTTGTGTAGTCGGTTGCAAGCTTTGATCCATGCCATTGCGTCATCCTTTCTCGTTTTAGGGTTGGGAAAACGCAAAAGCTTGCCTTTGATGGAGCCAGGATACCTTTCGTCCCCATTACAGTCACCCCATTGACAATGAAGAACCATTCTGAATACGCAGGACACACGAGAAACAGTAGCAAAATCCGTCGGTTCTCTGTGCCGCGTGCGTTGCTACGGTTGTAGCTTGTGGCCCCCCCCCCCCCCCCCCCCCCCCCCCCCCCCCCTTCTATGCTGCCTGCGGTTAAGCGCGCACCGAATGTGACCTATTTTCTGATTGGCTGAAAATCCTTTCTCCGGTGAGGTCTATTGTATGTAATGCCAAGAATGTTTTGTAACCCTTTCGGATCCTGTGCAATTTCGAATTTTGGTATGAAGTGGGTGTCTTGTAAAAGTAAACAAAATATGATTTTTGTCTCAAATCGTGAAAGACATCTCTTCTAGTTGTGAATACACTAAACCTCGACTGTACGTTGAACAGAATTTTTTACTGACTTCATGTGATACAATGAAAAAAAGACACACGCACACACACACATATGCATGAACTGAAATAACAGTACCTTGTACTTAGCTTTAGAATAAGCATGATGTAAGGAAAGAATTTGTGAAGAAAATTACCGTTAGACATCATCCATGATGTTTGTAACTTCGCGCCCAAAAAGGAAAGTAAAATCACAGCATCAATCAGTCACGTCTCCTGAGATTCAGAAAGTTAGAAACGAGAAAAAAGGAAAAAAAGGACGGTCACAAAACACAACACATTTAAACGACACAAAGCACAACAACACATTTAAACGACACAAAACACAACAACACATTTAAAGGACACAAAACATAACAACACATTTAAACGACATAAAACACAGTAACACATTTAAAGGACACAAAACATAACAACACATTTAAACGACACAAAACACATTTAAAGGACACAAACACAACAACACATGTAAACGACACAAAACACAACAATACATTTAAACGACACAAAACATAACAACACATTTAAACGACACAAAACACAACACCACATTTAAACGACACAAAACACAACAACACATTTAAACGACCAAGAACAAAAGGAAACAACGATAAAACCCTGGAAAATGGTCATCGTTCCACCATTGCCAGTCATCTTCCTTCAAGAAGTGATGGGATTTAACTCGGTAGTAGCACCAAGGATGGCTGACAGAAACAAATAGCATGGACCTAGGGCTGGGGGTCAGCGAGGGGTAAAAGGAAGGACGACCGTTAATTACACACACACACACACACACACACACACACACACACACACACACACACACACACACAACGCGTGTCATCTGCCATCAAGTCAAAGACTTACCAAACATTCTAAGCGTGCAGGATTATTGGGTCCCCACACATCAACAGAAAGAGAAGTCATCTTCCTTCAAGAAGTGATGGGATTTAACTCGGTAGTAGCACCAAGGATGGCTGACAGAAACAAATAGCATGGACCTAGGGCTGGGGTCAGCGAGGGGTAAAAGGAAGGAAGACCCGTAACAGCAGACTTACTGAGCAATGGAAGTCTGCAATAACCTACTGGACCCAACATCAACACAGAGAGAGAGAGAGAGAGAGAGAGAGAGAGAGAGAGGAGAGAGAGAGAGAGAGAGAGAGAGAGAGAGAGAGAGAGAGATTAACACAGCGACCCTCTAACATCAATAGAAGATTCAGAGAGAGAGAGAGAGAGAGAGAGAGGAGAGAGAGAGGAGAGAGAGAGAGAGAGAGAGGAGAGAGAGAGAAAAGAGAGAGAGAGAGTTAACACAGCGACTCTCTAACATCAAATAGAAGATTCACGACGCAATATTAAGTGTGCAGTTTCGTATGGCACCCAATATGTAGAGCAGAGAGAGAGAGAGAGAGAGAGAGAGAGAGAGAGAGAGAGAGAGAGAGAGAGAGAGAGAGAGAGAGATTAACACAGCGACCCTCTAACATCAAATAGAAGAGTCACTACGAAATGTAAGTGTGCAGTTTCGTATGGCACCCAATATGTGAGCAGAGAAAAAGAGAGAGCGAGAGGTCTTAACCCACAGATCCTTTACTAAGCAATGTAAGTCTGCAGTATGGTATTGAACCAAACATCAACAGAGAGAGAGAGGAGAGAAGAGAGAGGAGAGAGAGAGAGAGAGAGAGGAGCCTTTAACACGAAGACCCTCTATCATCAAATAGAAGATTCGACGGGCAATGTAAGTGAGCAGTATTTCATGGCACCCAATAGGCCAGCAGAGAGAGAGAGAGAGAAGTCTTAACATTAAGAGCGGGGAAGGACCCCCTCGACCTCGTTAACAGGGGGACAATGAAGGGCGAGATTGAGTCGGGGGGGGGGGGGGGGGGGGGGGGGGGGGGCAAAGGAAGGGGAGGGGAGGAGGGGGGGGGGGAGCTCCAGAAGTGTACGCACAAGACAAATGGTGGAGGAAGTAGATTCTAGCAACCATCATCTGAGAAAGTTACACAGCTAGTACAGGTAAGGTAAAAAAAAAAAGTCTGTTGGCATCAGACCTCTTGAGAACAGCATCGAAACACAGTGACAGGAACATTGAGAGAACTGACCCGCCGGCCTCCGAGCCATCACGCTGCCTGTGTACACTGGATGGTTCAGGCGGGCTACACAGGCGGGGCACACTGATGACGTCTCACCTGACATACAGGACAGCAGGTAAACAGCGCAGTAATCCACACAGCCGTACCCATCAACGTCAGCCGCGACAAGGCAACGGAGTTTGGCACACACTGTGTATGCTGACAATACATGGAATAGTGTACTGCAGCTTCTGATCTCAATGTCAACACTTCCTAGCATGTCAAGGATGTGATTATGCTCGCACGCACGTTGCGTTGCGCGCTCATATGCATACACACACACACATACATGCACGCACGCTGGCACGCACAAATTCTGACACACAACACACACACACACACACACACACACACACACACACACACACACATGTACACACACACACACACACACATACACACCGTAAATTTACCTGTCATGCATATGACACTGCCCTCCTTCCCCCTCCACCCTCTTCCCCCCTCCCAACAAAAGAAAAAGAAAAAAACAAATTACGATGACCCCCCAGAGAACGTTGAATCAACCTCCGTTCAAAAGATTCTACCGGACACACACAAAAAATTGTGTGTGCGCCCGCGCGCGCGCGCGCGTTTGTGTGTGTGTGTGTGTGTGTGTGTGTGTGTGTGTGTGTGTGTGTGTGTGTGTGATGTGTGTGTGGTGTGCGTGCGTGCGTGCGTGCGTGTGTGTGTGTGTGTGTGTGTGTGTGTGTGTGTGTGTGTGTGTGTGTGGAGAGAGGGTGTGTGTGTGTGTGTGTGTGTGTGAGAGAGAGAGAGAGAGAGAGAGAGAGAGAGAGAGAGAGAGAGAGAGAGAGAGAGAGAGAGGATGGAGCGGGGTTGGGTTGTGGTGGTGGTGGTGGTAGGTGCTAGCTGACGAGGAAGTCACGAAGCCGAGGTAGTTGACACTGCGTGCAGCGTGACCGAGTAGCCGAGATGGTAACGATGGAGGTGAGAGAGGTGGAGAGAGAGAGAGAGAGAGAGGAGAGAGAGAGAGAGAGAGAGAGAGAGAGGGGGGGGGGGATAGAGGGGGCGGGTGGGGGTGGACGGGGAGCTACGAACACAATGAGTGGTAAATAAGTTCGCCACGTAGATACCGATCCAACTGTGTCAACAACCCACTCTAGACCTTCACATCTTATGGGAGTAGAGGGCGAAAAGCAAAGTGGGTGTTGGCGAGTGTCGGAGCAGGGGAGGTGGGGTGGGGTGGGGGTGGGGGTGGGTGGGAGTGGAGGTTGTGGTAACGATGGGGGATTGGGAAGAGAGTAGTGGCGGAGGTTAGACAGAGGAGGGTGGTGGTGGTGGTGGAGGGTAAGTAGTGGCGACATGGCCCATCCAAACACGCTAACACCTAGACTCCCATTCTCTGCACTACACATCTTCAAACTGGACAAAAAGAACAGACAATGCACACACACCACACACACACACACACACACACTGGAACATAATGTTGCATACATAAACACACTATATGACACGGGTGAACAGCTCATTTGTACACGAGCAAAGTGTGCGAGTGACATGTAGTAATTTAGTAATATTTCAGGTGGTATCCTGCAACTGGCGTTTGAACAGATACGTTTAAAGTGCAGACTTGAAAGTCGGGAAGGAGGGGGCATGACGTAGATGAAAAGGTAGTGAATTCCAGAGTATTGCTGCAGAAAA
>CM031608.1:15706140-15743640 GCA_018398815.1 Conus ventricosus
TAATTAAACTATTGTACGCTAAAACTCCCCCACCAACAACAACGCAGCAAATACATATAATACATCTTATCGTTTGTTTGTGATTGTGTTGTTGTTAATTGGGGTGTTGTTGGCGGCAGCGATGTTGTATTACTATCTAACAATTTTTGTTTTGCTGATTGGTTTGCTTTTTGCAGTCTGTGCCATTCAACTAGTCTATGGCCGGCCGCAACACGCCCAGGATTTTTAGGCTTAGTAACACTACTCACTTGCGGTACATTCACTTGTGGTACATTCACTTGTGGTACATTCTGCTCCTGCGGAGGGCCTGCGGCATCTTCTTCTCCTGATCGCTCTTTTTTTTTTATTGCGATTAAATTTAATATGATCAAAATTAATATGATTAAAAGTAATTAATCCCATGATTAATGGGCATAACATCGTCCCAAATCTGTAATACATGTCACATGCAAGAGTTTCTAGGGACTTGTTTAAAACCGGGTCTTGTGATAAGTCATATTTTAAATCTTCTTCTGAATCAACCGGCGCCATCTTACTTACCAACTTAGCATATAGGCTAATCATTGTCTGCCCCACCGATCTAACCATTTTTGACCCTAGCTGTGCTTCGTACCCAGCGTAGTACTTCTCAACGTCTGATGTAGACAGTTGTTGGATCTGTTCGACACTTAGTTCAGTGCCTAAATACTGTTTAGTTTTTCCACACACAGCTAGAGAGTATAATCTTTCTTTATGGCAGTAGTCTGCGAGTAGCCTACGGAGTAGTCTGCTTGCTCCTCACACTTTAATAGTTCGTCACAATCCATTTTAAAAAGCAATAAAAAATAATATAATACTTTTAAAACCATGAGTTTAAAGTTGGTTAATTATGCAGTGCCTATCGTTGGTGTTATAGTTTATTCAACCCTTGCAAAATGCTTGTTAGGAATAAAACCGCCCAACATTGGAAAGATAGAAGATTCGCCAAAACTAGTTGCAACCTTATTTTTAGCTTTAACAACAAAAGATTATCTGATTAAAAAGCACATAGACAGTCTTTCGTATTATGATTATTTGAATTTTTTTTTTAGTTAATAAAAAGATGAGTGAAAAAAAGATTATCAATACGATTTACCATTCTGCTGTGATTGGCGGTTTTAGTATAGGCTATAGCGTGCTAGCAAAAAACATGTTTAAAATGAAGCCGGCGGATCTAGGAAGGTTAGACATTGAGGACGTTGTTAAGGTTATAGTTGTAATCACTGCAGGGATTGCGTCAAAAGACTTTCTTGTTACACAGGGATTATCCCAGAAAATATTAATACATAGAAAGATTAATCTAGAAAATATTGATTTATAAAAGATGTCTGGATTAGTTCTGATGGTGGGAGGAGCTATTGTTAATGCTTTAGCCTTCTCTGGAAGCAATTATATGTTTAGTAAACTGCGGTCCGATGAAGAGAGAGAACGTCATAACAAGGCAATAGAAGATTTAGCTAAGGCAAGAGACGCTTACGAGAAAAGACGAATTGCTCACTTAGACTTTATTAATAAAAAGTTAAGAGAACAGGGCCATGCAGAGCACACATTTACAGACGTTGATGATGCAATGAATGAGTATTACTTAGTGACAGGAAAGAAGTTTCTAACATTGCCACCGCCAGAACTGTCTGACTTTTATGAACCATCTGAGGAACAGACGACTGCAGAGATAGTTTTTATTGCAGTTGGCATGACCTCAGTCTATCTTGTTGCTCACTTTCTTGTGTAAAATAAAATGCATATAAAATATGAACAAAATATATTATTCTCCTAAAGGGTATTGGAAAGGAAAGACTGCTATTGAAAAACTGAGTAAAGCTGCTAGAGTGTCTGAATCAGATGCGAAAGACTGGCTTTCAAAACAAGCAATTTGGCAAATATATCTGCCTGCCCCCAAAAGAATAATAAGGCCTAGATTTGTTAACTCAGTTCCAAATGACACCCACCAGATGGACTTGTTGTATCTTCCACATGACAAAGTTGGAAGAAAAAAGTTTAAGTATGCTCTGACAGTTGTTGACATGGCTTCAAGATACAAAAACGCTGAACCTTTAATGGATAAAAGCTCAACTGCTGTGGCTGTGGCTTTACAACAAATATACATGCGAGGCCCATTAAAGTATCCTAGGATGATCCAGGTTGATGATGGAAAAGAGTTTAAAGGTTCTGCTGTAAACCAGCTGTTTTTAAAACATCATGTTACAGTTAAGAGAGGGATCCCAGGCAACCATCGATCACAAGCCATAGTAGAAAACTTTAATAAGAATCTAGCTGAACGTCTGTTTGCCTATCAATATCATAGAGAAATTATGGACACTACGAAGTACAGAGCACGCAACACAGAATGGGTTAGGAGATTGCCAGCAGTCTTACGTGCCATGAACAATGAAGAATTTAAAGCAACAGGCCTTAAACCAGTAAACGCAATCAAATTAAAAAAAATTAGCATTACTGAAGATGTGCAGGGGACTCAAAAACTCTTGCCGTTAGGACTAAAAGTAAGATACTTGTATGCTCCTGGAGAGCAGAGGGCGATGTTAGAATTAGAGCCACAGACCCTATATGGAGCGTAGACGTATATGAAGTTGAAAGAATTATGAAAACAACCCCTCCTGTATATTATTTAAGAGAGACTCTCTCTTCTAAAAAGCCTGCCCCTAAAAGATCGTTTGTTCGTGAAGAGCTGCAAGTTGTCCCGCCAAACACAGTGAGTTAACAAAAAAAATAGTATTTACTTTTTGCTAAACTTCTTTTTTTGTTAAACTTATTTTTTGGGTCTATTTTGGGTTTAACTGATCATATGTTTGTTTTTCAATGTTCTGTTTAATTGCATCAGTGTCTACCTGTCGTGAAGTAAAAGTCTTTCTCCACTCCTTTTGAAGTTCAATTTTCTGTCGCCTGTAATCCTCGCCATCGGCCATAAGCTTCTGAAATTCTTCGTCTGTAATGTTTTCATCCTGTAATGATTTGCTTATTCTTAATCTCAATGAACAAAGTTTTGCTGATGCTAGGGCAACAATGGCAGTGTGCTTTTGTAATTTAGGAGTTAATTTTTTTAAAACAGCACTTACAATCATAGACATGGCGCCTAAACCTAAACCAAGACTCCCTAATGCTAAAGAGACTGGCGCCCCAGCCCCAGTAGCTAAAAGAGCAACACTAGACCCAGCACTTACGCTAGCTACAGCTGATGAGCCAGTACAGTACTCCTCGGCTAAGGTGACCCCCCTTGGACAAAAAAAATTCTTGATCTTATCCTAGGGGCACGTTAACCGATCCTCGGATAAGGTGAATTTCAGTTAAAAAAAGAAAAAGGATCTTATCCGAGGAGATCAGAATATAGCTTGAGGCCCCATAAAAAGACTTCCCGCCAATTGAAAGTCAATGACGTAATAATGGGCATGGGAAAAGACGTCATACTTCCGAATTTCAATTACGTAAATGAGCGACTTGTCTCGGTCTCAGCACCAATCAATGACGTCATTAATATCTTATTGTGTTTTAGTTTGCGTGCTTTTTCCCGTCTGAAAATATCAAAGGCTCAAGAATATAATTTGCGCATAAACATAAGAGAGATAAAAACTAATGAAATAAAAACTAATAGAATAAGTGATAGGCCTCGTATAGCGTCTTGAAAATGTATCCTGAATGCATGTTTTCTTTTGACATTGTCATTTATACTAGCTTTGTGTCATTCCTGACAAAGGTAAAACATCGAAGCTTAAAATGTTGATGTTGGTGTATAAAAAAAACGGTATTTGCTTAAAATGTAATAATCAATTTCAGAGAGAGAGAGAGAGAGAGAGAGAAGGAGAGAGAGAGAGAGAGAGAGAGAGAAGAGAGAGAGAGAGAGAGAGAGAGGAGAGAGAGTGAGAGAGAGAGAGAGAGAGAGAGAGAGAGAAGGATGGAGACAGAAAATGAGAGAAGATGGAGAGAGGAGGTGAGGACAGACTGACAGACAGACATAGAAAGAGAGAATTAAGGAGAGACAGACAGACAAACTGATCATGACAGAGATAGAGAGAGGAGACGGAGAGAGTCATAGAGTTAAAAGAGAGAGAGAGAGAGAGAGAGAGAGAGAGAGAGAGAGAGAGAGAGAGAGAGAGAGAGAGAGAGAGGAGGGGGTCAGAGACTGACAGAGTGAGAGAGAGAGAGAGACAGACAGACAGAAACAGAGACCAGGAGAGAGAAAGAGAGAGAGCTTCCAAATATCTCAAATCTTCCACAATGTCTTTTATTTTTGCCAAATATGTCAAATCTTCAACTACACAACGTAAGGTCAATGCTAGCCTCATGCCCCTCCAGAAGGGGAGCGGGCAGACTGCAGTTACATCTGTCAACATCCACGGGGCTCACTCTGCCAAATATGTCAAATCTTCAACTTCACAATGTAAGGTCAATGCTAGCCTCATGCCCCTCCAGAAGTGGAGCGGGCAGACTGCAGTTACATCTGTCAACATCCACGGGCTCACTCTGCCAAATATCTCAAATCTTCAACTTCACAATGTAAGGTCAATGCTAGCCTCATGCCCCTCCAGAAGGGGAGCGGGCAGACTGCAGTTACATTTGTCAACATCCACGGGGCTCACTCTGTCAAAGTGGTTTCCGTGGGTGTTACACAGTGTAACATAACGCGGATGATTGCTGACCATGGCAGGTGTTCGGGGTTGGAATTCCAGCCACTTGTACAGCCAGCCATCATCTGCGTTATCAAGGCTCGGGGGAGAAAACGTGTAAAGTGGACGCTTCAGCACCTGAGCAAGAGCATACATCTCGCATGTAACAGCCCAATGTTTTGGTGTGCGCATCCACTGTACATGTTTCTCTACCGCGGCCCGGCCCCCTTCTATATACTTTTGGTAGACACACGGGTTGGCCTCCACTTCATCGCAAACACGGCGCCGCACTGCAAGTGGGTGTCTTCTGTTGAGTCCATCTCTTTGGCCACAGCCCGGAAAAAGCAGTTGCCATCCGCCACGATGTAATCAATAGCTCTCCCTTCTGAAACATAAAAATGTAAAGGAATTAAATAAGGGTCATGCTAATCATGAAAATGAAGCAACGTTAAACAACGGAAATAAGGGTCCAATGCAATACATATCCCAATAAAGGCTGTTTGCATAAAACAAGCATCATTAAAAGCACAAACGATGCGATATCAATGATGCACAAACCTGCACGGCTGACATTGCAGACAGACCACCCCTCCCACCCCCCTCTCTCTCTCATCATCATCATCATCATCAGTCATTCATTTGAAGACGTGTTATATTAACCGCTCCTCTTCTCCAAAAATAACTACTAACCTGCTGCGAGAAGTTCCTCTAAAGAGTCACACACTGGGTATGATGGGTGCTTTCTCAAGACGGCATTGAACGACGCGCCTCTACATCTAGAAGGTCCATCTCCAACAGCCTGTGTGAATGAGCAAATAAAGACAGCATGATTATGTAAGAACATTTTTGAAAAAAACAACTAAACGTGCAATTAGGCCTAGTTGTGACAGTAAATACTGTTTGACAACCCTTGTAAGTAATGTTCAACAACATCAACATACACAAACCCATCACTGGAGATACATGTACATGTACAGTACATTTTTCAGCTCCTTTCCTTCATTGCAAGACCAAATTAGGAACCGAGAAAATGTTAAAAACTTACGAAATTGCCATGGTAGAGTTTGCTGCTCCCCTCCTCTCTGTCGATGTGGCTCCCCTCCTCTCTGTCGATGTGGCTCCCCTCCTCTCTGTCGATGTGGCTCCCCTCCTCTCTGTCGATGTGGCTCCCCTCCTCTCTGTCGATGTGGCTCCCCTCCTCTCTGTCGATGTGGCTCCCCTCCTCTTTGTCGATGTGGCTCCCCTCCTCTCTGTCGATGTGGCTCCCCTCCTCTCTGTCGATGTGGCTCCCCTCCTCTCTGTCGATGTGGCTCCCCTCCTCTCTGTCGATGTGGCTCCCCTCCTCTCTGTCGATGTGGCTCCCCTCCTCTTTGTCGATGTGGCTCCCCTCCTCTCTGTCGATGTGGCTCCCCTCCTCTTTGTCGATGTGGCTCCCCTCCTCTCTGTCGATGTGGCTCCCCTCCTCTGTTTTCTCTCTGTCAAACTAACCTGAGTCTTCTGCGCCTGTTTCGCGTCTTCGTCTTGCTTCTTTGGCCTTCTCATTGGATTTTGGTTCCTTTGTTGTAGGAGAAAGAAAGGATGTTATGGTCGATTGCTTTCGAGTATTCATTAGATGTTGCTCAAAGGTTTCTTTAAAGTGTGAGAATGGCGCTTGAACAACCCCATGTCATCTGACTGCATGAGATAAGCTGCAACTTTCGCACACATTCAGAGGCCTGTCTTCGAGTAATGACATCTTCAGGTTCCCGCAGTTGTCTTTGTCAGTTTCTTCTTCTTCCTCACTTTCTTCGACAGAAGGCCCTCTGGTGCTTGACGTTGACGGATTCTGGGGAGTAAAAGTTTCTTCTGGTGCTGTTGCAGGGATGTTTTCGTCGACGTCAATTAAGTAGTCGAATGTGATGTTGTACTCCTTGAACATCGTCTGAAGAATTGGTTCCCTTTGGACTGTGAAGTCTGCATCCACATCAAAGCCGTCCTGGTCCATGCCTGTTGTGTCTTCACTGGCAGCGGCAGTGAAGCCAGCCTTGGTGAAGCAATTTGCTAGCGTTGTCTGTGTCACCTTGTCCCACGATGACTTCAGTGTCATGATGGCATCGAGCAATGTTATTTGGAAGTCTTTGTATTCCCCTCCCTCGTCTATGTGATTAATCAGCCTCATCAGAGTGGCATTTCTGTAGTGCACCTTCATGCTGCGGATGATGCCTTGATCGCATGGCTGAAGTCTACAGGTAGCGTTCGGCGGCAAGAAAAGTACCTCCGTTGCTTTCAAGCCCGTCACGGCATCCTTGGGGTGGGCTGCGCAATTATCAAGGACTAACAGCACCTTCCGTTTCTGGGTAGCCATGGAGTAGTCAAAGTCCCTCAACCACTCCCTGAATACCTCTGATGTCATCCATGCATTCTTATTTGATGAATACTTTAACGGCAGATTTTTGACGCCTTTGAAACATCTCGGATTTTTATATTTTCCGATTGTCAGAAGAGGGTATTTCTCGCTGCCGTCCATATTGCCACAAACCATGACCGTAATTCTTTCTTTGGACCTCTTTCGTCCACGACAGGGGTCCTTTTTCAGAGACAACGTTCTGTGCGGCAATGCTCGCCAATATAATCCCGATTCATCTGAATTAAATACATCTCTTGCTTCGAACCTAGCGAGTGTTGGGCTAAGCACGTCCTGTACCCAGTCATCTGTTGCTTTGACATCTACGGATAGTATCTCTCCGCAGGTCACTCTGAAGGTGATGTTGTGTCGTTTTTTGAAACGATGCATCCAACCTTCTGTACAAATCCAGTCATATTGTCCATTTAAACGGGCAAGTTCCTCTGCTTTTGTCTTGAGGATTGGTCCAGTGACAGGGACACTGCTCGCTCTGACATTGACAAACCACTTTAGCAGCTGCTCTTCTACGGTGCAAAACTTTGCTGGGCGCATTCTTGCTTTGTGCACATCTGTGACACCTCCGTAAAGAGGCGCTTGTGTTTTTCTTTTTCTTTCAAGACTTAAGTCACAGTTGATGGGGATATCCCAAAATCGGCCGCAAGCCGTTTCCTTGACTTTGGAGGTTTTTTCTCGGATTCATCAATCAGATCAATTTTCCTCTTTAAAGAAAACACTGAAGTGCCCATTTTCGCTTTTGCCATTGTGCAAAATCTTTTCGGCTTGATTCACTGGAAAGAAAAAAAATGTAATAAGTGAACATGGTAACACTACAATTTGACCAGTACCAGAATTTTTCTGATAAAATTCAAAGTAAACATTGTATACTTTTCAAGCATTGTTGCACATGTTGGGGAAAGCCGGTAAAATTGTACACTTTTTGGTCATACGTCAAGGTCATGACCTTGACCTTGACGATTTTTCTAGGGGACCTTCCTATTAAGGAGGCACACCACCACAGCAAATTTGAAGGCCGTATCTCATTCCGTTCGGAAGATATAGGCCGAACAGACAGAAGAGAAAAAAATGACCCTCCGATTTTCAGACTGGGCGATCTTTTTGACCTTGACCTTGACCTTGTTCGGAATACCACCGTCAGAAGCGCAATAGGCTAAACCATATTCATTTCAAATTGGAACATCCTAAGAGCTCCGGTTCCCGAGATACGGCCAAAACTAGATTTTTGGTTTTCAAGGTCATACGTCAAGGTCATGACCTTGACCTTGACGATTTTTCTAGGGGACTTTTCTATTAAGGAGGCACACCACCACAGCAAATTGAAAGGCCGTATCTTATTCCGTTCGGAAGATACAGGCCGAACACACACACACACACACACACACACCACACACACACACACACACAAAAAACATACCGAACGAATCCATAGTCCTTTCCCAGTTGACTGGGCAAAGGACAATGAACAAAACTCACAGAGAAAAGATAAGGACAAACGAAAACAAATACAGAAGAAGGGGTGGGGGGGGGGGGGGGACAGATCACTCAAGAGGGGTGAGGAGGTACAAACTCACAAAAGATAGGATAAAACAAAGGAAGAAGAGAGAGCAAGGGGAATAAGCAAGAAAACACAATCTACAACTGGCAGACAACTCCCTAACACAATGGGTGCCAGCCGTTTTATAGATCTAGATCTAGAAGTAGAAAGTACCGTAAATACTACTCTTCTATTGTTGCTCTGTGGACTCATAAAAGTGCAAATGAAATGATTTCAAGTTATTTGCATATTGATATTCCCTACAATATTATGTTTATATCAATTCCAATTAACTTAACCTAGCTCAGTAGCGTTGAAACATAGCTAATTTGCTATGAATCATAGTATGGTGCTTGGTACACTTACAGCCTACAGCCGTACAGAAGGATTAATCTAGATACAGTGTGTTGTGGGGGGGGGGGGGGGGGGGGGTAGTTCCCCCTCTGGCCCCTCCTGCGTTTCTGACGGTACTGCAGCAATATTTAAAAAGTACGACCTCTTGAAGTTATCCTTGTCCGTCCCAAAGTCAAAACAACGACGTCTGCAACCGTGTCAGGGGAGATAAATGCTGCTGATCTGCGATTTCTCTCCCTTGTTGAGGAGAAAAATCACCCACCATCATCAGTTTCCGTGAAACTCTTAGTTTCGGTTTTGAGATTCTTGGAAAAAAGAATTCGTTTCAGTTTCGTTTGATCTTAAGCGGTGGTCTCTTGCATTTGGAGACCAGAAACGGGGGTCACCCAAAAAGAGGTTTTCCCGTATCCGAGGTCACGCTAACCGAGTTTTTTTAGTCATACAATGAAGGCTTTAGGTCGGGACCAACACCCTGATTGATGTTATCAGAGGTGTGACCTTAAACGGTAGTGACGTTAACCGAGAGTACTGTAATTACATAAGAAAGAGTATTTAAAGCTTTAGCATATTTCTTTCTAGTAGCCCTATACTTATCTAAGTCACTTTCTATTTCCTTTTGAAGTTCAGTTATTGCTCTAATCTAAACTGTTGAACCCCATTTTTTAATCAAGATTATTTTTAAAATTAATCTTATACATATCTTCTTATTAATCCTTCTGGCAGCACTTCATCAACAGAGTAAAACGCAATAAAATCAACATACTTAATGAAAATAAAGTCGAGTACTGTTAGTTTGTCTTTTCAACCATCACAGTAACCTTGTCAGATCATACAAGGTTGGTTTATTTCATCTCCGTTTTTAGAAATTGCAAAAACGAGCTTAAGAGGAGCATCTAAGTTTTCAGCCTTTTTTTTGTATACCTCTAATTAACGTATGTTCTGGGCAAACTAGGATCGCCCCCCCTCGAGTAATAAATAAGCGAAAAATCATCGTCATTTGCCTAGGTAGTGACTGTAGCGTTGGGTAAATTCTAAGCCAACGGTGTCAACCCCCACTTCAGCTAAGGAGTTCTTTCTCTGTAGCATATATTCAGAACCCTGCCTTGTTATTTCAATCTGTTTTTTTTCGTTGGGGTTTCCTGGAACCAGGCTAGCAAGAAAGGGGCCTGCATTTAAAGCTTTTCTAAAATTGCTTTTCTTATCAAAGTATACATTGGGGCTTCGTAGTTCAAACTTTAAATTCCAAGAAATTTTCCCAGGAAGCAACGCCCAAGCATTCCTCTTTTATGAATTTGTATTCATGTTTGCCAAAATCGTTTGCTCTTAAATTTCTTATCTTTTTCTAGGGTAGGATATTGCTGTCGTTTTTTGTCTTCAATTTCTGTTCGTTTGTAAACCCCGCATCTGTGACTCAAATCCATAAACATTTCCGGGCACTCCTATTAGATAAAACTCAGTTGTGTCTGCTAGGTCTTTTAGCTCTACTGCAGTGCATTAGGAGCTAGCTGCGCTTTTGATTCTGGCCCCCGAGACATTCTTTTTAATTTTAAAAATTTTATAATAAACAAACGTATTGAACTGGGGGGTCAGTCCGTAAGCATAGCTTAGCGTGCTTAGATTTTTCTAACTGCTCTTATTTTTTTTTTAGCTCATCTTTGTCCCTTATTATAAAATTTTTCACTTAAACTTTCTTCAAAACTATCTTTGTCCTTAGTGTAAAATAATACAACCGATTTTAAACTGTGATCTAAAGTCTTTTAAGACAGCATTGTATTTTTGAGTTAAGAGCCACACAGAAACTAAGGCGTGGCGGCCCACTAAAGGCTAGCTTTGACAAGAGCTTTTCTTTTTAACAATGTCTCATTCAGCTGAACAGTCATCAATAATAAACAGTTTTTTCAGTTCCCTCAAATAGTCTATAGAAATGTTCTAAACAGTCGCTCAGTTTGTCGCTGGGATCAACAAAAATATATTCTCGTCTGTCCAAATAAACTTCCTTTCTTTGTAAGACTTGTTGTACTTAATGGTTGTGCAGAATATAACATGTACTCGTAATGAAACCTGAAATTGTTTGTAACAAATCAAGACGAAGACAGTTTTCCCACACCCAGTAATCCTGCAGATAAGAGAACAGTGCGGATCTTTAGGCAGAAACTTCAAACTACCCCATCTTTTTTTAAATTAGAATATTTCTTCTACATTTTAATAAGCCACGTCCTTTAGCCTGTTTTCTTCAATGTTTAACTGAGCATCACAAACCAAAAAACATGCACTTTTATTGGAGCGTTTCCGTCTGCTTTCTTGTGAATATTTTTTTTATACCATCTTGCCTACCCTTTCTCCACTTCCAAACAATCGTTATCAAATGTAGATCTAAAATCCAACCACAGCCCATATTTCGTTTTTTAAAGTAGCCTTCGAGTCTTACATCATAAAGGCGAATTTTTTTTACATACACGATCAACTGCAGATCTCTTTGCCTACCTCCGCGAACAACTTTTTTATTTCATCGAAGTTGTTGGTGGGGTAAAAGTCCGCGCCCCGAATACAACTGATCGGATTTAAACCTTTTAAATTGCACAGTCAACCTTCTCAATTTTTGGATTATAAAACGCTTCTGATTCTCTATGAAAAGGAGTTTGTTCCTTCAGTAAACAAGAACAAAATTCCTTTTAAAGACTTCAGAGACTGATTTAGATGTATGTTCCAAAGAGTGTCTCGTTTTGTTTCTATTTTCTGTAGGGGAGTGTATTAACTCTTTCATAATAAATAACTTTTTTTTATTTTTATACTGGGTTTAAGGTTGTTCTGGACAGTTTCGGGGTTATTTAACAACATCAAACTCAAGAGAAATGTCGCTGACTGTGATTTGGATAAGGGTCTTCAGACAGAACGACAGAATCGCTGGGTTTTAAATGTCAGTTCAAAAAGTAAGTTTTCTTTTAGTCCCACCGTGGTAATATGGCATATGCGTTTTTAAACAGCTCAAAATCTAAAAGGGATGCAAAATCTGTTCCCAAAATTTGCTTCTGCTACTGCTCATTTTTAACATCATTCTTTGCATCCTCCGCTTTAAGTCTGTGCTTGAGGCCGTTGGGCTTTGTATTCCTGATAAACTTTCTCTTTCCTTTCTTTTTTGGGTAGCCATAGGTCAGAATAGAGGGCAAAATGTCTGCCTCGCCTAGTACAAAGATTTTCTCTGCCTCCATTTGATTGCTATAATGTTTAACGTTGCCCTGCCCAAATTAGCAACAACAGTACATAAAGGTCTGTCGATTTAATATCTATTTTGAATGATAGTTTAGCAGTGCCGGGCATTATAACATCGCCAGCCCCCAGATCAGGGAACTTGACTGTTAAAACTTGTCCGGCTGAACTGTTGATGGAGTATTTACACTAATTACAGTCTGCCTTATACCTTTTACGCCAGGGGATTCCCTTCTCTTTTCTGTATGGATCGAGGTCACAACCATATGATTCATTTTTTAATAAAACAAAAAAGATATAAAAAAAAAAATATGGATGAAGATTGACCCGATTGATCCTGTTGGGAAGAAGAAGAAGATGAAGAACTAAGCCCCTCATTGCAAGAAGAGCTTGAAGAAGCAGCAGGCCCATTGCGTAAAAGGCCTAAAGGAGAAGGTTCTTCACTCCTTAAAGCTCGTCAAGAACTAAAAGGGAGTAGGTTCTTCACTACCTAAACCCCGTCAAGAACTATTGCGACAGCGAATTCAATCATTCTATAAAAGCATAGACGAGAGCTACCAGGAGTGCTTGATCCTAACGATTTGGGGAAGAGGGTTTGGGCATTTGTATATAAGAACTGGTGCAGGAGACCGTGAAAAGTACTTAAAAACGCAAAACCAAACAAGTTTTTAAAACTAAGCACAATTAGGCGAAAACTCCCTATTGCTAAGCAGAACAATTAAACCTTTTAGAGCTTAGAGCCGAAGCGTTAGTCTTTTACAGAACTTGGAGCGGGGGCCGACAACACAATCTGAAATACAAAACATACCTCTTCAAGATTTAACCCCAAGAAGCAGATGATGCAATTAAAAAAAACAGATGAATCAATTAGAAGGCAGAAGAACTAATAGCAGAAATTGAAACGAGTTTTAATGAGGAGACACAGTTTAAAAAAAATTGACGATTCTCCATTGCCTATGTGTGAAATCCTGGGGCTTAATGCTGCTCTACGGACAATAAGGGTGAACTAGAAAACAATTTGGGAAAACTTGGTGAGCTGGGTAGAGAGATAGAAGAAGAAAAAAAAAAAACTCGCTGATGCAGACGATAACAATTTTAGGGCGAGGTTTTAAAAAGGGAAAAATACAGCAGAAAATACAAAATTTAATGCTACAAAGGGCGGCCCGGTTAGAAGTGCTGTCTACTAACAGAGCGCAGCTAGCATCACAAACAAGCAGAATTTAAAAGAAACTATAAGCAGAATACTTATGAAAAAACTACGCAGCTGAAAGAATAAGGACTCTGTTTAGAGAACAAGGGATTACAATAGTTAGTATATTAACGGCTGTTGGGTTTGCTATCTCTACACTCGTTTATGCTTTAACAGGTAGTGCGCCAACAGGTCAGTAGCGCCTCCAACACCCCAGCCTGGTAAAAGTTGGATTAGAAAACATTGCATCATCTTGCAAAATTATTAAAGAAGTTATCTGCTAAGCGCTTGATGCTCTGCCTGGCATAATAGGCAGGTTGTTAGTTGGGTTTTGTCTACTATAGGCCCAAAGTTTTCTGGTTATATGGCTGACCATCTGTGGGCGTTAGGAGTGGGTAGCTGCTGGATTAATTTTAGTGAAATAAAGTATGGCTAATCCAGTAAAAGTTAAAAATACAACAAGGGCTGTCTTTTCGCTTGTGTGGCTGTCAGTGGAGGCCCATTAACAGGGGGCGTGCTTTCTGGGCTGCTTTCTGGCTGTGGGGCGCTTTTAACTGGATGGCTTTCTTCAGGCTGGGTACTTTTTTAAAAAATGGATGGTGCAGGGCCCTTTTGTTAAGCCTTTATTGGCCCTAAGTTTTGGTCGCTCCAGCTATGAGGATTTCATTGTTTATAATTCTGTATCATACCAATCTGTAGTCTAAGGTCAGAGGGCAGCATGTATAATCCATGGCCTACAACAAAGTCAACCCTTTGACCAGCATGTGCAAGAACGTCTTGATACCTTTGTATGCTAGCAGGCAAATCAACAGCAAGTTAATAGCATCTTTTAAATTAGCTAGAAATTGTTTTCTGGCATCAAGCCTGTAATTGATCTACTATGCTAACTTGGTCTGGCTTGTGCTCCTAATAGGCACCAAACGTATGTCCGTATGGAGTCAAATTGAGTGTTTGCACTCCTTGCATTGTTAGGCCTTTACTTTCATCTAAGATAAATGTTGTCCAAGCATTAGGATGTTTTTGTTCTATGGATCCCAATCGAACTTGTTTGTCTGGTTGAAAAAAAGTGTGGCCAGGCCAGTATCATAATTAACTCTCTTTTTACACCCCACAAAAACAATGTGCCTAACCCATGAATTGCGGGCTAACTTTTGTCTAAAATCTTGAAGGGATTAATGTTAAATTCGTTGCAGATTCTTTCATATGCATTATTGCCCATTGTGCTTTAAACGGATTAAACGCGTTGCGCTTGGAAGGGGGACTTGTAGTTCAGTTAGTATTCGCTGTACGGTAATAAACATGAAAGTATATACTGACCTTACTAAAAGATTGGGTGGTTTAAAAAGGTTTGCATAATGAAACACCGCAGTCAGTAGTTGCGACAGTAAATGGCAAAATTTAACTGATTCTGGTAAAACATCATAGGACAAGATGACCATGCTGATGCACTCTATCACTATTTATTGGCTGATTTAAATATTCAGTTAGTGGGTTTACAAGTCTGACTTGAAAGCCATATGATTCGTCTACTGCAATGGTTTGTAAACTGAAGTCCAAAGATTTGGGGGTTTTAAAACGCTCCTACATTGTAAGTGACACTTTCGTTATATTTAAAAGGTCCATTTTAAAAATAGTTATAAAAAAGATGACATAATAATAACCCAACAAAACAAGCGTGTTTCTTAAAAGTATCCAATTCTCAATTGGGACGGAGTTGTAGGATTGCCCTCAGAGAAAATTTGGGGTTTTAAAATAAAATGGATTAACATATCTGAAAAAGATAAGAATAACTGGAAAGAATATTAGGACGAACAAGGCAATCTATTAAAACATTTAAAAATACCTGATGGTTACTACAAAATTTTGTTCTTTAAGAGAATATTTAGCAATTTTGGCATTAAGTTAAAAATTAATTAGGCAAATCTTATAATTACTATAAATTTTTTCCCCCAACTTGAAGAAAAAAGGGAGTATGTTTTTCCTAAAGCCTTGCTCGAATTTTGGGCTTTTATAATAGTGGTGAAACATATAGCTTTTAGCACACACGGCCTTGTAGAATGGGGCAAATTTTTGGTATTTAGGTAATAGAGCATCCGATTTTCTCGTGAAACCCCAATGTTGCAAAGTCCATTTAAAAACAGTCAAAAACAATACAATTTGTTTAATGGCCAGCCATCTACTGTTCTACGAGCACTGCCGTCAATTAAGGCAGGGTTTGCGATTATCAGTTATATAGGTTTGGCGGAGACAGCCAATTTAAAAAAATTAATTGAGGGATCTATAAATTCATTGGATGTAAAAAAAAACTAATCAAGACGGAAAGTCAGTTGATTGTTCTGATTTATTAATAGTGCTTGAGGTAAAGAGCATATTAGAAAAGTAGTAAGGGCTCATCCCGTGGACGTTAATAGCGCTGGAAGTTTGAGAGCGTACTGTAAACCCTTAATTTTTTATACCCCTTGAGAGAAGGTAAATATGTTTGTTCACGATCACCCTATCTTATTTTTTCACGTAAGCCCCCATTTTAATGTACTGATTATGTCAATTTTAGAGGTTTTTGTGTGTTTAATTTTGTTTAGAAACAGGTGTTAATTTGGCCCAAAACTGACATGAGAAGGGCGTGATTTGTATGTGAAAAAGGGGGGTTTTCGTGCAAAAAAAAGATGGGTGGTGGTCTTTAACGAAGAATTTACAGTGAGTGATTGATTCAATTACTTGATAAGAAGGCAGATTATCTTAAACGGCGCTCAAAATCAATAATTTATTTTCCATTGCTTGAAGAAGCTGAAATGAGAACAGCGATAGCTGTGAGCGAATTTGAAGGGGTTTGGCAGCTGAAAATTCGGCATGAATGGGCTCACGCTTGATACGCACATCGGTTAAATGCACAGCGTGACTTTCCTTTACTACCATATGTCCCACCTATGAAGACAAAGTGCTCGCCTTCAAACCTAAGGCCGACGAACTCAAACGTACGAACATCTTTGTCAGCGAGGATTTCATTAATCGAGTTCAGTCTGGTTTTCCGACGTCAACATACTCCTCATCGTAAAGATGCCAGAAACAAGCCAGGCGGGCCGCGATGGTCTGCCTCCTGGTTGATGGCGAGAAGTTTAGGAGAAGTAGCTCCCTGTTTCTGGACAGCTCAGAGAGCTGCGATGGGTTTGGGCCGGTCTTCTTTCCTTGGAAAGGATTTGATGTAGAGAACGTAAAAACACGGATTCTGTGCCATCCGCTCTCAACCAGTTTCGAGCGGATGACGCCAGAATCCGTGTTTTTTCTCTGACAAGTAAGACTTCAATAACTAAAAATAACGATTTTTTACAAACATACATAATGTGTAGGATTATCCGTTTTCAATACTAATTTACTAAACTTTTTAGATTTTAGTTTTTGCTTAATCCTATGTTTTTCCTGATCATTTTCAATAACATCATTTTCGTGCAAACATTCATCAAATGAGTCTCTGTCTTTCATGTGAAATAAAACTACAGTCTTTAACTGTTCTCTAAAGTCTTTTAAAACTGAGTTATATTTTTGACATAAAATCCACACACTTATCCCAGCATGTCTTCCACTGAAGGCTAGTTTTGATAAAGTGTTTCTCTTTTTAACTATGTCTCTTTCTGCCGAACAGTCATCTATAATAAATAGTGCTTGTGTTCCTTCAAACAGTCTATAAAACTGTTCTAAACACTCACTCAGTTTATTGCTAGGATCAACTAAATATATTTCATCCTCTGTCCATATAAACCTTCTATCATGATATGCTTTGTTCCATTTAAGTGTTGGACAGAAAATCACAATATGATCAAAATTATAGCGATAAACTGTTTGTAATAGGTCTAGGACAAATATTGTTTTTCCACAACCAGTCTGCCCACAAATCAATGAACAATGAGGCTCTTTTGTCATAAAGTTTAACTGCTCCATAGTTTATAACAGAATTTAATCTAATCCAGTTATTGTTTTTATCATGCTCTCTGTCAAAACTTGTTCAGTATAATAAAATCCTATAAGATCTAAATGGGTAAGATTAATCCAATTTAGTTCTGTAAGATTGTTTCTATTTAGACTAATATTGATTTTGTCACTGGTTGTAACGACCTTAATCCCCCCACCGTCGTAAAGAACGACGACAGTAACTTTAAGACTGTCAACGTCTAAGTTTTGCCAGCTAATTAGAATTCCTTTTAGAAGGACGTCACTAACGCCCACAACCCCATCCCTCTCCACATCTTTTAAGACAGAAATTTCAAATATTATTGTGAACGTGTCTCCTAATTTCATTTGCGGAATGAACTGTAATTTTGTAGAAGCATCTTTCAAAACTGATTCTCTTCTGTGGAGGATGTACTGTTTATTCCCATATGGCTTTATTTCAATCTCTTTCCGACTATTGTCCTCAGGCATAAGACTTACATGTAAAGGGCCGGAGTTGAATGCTTTTCTGAAACTTTTTTGACGGCTAAAAAATGTAAATGGGCTTATGAATTCAAATTTTATATCCCATTCTAAATATGGTTCTAAGTGCCATTTGCTGTCAGGTTTTCGAACTATTTTATATTCATACTGGCCAGCATTATTTGCTTCCACATTACGCAGTTGTTCTAGTTTAGGAAACTTTTTGTTGTCGCCAACCTCTTTGCGTTTATAATCGCCATCTTTAGTGTACTCAAACCCATACAAAGCGCCTATCTCACCGTTTTGTTCAAAGTCCGCAACGTCTGCAAGGTCTTTTAATTCTAAGGTTATACACCTTACAGGCGCTAATGTAACTCCCGGTTCTTCTGGTCCACACGACATTTTTTAGTACAGCTTATTATTTTATTTCTAAAACAATGTGTAGGTTATCACATTTCACGACTTTCCTGTTTTGTCTGCAATTTTTAAATTAAATGATCCGACCCTCCCACAAACTAATCTTTTAAACTGTAAATTACGGAATTGTATAATTTCATAATCGCAATATGCAGCTTTCCCTGATGGAAGAGCTCTTAAAACAGTTGAGGGCCTTCCATCATATAAGTTTTCATCAGTGCTCAGCTCGTCCAAATGAACATAGAGTAATGAATGTAATGCAAGATCGAGCGGACTTTCTCCCTCATAAGTAGTTTTGTCTGGCGTAACACTAAAACTATGAGTGGGTCGATCGTCAGTTGTAAAGCCTAACATTTTAGCTAGCTCTCTATCAAAATAGTAACTTGCTTCTTCTTTTTCAGGTTTGAATGTCAACATTGTTTTTAGATTTGCATTGTTAAGTTTGAGAGTAATGTCGAAGTTACTCATTGCTTCTTTTAGTGAACAAAACCCGTAATAACCATCAGGTATTGTTAACTGGCTAACTTTGGTCCCTAATTTGTCAAACTTTAGAATTGTATTATTATTCTTGGATTCACTTATATTAAACCATACGACTTTGTAAAATATTTCATGAAGTGCAACCATTTTGGCTCCGCAATTGTTATCAATAGCATGTTCTAAAAACGAAGGACGGTCTTGAGTTGTTATTGTTACAAACATTTTTTAAACGAAATAAAAATGAGTGCATTTAAATATACTGATGCAAATATTCTGTTGGGCCTCACTACAATCTTAAAAATATAACAACTGATACTCTCGACATTTCTGTGACTCAGTCTGACGCCTTTCAAGTAAAGGTTAGTACTCCATTGAAGAGCTATCTTAACCCTCCTATTAAAAACGACCGCATCCGAAAGTGTGGTTTAGTCATCCGATGCAGTTTTATCAGAACCAGTTAAACATTGCTGTGTTTTGTGCATCAACTGGGTGTGGAGTGTCGTATGCCGATCATTTAAATCATCCTGATCCTTTGGTGAGGTCAGTGTATAGATTTCATTTTTATTACACCTTCAGGCGTATTTTGACTGAACTGCAAGCACCATTACCAAATGACAAAACGTTTAATCCATTCAGCAACAGAATAGACATGAAGGCTTTTGAAAGGATCTGTAACGAATTCAATATTAATGTTAAGGAAGATTTTAGACAAAAGTTGGATCTTAATCATGGCTTAGGCACCCCTTATTTTTGGGGCGTGCACAGAAAGTATAACTATGACTGGAATCCTCCTTACACATCTTTTTCTTCAGGCACAGGTGTTCACCTTGGGTCTATAGAGCAAGAGCATAAAACAGCATGGACACCATTTATATTAGACGCCTCTAAGGGCCTAACTAAAGCAGGAATAGAACGAATAAACGACTCTATTCGACTTACGTTGGTGTTTGCTAGGTTCGCAAGCACAAACGAGATCGAGCATAACTGATCCTTCTACGGGTTTTTGATGCACAAAAACAATACTTAGCAAATTTAGAGGACGCCATTAATTCTACAGTTTGATTTGCCTTCAAGTATTAAAAGGTACCAAAATGTTTTACAATACGCAAGATCGAAAGTAGACTTTGCTGTTGCACTGGTTTATACATGCTGCCTTCTGACCTCAGACTCCAGATAGGTACAATAATAAACTACAATAATGAAATCCTCGTGGCAGGCAATGAACAGAAGGTCGGGAAAAACGAAATAAATTTGAGCCAGTAATATTGCAAGCAGTAAACAAACAAGATGACCCCCAAGAATAAGTCATCCAATCCCCATGGCCCAAAGCCCGAAGGCCTTTTGAAGAAGTCAAAAAAAAAATAATGACCATGAATATGAAAAGACAGCGCTTGTTTTTGGATTAACTTGCTTAGGATTACTTGGTCTTTATTTTACTAAAAATTAACCCGACTATTAAGAGAACTAATGTCCATAAGTGCTCGGCCATAAAGCCAACTACTTTGCCCGCAGTAGACAAAAGCCAGCTAACAACACCCCCTAATATACCCGGTAAAGAGTCTATAGCTTTACTGGCTAATTTTTTTAATAAACCCGCAAGATGATCAAGCTGTTTTTTACCCATGATTTATCAGGCGGTGATGGTGCGATGGCGACGGAGGCACTAGGATTTGACCACCGCCGCCTGTAATAGCCATCACCGTGTACTTATTGCAAAACCTAAGGCCGTTATAACGCTTGCTAATGTGACTCCTTGCTCTCTAAACACGTTCGTATCGTTCTGCTAGCGTTGTGTCTTCATATAAAATTCTTTGGATAGTTTCTCTTATTCTGCTCACTTGAGTTCGTAATTCTTCTCGGTTAGTAGACAACACTTCTAGTCTTGCTGATCTTTCTTGTTCAAGGCCTTTTAGCCTTTTGGTTATTCTTTCTTTAATATAAAGTCCTAAGTTGTCGTCATCAGCCTTAGCGAGTTTTTCTTTTTCTTTTTCTATATCCTCCTTTAGTTCACTCAGTTTTGCTGAATTGTTTATTAATTCACCTCTGAAGGTTTGTAAAAATACGATTAAGGGCATGTAATTCTCTCATAGGCAATGACGAAGCATCAAATTGTTTTGGTACTGTTTCTTCTGAAGAACTGGGCTCTGCTTCTATTACATTTATTATTTCATCTGCTGATTGATTTAAATCTTGAAGTTCCATGTTTTGTATTTGGTTATCTGTTGGAGTTCCTGCAGTGTGTTTTGAAGTTTAGAAACTGCCTCCCCCTTAATTTTGGTTTAACAATGCCAAGACGATTTTGATCTTCTGCCTAAGTCTTTGTCTAATTGTATTCATGCCTACAAACTTTGATGGGTCTCGTTTTTTGTAAGCTGAACAAGTTGTTCTCGGCCGGGGCCGCTTTTCACATACAAATGGCCATCATCTTTTACTTCAAAATCATTAGGATCTATAAATTCGGGGGGTTTTAAGCCTAAACTTTTGTAAAATGCTCCGACCGTACTTTCTGTTAATTCACGTCGCAATGAGAGCGTTGAGCGATGCTGTATCAAAGGAGCCGTTTCATCATGTCGTCTCCAGGATCAAAAACATCATAAGCTTCTTCATCTTCTCTGCCTTCCATGTTTCTTTAATAATTAACTTTTTATTTTGCTTCATAAAAATGTCACAAGCATATGGCTCAATTCTTGACCCGCATAGAAACTGAAAGAGCCCTTTGGCGTGAAGGGAAATAAACGGAATATTACTGTTCCAAATAATCCATCTACTATTGATGCGGATCAAATTCTTACTGTCAAATTTCCAGACTTAGGAGCAGATGAAGTGATTGTGCCAGGCTCTGCGCAACTTACTTTTAAAATAGAACTCGAATCAGCAACAGACCCAAACAGGACAGTTGTCCAGAATCTGGGACGGGCAATCGTTAAGAAAATTTCTATAAAACTTGAGGGGCAAGAAATATTTCTTTACACAATGCAGACATATTTTTAACCTATTCTGATCTATGGCTAACCGGGAATGAAAGGGCTGATCTTGCGTTTCAAGGAATCGAAATGAAGAAGCACTAAAACATAGAATAGGCGCCGCAGATACTAAAGACGGCAAAAAGTATGTAGCTGTAAATTTTGCGTATGGAAATCGCTTTTCTATTCCCTTAGATTTTGAGTTGTTAAAAGCGCATGCTCCATACTTTCAAGGCATTAAAAGACAGATTGTCATATGAACTAACTTTTAATGAATACAAACGGGTTATCAAATCATCAGACACCGAAGCAAAGTACAGCATTTCTGACATCTCGTTAGAGTTTGACGTTGTTAGCAACCCTAATTTAGCAAGGCTGATTGAGCAACAATATCAGTCAAAATTAGCAATATATTACGAAAGAGTGATTCATCATACAACATATCCCAGAAGCAAGAGTGACGCTGTATGGAATTTTAGTTTTAGTGCCGCAGCAAGATCGCTTAAAGGAAATTTTATTGCTGTGTGAAGATGAAGAACCATTCAAAAGAGGAAGTGAAAAGTTTATTAATCCTAAAATAACGAAAGTACAATGTTCGATTGAGGGTAGTCCTAACCAAATCTACGCTAGCGGCTTAGACCTTATCACATTTTGACGAAATAAGAAAATTGTTTGGAGGCGGGAGGGTAGAAATCCAACAGTAGACCTTGTGTCTAAAGATCTACACCTTCACAGTGTAAGACTTGATGATTATTTAACAACAAAATACGGTTTATGGATTGCCCTAAGATCGACAGAGGATAATCAGTTGCATGGAAGTGGGAGAACTGTTAAAGACGATAAACATTCAAATTGATAAAGAAAAAGATGGCGATAAACCATTAATGTACATTTGTTTTTAATATATGATGCGCAGCTGAATATTCATGAAAACAGATTAAAAGATATACATTACTAAAATATTTTTATTTTAAAAAAGCATGTCTGTTACGCATGGCCAAATGTGACTAGAGAGTCGCCAAAAGAAGGGATAGTAGAAACCCCCGACATAAAAACCTTCAGATTAACAAACATTACACAAATGCAACAAAAACTAGAGCAAGACCTCTCAAAATACAGAAAAAAACCAAACGAAGGTATTCTGCTGCCTTTAATGCTGTTACATATGTTAATACTGGGGCATCGACTGTTAGTGCTCTATCACGGGGACAAGTGTTGGCCTCTTAGCAACAGGTGTAGGTGCGCCCGCAGCTTTACCTCTAGGCGGGTTGTCTTTAGCTCTCGGGCCCGTGTTCATTAGCTGTAAGTGCGGCCGGCAAAAAATTAAAAACTAAACTCCAAAATCACACAGCTATGGTTTCAACTAATAACAGCTAAACTTAGCTCGTTTAAACTGACAATAAATAAAGCGCTAGTTGACTCAAACATCACGGATGAAGAATTTAATCGTTTACAGGCTGATTTTGATGACTATAAAAGACAAAAGTTTGATCTTCAAAAAAGGCAAGGGCAAGTTTTTCTCAACAGCCAGACCCCGAGCAGATAAAAAAGGAATGTTTAAAAAAAAGTAAACGAGACATTAAACTCTGTTCTAAACAGCTCACATTTAACAACATCAAAGGGGGTTTATACTTTAGTTTATGAGTCCAAGCACAAAAAGACCGTTGATGTTGATTCTGATTAAAACGACTTTGGGAGACGATGTCGTATTTTTTTTAATTTAAATAAATATTTTGAGTTAGAAAAGAAAACTCAACATGTCTAAGATATACGAAGGCCCAGACGAATTGTTTGAAGGAATGCTTAAGGGAGAGCGTTTGTCAAAAGCTTTAAACGATATTTATCTAGAAGTCATTGATCCAACAAACGTACAGGCAAGTGTTGTGCATGCTATTTCTCAAGTTCCAGGTAAACTAACAATAGACCCGCCAGTTAAAGTAATGTTAGCTGTTTTAATCGACTATATAACAATAAATGAAGAAAATCTAGAAGTCTGGGTCTCAACTAAACAACAGGTTATTCTTTCTCATAATGACTTAACACCTGGTTGGGCAGACCAACTGCTTACACAGTTTGATGCGGCCGCTGAAGAAGCCAAAATGAGAGGGTCTGGTTGGTCAGAGGGCGAAGTCTTAGAGATTAATTAAAACAGTCTAAGTATGCTCCGATTGTTGGCAAGGCTTACATTCCACTACCTCCAGCATTAGTCGCAAAAGAGCAGTTCTAAACATAAAGAATTCGGACAACAAATGTTTTATGTGGTGCGTTCTTGCAAGGCTTCATTACGTCCGCAAAAACGCAGAGAGAGTATCTAACTATGAACCTTACATCAATGATCTTAACTTTAGTGGAATATCCTTTCCTGTTAGCGTGGATCACATTGATCAGTTTGAAGAACAAAACAAACCAATAACTGTTAATATCTACACATGGATGAGGAAACAAATCTGCAACCCATCAGAGTATCCAAAAACAGTCCATCGATTGGCGAACCAGACAAAAGCCATGTTGACTTACTACTGATGTTTTCGCCAACAGGGCTACCACATTACACATTGATACGAGCAATGAATAGACTAATGCGGCATACTTCAAAACAAAAAAATAAACAAGAATTCTGTAGAAAATGTTTAACAAGATTCCATCTGTTCAAGCCGCGAGTGAACATATAAAACATTGTATCAGCCCAGTTGACTGTAATACAGAACTAATTAACGCCCCCACCCGGATCTAAAGTTAGTTTTAAGAACTGGAAACGGATGCAAAATACTCCATAGTTGTTTACGCAGACTTCGAGTCGCTTATTGTTCCTTATGAAGGGCCAGCGCCACAAAAACTTCGAAAACAGTCTTAATGAGTAATCATCAGATTGTTCATTTGCTTTTGTTATTGTCAGGTCGGATGGCGCCCATTCGGAACCAGAATTGTATAGAGGGCCTAATGCTGCAGAATACTTCTTAAAACGCATGCAGCAATTGCGTAACGCCTGTTCTAATAATCTAAACTTATCTGAAATCATAATGACGCCTGAAGACCAACAACAGTATGACTCAAACCACACATTGTTGGATTTGCGGTTTAAAAACTAATGTCTAACAGCGAGGAAGCCAATCCGACAGTAAAGACCATGATCACATTAGCGGAAAGTTCAGAGAGCAGCAAAACAGTAAATGCAATCTTCAACTAAACTTTAATCCTAAGACATGGAAGCTGCCCATCTTCTTTCATAACTTGCGAGGTTACGACTCTCATCTTATAATGCAAGCAGTAACCAGCGACTCCAGGATAACATGCATTGCACAGTCATCAAAAAGTACATGTGTTTCACTTTAAATAACATGTCTTTTTATGACTCTATGCAGCACATGATGGGTTCATTAGAGTCGCTGGCTATGTCCTTAAAGTCCTGCCCAATAACAGAAGAATATTTTTGACTCAACTCTTGTTAGAAAGGGCGTTTACCCTTATGAGTACATGAACAGTTGGGAAAGGTTTGACGAAGATACACTTCCTCCTAAAGTTGCGTTCTGTTCTAGTCTCAGAGGAAAGGACATCAGCGATTCTGATTACCGCATGCTCAAGATGCGTGGCAGAAGTTAGAGTGTAAAACGATGGGAGACTATCATGATTCATACTTGATGGCCGATGTATGTTTGTTGGCGGACGTCTTTGAAAATTACAGAAAGACCTGCATGAAACATTACAGACTGGATCCCGCGCATTATATTTCTGCGCCCGGGATGAGCTGGGATGCTTTCTAAAGTTTACAGGAATACAGATTGATTTATTGTCAGATTTACCAATGATTCAGATGATTGAAAACGGAATTGCGGGGAGGAATTAGTATGGCGTCGCATCATTACTGTAAAGCAAACAACAAATACCTAGACAACTATGATCCAAGTAAAAGGTCTAACTATCTCATGTTTTTAGATGCAAACAATCTGTATGGTTGGGCTATGGCGCAATCCCTTCCATTACGCAACTTTAAAATGTACACTGGCGGCGGTACGAATAATTCAAAAGGCATTAAAGTGGTTGAACAGTTTAACGCCTGATCGACAGCGCGGTTTCATTCTAGAAGTTGACTTAGAATATCCTCAGGAACTCCATGACCTGCATAATGACTACCATTAGCAGCAGAAAGTCTAAAGATGAATCCAAGAGAGCCGCCTAAACTTGTGCCTAATCTTCGCGGCAAAAAAATTATGTCTGTCATTACAGACTTCTACAATTTTATTTAAGACATGGTTTGAAGTTGACGCAGTTCATCGTATGATTGCTTTCGATCAAGAACAGTTCATGAAACCATACATCATGAAGAACACTGATCTCAGAACTAAATCCACAGATGCTTCAGAAAAAGACTTTTTCAAGCTAATGAACAACAGCTGTTTCGGAAAGACTATGGAGAATCCGCACAAGCGTAAAGATGTCAGATTGGTCACTAAAGAGAACGAAGCAATTAAGCTGACTTCAAAACCTAATTATCAGGACTTTAGAAGATTCCATGATCAGCTTTTTGGCATAATGAGAAAAAAAAAGAAAGTCAAATTAGACAAGCCTGTATTTATTGGTTTACTGTTTTAGAATTATCAAAGCTTTTGATGTTAGAATTTTTTTATGACTACTTTAAAACCCTCGTATCCAGAGTCCAGAGTACTTTACACAGATACAGACAGTTTTGTTATAGATAAACCCTACTGAAGACATCTATAAAGACATGGAAATGGAAGTAGCTAAAGGGCATGCGGGATGGTACGACACATCCGATTATCCTAAAGATTCGCCTTTGCATTCATCTGTTAACAAGAAGGTTTTAGGAAAGATGAAGGATGAATTATCTGGAGGGTGATTGGTTTAAGGTCGAAAATGTACAGTATTTCGAGCCAGAAGAAAACCATTAAGAAAGCAAAGGGAATACCTCGCAGTGTTGTGCAGTCAAACGTATCGCATGACAACTACAAAGAAGCATTGTTCAATAAACATACTTTTCATCATGACAACGTAAAACTACGATCTAATCTACATGAGATCAACACAACTGTTGTAACAAAGAAGTCATTAGATAGAACAAACACTAAACGAGTATTTGTTAATCCAGAGTTTTCATATGCAATTGGCACTGGAGAACAGTATAATTACATATCTTCTTCGCCCTCGGTTCATATTTTTCCTGAAATTTATCTAGAAAATCAATCATATAAATCTTCCAATTCATTCAAATTTTTTCTCATGTTTGCTTGACGTGCTCGAATTTTTTTTATTATTTCAAGATATTCTTTTTTCCCATTTTTGATAGTCAAATTTGGGATTTTGGGCTGTAAGTGATCTGGATGCAGTGCCATGTGCCAATGAATCCTCGTAATTGTTTCTTTAACAGCAGAATACGTACCATGTGATTCTCGTATTAATTCCTTAATAGCAGAACACGTATCATATGATTCTCGTTTTAAATTTCCCAAGTTCTCTTTATTTATCATTCTTGTTTCGCTTGTTTCGTTCTGAGCTTCCATTTTAGACTCAAATATATTTATGTAAATTAAAAAATTAATTAAGCAACCGAACTGTATCTGGTGGATTATCTGCAGTTCTTCCTTCACAAAAGATCTTTGAGGAGCTGGTTGTTTTGTTGTGTCAGTTTCTTGTAAATAATACACGGCGGATTCATTTTTTACAATTCTTTTATTTCATACGGATCAACACTCCAAACTGGATCGTTGCCCTGATGCGAGTGTCCCCTTCTGCTTCCCCCGGTAAATAAAGGTACCTTACTTTCAATCCAAATGGCAATAGTTTGCCGGGTGAACTGGAGTCTCCTCAGCAACATTTATTGTTTGTTTTTTGATTGCTTGTACTGGTTTTTAAGCCCTTTAAATTCTTCATTATTCATTGCGCGCAAAACTGAGGGCAGTCTTCTAACCCATTCTGTGTTGCGAGAATTGTCAATCAGCTCTCTGTAATACTGGTAGGAGAAAAATCTTTCAGATAACTGTTTGTTAAAGTTTTCAACTAAAGCCTGTGATCTGTGAACTCCTGGGATGCCTCTTTTAATGGTAACTCTATGTTTTAACAATAATTGATTCACTCGGCCTTTTAAATTCTTTTCCATCATCGACTTGAATCATGCGAGATAAGTAACGGACCTCGTTGGTATTTAGTTGTATGGCAACAGCAACAGCAGAAGCACTCTTTTGTGTTAATGGTTCCGCATCTTTGTATCTTGAAGCTACGTCAATGACTGTGAGTGCGTACTTAAATCTTTTTCGTCTAATCGTATCATGGGGTAAATATAGAAGATCCATTTGATGGGTGTCGTTCGGTATTGTATTCACAAAGTGTGGTCTCTGTATTTGTCTAGGCGCAGGTAGATAAATTTGCCAATCGCTTGTTTAGATAACCATTCCTTTGCTGTTTGTTCACTGACTCCTGCTGCTTGGCTTAGCTTTTTAATTGCCGTGATTCCCATCCAATATCCTTTTGGCGAATAATAGATTTTGTCCATTTTTATTCAGCCAATATTATGCGCAACAAAATACACAACGGTCATGCCAAAGACGAATAACACGATTTTCTTGCATCTTTTGTTTTTCTGATGGTTGATAAAAGTCGCTGAATTTTGGTAGGGGCAATGTCTCGACTGGTTTGCCTGTTACAAGATAATATTCTTTTATTGCTTGGTCAACATTTTTAAATGTGTAAGCCGCATGTCCCTGTTTTTTCAGTTTGTTATTAATGAAATCTAACTGCTCAATTCTCTGCTTTTCATAGTTATCTTGTGCAGCTGCTAGTTGCTCCATAGCTTTGTTATGTCTTTTTCTCTCACCGTCATCCCGCAGTTTACTAAATGCGTAATTACTTCCGCTAAAAGCAAGCGCATTAACCACAGCGCCGCCTAACATCATTACGAATGAAGCCATTTTTATAAATGTGTTTTTTTAATTTACATATTGATACTGTCAGGAATTATTCCTTGCTTAACTAGAAAATCTTTCGTAGCAAATGAAGCTGCTATAACAGCAATCAGCTTTGCCAAATCCTCAAAGTCTAGTTTGCCAAAATCAGCCGTTTTATTTTTAACAGGCTTTTACCAAGCATTGTGTATCCTATACTTAGACCACCAATAACAGCAGAATGGTATACAAGATTGGTTACAGTCTTTTCGGCGCTCATTTTTAAAAACAAAATAATAATTATATTTAGTAATAAAACATGAACAGCGATGATCTACTACAGCTACAGAGCGACCTAATCCATCTTGGACTTACAAATGAAGAAGTTGATGACCAAGCTGTTATGCCCCAAAAGGAGAGGTTGTATTCTTTGGCAGCATGTGGAAAAACAAAACAGTTCCTCGGCAATGAATTCAGCATAGAACAAATTCAACAGATGTCGCCACAAGACATTATAAAGTATCATAACAGGTATGAAGCGCAACTAGGATCAAGAATGGTAAAAAGTGTAGGACAAACGGTTCTTAGTTTGTACACTAAACTAGTTAGTAGATTTGTTCCCATTGATTCTGAACAAGATTTTATGTATGATTTAACGCAGGATCCAGTTTTAACAAAGTCATTAGAGTCTCTAGGATGTGATCTGTATTACAGATTTGGAACATTATTATCGCCGCTAATCATGGGATTAATTACTTTTAATCATATAGATTTTATTTCCCTTCAAAATGACCGAGCCAGAAAATCATCAGAATCAGAATCAGAAAACATTGAATCAGGTGAAAGTGGTCTGTAAACCCCCTCATCCTGGACGCATTGCAGCAGGAAAAAAATTAGCAGAGTGGAACAAACAAAAAAAATTACAGTTACAATCACAGAATGAAAAAGTGCCAGAGCCGCAGCCAGTTGTTTCAATGCCGGCTATAAAAACGCCAGAACAAGTTGATTCGAGGCCTACAACACCAGGGGTGCCTACACCGCCAAAGTCTTCATATTTTCTTAAAGCAATTGTCATTTTTGGCGGCATTGCTGTTGGGGGCGGTTATTACGGTTATAAAATATATAAACAAAGACAGCGAAAACCGAAGCAGTCAAAAAAATCTCAACCACTAAATATAGAAGCTGAACACAACAGCATGCCAGAACCGCCAACAACAAAAGATCATTTTGATCCATTTCAGATGCAATAATACTTTAAGAACTTAATAAATAATTATAAGTTGACTTGAGTAAGAACTTGGTTGTACTTAGAGGATGACTTAGTTATGACTTGAGGGACTTGATCAAGAACTTGAGGGGCTTGATCAAGAACTTATTAAGAACTTGAGGCGACTTAAGTAGAAACGTAGAGTAACTTAATTAAGAACTTGATTAAGAACTTGGGGGTAACTTAATTAAGAACCTTATTAAGAACTTGGGGTGACTTGATTAAGAACTTAATTAAGAACTTGGGGTAACTTGGGGTGACTTAGGTGAAGGTGACAAGTGTTTCAAAGCTCGTCTACAGCAGGAGGAGTGCATGCATGTGTGTGGGTGTGAGAAGGGGAGAGGGAGTGTGTGTGTGTGTGCGGTGTACACAGAGCTTTATTATTCGTCATGTGTAACACCACTTGGTGCAAGACAGCACTTGCGTTTTTTGTGATTGGCGTTGAAGCAAAACACAAACACGAAGCACAAACAATAACACAGCCGAAGCAGGGCAGGCGCAAATCACAGCCTGCCGAATCACAGCCTAAAATAGAACCGCTCACAGCGTGAACGGTTGGCCTACTTGCTGGCATTCTTACTCCTGCCGGCTTTGTGGGTCAATCGGCAGACTCTGCCGATTGGCCTAGTTTTGTTGGGATCGTTACTATATTTAGAGCCACGTCATTTACTATTTTTGAAACCATACATGCATGATCGTTACTATATTTAGAGCCACGTCATTTACTATTTTTGAAACCGTACATGCATGATCGTTACTATATTTAGAGCCACGTCATTTACTATTTTTGAAACCGTACATGCATGATCGTTACTATATTTAAATACTTGTCTAACAGTACACACATAGTGTGATACTTCTGTTGTTACGCACAAACAAGCACTGTATGTCTAAGACTAGGGCTGTTGGCGCTCTGATGTGAGAGGAATATGCGACGCTTCTGACCAGTACTTTTTCTACTCTTCGATCTGAAGCATCTCTTCGATTTGCTTCAGTTTGCTCATGATAAAACTGATTGGTAAACCAACCGTGTTAAATCGCGGAAATGCATAAAGCGATTTGGCAACGGTACGTAGTCTACGCGCATGAACATCAGAATAGCCAGTTTTTTCTTCTAGCCGCTGAGCCCACCCAACATGAAATCTTTTTACAAACACCTTTTTTCACTAAGAAACACCGCGTCTTTCCGCCACAGTCCCAGTAAAGCTCGGCACTTGAATCAACAAGACGTAGTATCTTCGCGTTCAAGAATGTTTTTTTCTAATCGCACCATAATGTTGCAACTAGTCCGTCTGCATTGAAGCCCATGGATAAACTGAAAGGCGCTGAATGGTTTGTGATTCAAGAAGTTCTATCTCTTCAGAAAAGATACTATCTCGCAACATTGAAATAAAATCAACCAACACAAACAACTGAAAACGTCTTCACACCCCCGCAGCACTGGGAGAAATGACACTAGGCTAGGTTGCTAACAACACAAGTGTTGGGCGGAAATGTCGTCACTGTTACTAATCAGCTGATTCTATCTAGTCTTGTGATTGGGGGAAGGCAAGAAACATGTTTTGATATGTTTTATGAAAGGCGGGAATGACTGAGTCTCTTCGCCGGTAATTGCCCCCTTGCCAAAGTCATAAGACCCAACGACACAAATTAAGTGATCAGGCGACAGCATAATGGTGGGGCTCTGTATTTCCATGCATAGGTCAACCCGGAGATAAGAAAATCCGATCCCCCCCTTAACTCATTAAGCTCTCTGGTTTCAGAACTCCGCACAATAAGTAAGGCTGGCCAAATCATGTTTGTCTGTCTGTCTACTCGTTTTATGCATTTGATGCATATATGCGTGAAAATTATGTTATTGAAAACAAACAAGAAAAACAAAGGATTAAGCAAAAACTAAGTTTAGTAAATTAGTATTGAAAACGGATAATCCTACCCAGTATGTTTGTTTGTAAATAATCGTTATTTTTTGGTTATTGAAGTCTTACTTGTCAGAGAACGTAAAAACACGGATTCTGGCGTCATCCGCTCGAAACTGGTTGAGAGCGGATGAGCCAGAATCCGTGTTTTTACGTTCTCTGATGTCAAAGGGGAAGAAGGCTTACTTCACACCGGTAGAAAGTTTACGCGCCACGGAATCCCCCGCACGTGCCTGAATCGTTTTGCACGTGTTTTTGTCAACACTATTGCTGACTGTGCGAACCATGGCACTGACAGTCACTGGAATTCGTTTCATAGTATGCAAGATAGGTGTTCGAATGACACTTTTTCTCTCGTTTTTTGAACATGATGTGAACATATGCCGATTGACTACATGCCTATGTGACCACATGCCGGTAAGATCACATGCCAATGTGACCACATGTCATTTTGACCCAATGGCTCACAACCACATGTGGTCACATCGGCAAGACTTAGTGGTCACATAGGCAAGTGGTCACATTGGCAAGTCGACCATTCTTTGGTAAAATACTGAAAATCACGGTCACATCGACACTTGGTCACAACGACACTTGGACACAACGACACGTGGTCACAACATGTGGTCACAACGATACTTGCTCACATCGACATGACCCTGTTTGGATGATAAAATAAAAACTGTTCCCCTCATAACGCGGGCAGTGTGAGTCTTTTTAATAAAAAGAAAATCGCTTTCGGGACGTTAAATTATGCAGCCAGAAGGTGACACACGCAGATCTCTTTTGCACGTGTGCAGCGCGGACAATGATGGCTGGAACTGATGGCTGGCTACCTGTCAGCTGGCCAGTGAGTGACCCGCCAGGCTGCCGTCTCTGTGTTCTGTGCGACTGGGTCAGCAACCTGCAAGTACTGCCGTGCCAAATATACTTTTTCTACGCTGACAGCAAACGCTCTGGACACTGCAGTAGCGCTTTTTCACGTACTCTGTAAACAATATCTCCTGGAACTCTGGCCAACGCGCCTACTCAGCTGGCTGGGCAGAATACATCACTTCTCGTTTTCCCCGGCCAGCAGTGCCACACACTTTGTCATGACTTTCCCTTTGGTTTTTGACAGATTAGTGAGTGTCAGCCTCAGTAACGTTCGAATATATGAATATTCTTCAGGGACTTTTTCGTTGTTGTTGTTTTTGTTTTTGTTGTGACAATCCTGTTTCAATTTTTTTTAATCAATATCATTTCCGCCGGATAAAAGGGACAAACAAAATACGAGGCAAAACACGACGCGTTTCGACCTCTTTAGTCTTCTCCAGGCAAGACAGACAACATTCAGGACAGTGAAAACGAAGAACGAGCAATCACTTCTTTTCTCAAATTGGGTGCAAAATAAACCTTTCTCCACTATGCTATTGGATAAACATGTGTTGTCGTTCATTTTCCGTTGTTTTTTTTTTCGGGAGAAAATCTAAAGGGACACTACTTCAAAACAATCTCTGCAACATGGACAGTGAGTGTAGCTGGATTGTAGTATGATCTGAGTGGGGTGGGAAAGGGATGGATGGATGCGCACAGTCGCCACGGGCACTAACGGTGGTAGTTCTTCCTGAGGAGTGATTTTGGCGTGTCACACTAGCGTGAGAATCAAAATAAACCTTTTCCTACATTGCTATTGGATAAACATGTCTTGTTCCGGGGAAAAATTATATTTTTTAGATGGATTCGTAAATTTGTTGTTTTTATTTGTTGAATAGGCACATTCATGCATTTGCAAAAGAGTATCTGTTTGTTGCTCTCTGTCTGTCTGTCTGTCTGTCTGTCTGTCTCTCTCTCTCTCTTTCTCTGTGTGTGTGTGTATGTGTGTGTGTGTGTGTGTGTGTGTGTGTGTGTGTGTGTGTGTGTGATTCATTTAACGTCTTTCCACTAATCGTGATATTAGACGAGTGTGTGTGTGTGTGTGTGGTGTGTGTGTGTGTGTGTGTGTGTGTGTGTGTGTGTGTGTGTGTGGGTGTGTGTGTGTGAACTGCATGGTATTGTCGTTTATACAGTATATTTGTTTAGCCGTTTAATAACACAACTTTCACGCTCTCCCATAATTCAGAAACAGTCTCTCAAAATGGCTTAAAACACACACACACACACACACACACACACACACACACACACACACACACACACACACACACACACACACACACACACACATAAAATGCTACTGAGTGTCACAGTCTTCTCTTGCACAATAGTTATAGGTCTGTCTATAAATTGTCAGCTGCACCAGCTGCCTCACTCAAATCAAAATAGCTGTAGCTTCCGTCCTGCTCATCAGCCACAGTTGGAAACACAGCTTCGGGTTGTGGATCAAACCCAAAGAGAGCAAAGTCCAGCATCAGCATGTCTTGAACTTGCAGTTTCTCTTCTGGAGGGATGGAGGCGAAGGCTTCTCTCAGTGCTTCCGTTTTCTGGCGTTTCTGCTCCGCTTTGTTGTCTGATCTGTTCAGAGCTTTGAGGGCCAGCTTGACGAAGTCCTCCATGGAGATGGTTTCCGCTTCCTGGGCTGTCACCGGAAGGGGCTCCTTCTTGCTGATGATGCCCCGGATGTGCCACTTCTTCCACAGACGTAGACACGCCTCATGCATGGTCATACACAGCCTGATTTTACTTTTCATGTTGCGCAGCACCCATCCTGCGTTGTTTGGAATGGTGCGGTTGTCGAAGTTCTTTGGGATTTTGTCCTTGGGAAGGTGGTGACCTCAAACAGAAAGGTCATGTCCTCCATCAGAGTCTCCAAGTGTCCGATGTAGGTGTAGTTGACGTTGCATACGTCACAGTGATCGTGGGTGGGAATGAAATGTCCGTTGCGGTTTTGTCCGGTTTTCTGTGAGTGTATGACGTAACGGACGTATTCCAGAAATGTGACGTCATGGCCACAGCGAAGGCTGGTATCACTAGGGTTGAACCGTAAATTCCGGATGATATATTTCCCCTTGATGTTCCAGAACAGCGTATTGGGACTGAACAGTTTGTCCACATAGGCTGACAGAAGGCGGTAATACGGGTCACGAACAAACAGAAACTTCACTTCACCCTCCGCCTTCCCAGCCAGTTCTTGCTGGACTTTAATGCCCAGCTCTTTCCTGCGCCGATTCAAAGAACCAAAAACCTGATGCCACGTGGTGGAACCCGTTTTTTCGATTGGACAGTAATGCAGGCTGACATTTAGCAGTGGCCAATGAGCGTCCAGAGTTATCCTTCGCGTTGGAAGGGGGTGGAACCTGGCGGACTGCTTGTACTGTTTGCAGGCTTGCTGTAAAATGGTCCGTCGCTGCTGGAAGCGCTGGGAAATTTCCTGGTGGCTGAGGGGGTGGGGCGTGTCCCATGAGGTCACCATCTTTATCTGGGAGAAACAGACGTGAGCACTGAAGTGTGTGTTCCATCAATAGGCGTGTGTGTGTGCGTGCGTGCGTGCGTGTGTGCGTGCGTGCGCGCGCGCGTGTGAGTGTGTGTGTGCGTGTGTGTGGTGTGTGTGTGTGTGTGTGTGTGTGTGTGTGTGTGTGTGTGTGTGTGTGTGTGTGTGTGTGTATGTATGTGTGTGCGCGTGCGCGCGCGCGTGCATATGCGTGTGTGTATGTGTGTGTGTGGTATGAGAGACAGCGAGAGGGGGAGAGACAGGGAGAGAGAGAGAGAGTGAGAGAGAAAGGAGAGAGACAGAGAAGAAGAACAACAACAACAACAAGAACAAGAAGGAGGATGAGGAGGAAGAGGAGGAGAAGGAGGTTATTAAAAAAGTATTATCAACATGGCTTGAGAAGGAATGAACAGTGATTCATGAGACAGTCTTGTTCAAGTACACCAGCGTGTATTGGTATTCAATGTTCTTGTTCATAAAGCGATATTGGTTTTCAAGTCAGCGAGGAAAAGGAGATACTGTTGCTGAGAGAGAGAGAGAGAGAGAGAGAGAGAGAGAGAGAGAGAGAGAGAGAGAGAGAGAGAGAGAGAGAACAGTTCGGACTCACTATGTTTTTAAATTCTAGGGAACTAAATTCATCGCCCCGTTTTTTCAGCCATGATAAGAAAGTTAAAAACGTAGCTATAGCTTGGACCACGTACAACGTTTTGAGCGACAGTTACACGAAGAGTCCACACAACTGCACGGGGTCATCATAAACCATATCATGGCATGGTGTGGTTTTTACCTGTTGTGTGTATTTTTGAGATTTCAGGTTAGTTAGAGTCTGGATGCTAAAGATGTCAAAGATAAAAACTACGTTTTACGGCCACACGTTCTATCAAATGAGTTCATTTTGATTGTCAAACGTTATCTGCCATTGTAGACATCTTACAAGAACGGCACACGCCTCCCACGGGTTTGTAATATAGGCGCCTTTTGTAACATAAAGCTTGTTATAATTAAAACAAAGTTTAAAATACTGAGAAACCAAAGACCACTTCGAGATCACGTCCCCTATTTTTGATTTCGGGAGCCTTTCTTATTTTTCCCTTACAAAAAGACGAAGAGTATCCTCCTGGAATGACCATGGTCCTTCCATGCTTCCTAGTGATCAGACAACGCATTCAATCCTTTCTGCAAATCACTGACTGTTCCTCCATGAAGGACAGTATCGTCCACAAAAGCGGAAACATTTTCAGCAAAACCTTTTGTCGTGTTGGTTTAATCCAAATGCTTTGACCATACGAACAAGACACTTGAGTCCGTTTATTCGTGTCGACATGTTAGCCTGTTAAATCCTCAATATGTTGGAAACATATAGTAAAGGGTACAAATTCTCACCATGTCGAACTCCCAAGTCAAATACAGATTACTGATCTGCGTCCTGAATGCAAGATTTTGCTTCACACCTCTTTCATAATGGATAATCTCTGACCCCTGAATCCAGAATTCAATACTTTTTTTTTTTGCCATAGAAAGGTCCTATTCACATACTGCTAGCGGGGGCCGGAATAGCACAGTGGTAGGGTGGCGGACTCGTAATCTTGGTGATCCTGGGGTTGCGGGTACGAATCTCCGCCGGGCCGTTTCCCACGGAGTTAACATTGGTTCCGACTCCATTTCCCATGCAGTCCTTCGAATGAGACTATAAATCGAGGTTCCGTGTGTGAACGCACACATTACATCTTGCGCACACGTAAAATCCCAACACCAACTTTCGGAAAAGAGAGGCCAATTTGGCCATTGGTGTGGATGACACGTTACACATAACATGCACCTTCCCCGGAAGTTGGAGTATGGCTGCCTTAATGGCGGGATTTTAAGAAAAAAACGATTATACACACAAAACTCCACCCCCTTTGTCGGATAGATGGGATAAATCGTTACCTGTCTATACAGGGAATGTCTAAAGGAGTATCAGCCTGCGTATGCGAGGGAAAAAAACCACCAAACATACTGCTAGCTTTTTCGTAAATCGACGATGCGGCATTGCAGTCAACGCAGACTCCTCCAACTCCAACAGGAACTTTTAGAATATGACGTCACAGAAATGCAACCATAGTACAACGCATGATACAGTTCATATGAGAAAAAAAAGTCAACTAATGCGTGTCCTTCATTGTTCTCAGATCAATCTTGTTGCCTCGTTTTGATTGTTCTTGAACCGTGTTGTAAGCCTTGACACATAACCAGTCAAGCTGTATACAACTGCGTGATACAGTTGGTCAGTGCCTTTAGCTGAGGCGTTGGTCAATGCCTTTAGCTGCCATTAATTTTACAGAAGACAGACCCTTTTTTTGCATTCAAGTTCATTATTTTATCATGTTTTCTTAAGATCAGCATTCTGTTAAAGCCTATGCCCATATTGTGTAGGCTGTCAATTG
>CM031608.1:15751140-15776140 GCA_018398815.1 Conus ventricosus
TCTTTACTTTAATGCCGATCCAATATTGTGACTTTAGACCTGCAGAAAATGAATCAGATGCAGAGGTTTCAGACTCACACAGGGGTCAGGCTTATCAGTAATGAAAATACAAAATTTTGAATACGAAATGAACATATCATTACAATAAAATGGGAGATGAGGGATGAGGTTAAGGGCGGAGTAAGGAAGGCAGGGTGTGCATCCATGTATAATTAATACAGTTATTTATCTAAAAACCGTCTCTGTGTGTGGATTGTAGGAGACTGGAGCACAGGGACTAAAAGAGGGGGCATTGGGTGTAAAGGTGGAGGTGAAAAAATGACATGTTTAAGAAAGGTATGGCATCATACCAGCTGAGTTGACCGGTCTGTTTCAGATTTCCCCAGGATTACAGATAGTTTCTATTATTTTGGCAGTAACGTAAAAATTGCCATGTTGTCAACATTTTCTTTTTAAGATTGCTTAGGTCTGTTAAAATTGTCCATTTGAAGTAGCTTCACTCGCTTCATTCTTCCCAAATCATGAAATCATCTTGACTTATTTAGCTCTGTTTGGCAAGGTGTCGCGGCACATATTTTGTCTTGGATCTATGTTAGATCTGGGAGAGTTTTCATGGCGCTGTGTGTGTGTTGTGCTGAGTAGCGTGCCGTCGGTTGAGTGTACTGTTTGAAATTTTGTGTAGCGCGCGCTGTGTGCATCCCGCGGCGTCGCTCCGTGTGTGGTGAACTGGGGAGGCCCTGGATTTGTCAGATGCAATGATAAGCTCGGACGTGTGACATCCTGTTGGATGTACCGTATAGCCTAGTAGTAACTGTTTTGTTACTCGAAATCTTTGCCGCACTTTTGTGTGGGGTTTATACAGTCATCAGGGGAAGTGGTGCCTTCCATGTAAGTAATTTTTGTAGGATAAAAGGTTGTTTTTTTTGGTGATAGTGATAGTTGTTCGTGCGTTCTGTGCAGTTTGTGTTTGTGGTAAAGGGGGGGAGGGGAAAACTTGGATGAAAAAGGGGGAATGGAAGGGAGGGGGGAAGGTGTTGGTGGAGTTTGATGTATTTTTCATGCTCTTTTTCATTTGCCTTTAATTTCGATCATCCTTTCATTCATTACCTTACACAGTTACAGTCGTGTTTCACCCATCGTGTTATTTAGATCTGTATAACTGATTCGGTACTGGAATGTGCTACGTTCAGGATAATAGTTTTGTGAGTTTTAATGTGAAGATTTGTTTCGCCGTGGTTTCATTTTCTCTGAGTTCGAAAGTGAATTGTGTGAGAAAGGACATGAGAAGAAGAATGTGGAATAAGAGCTGAAAGGTTTATTTGTTTATATTAGGAGTGAAGTTTTTAACACCGGGCGTTTCAGGCCTGAAGTTTGTGTGCGTGAATCTGCTGTCTGGGACGGCAAATAGCGGCCAGCATCTCGCCGCCAGACTGCGGACCGGAGCCAGGCAAGCGGGAACGCGGGGGTCCTTGCGTCACCAGAGTCGGCTGTTGCTGATCGACGCTCCTACATCCCGGTTGCTGTTGGGTCGTCCGGTGGCATTCCGCAGAGGGGAGAGGGTGGAATCTTCCTCGCCCTGCCTACACCTTCACCACTCAGGTTGGAGTGATTCTTCCTTCTAGCCTACTTCTTCGTCATTCCCCTAGCCTTTGCCCTTCCTACGACACCGCTCTACTGCCTGCGGTTAAGGGTGGCAAGGGGAGATGATCGCATCGTAAACGATCACCCATCATCATCCATCACCCTGTCTTGATTCTGCCCTTCATTACCGTTCTACGCTTACGGTGCGGGTAGTCAAAGGGAGATCATCATCCCATCGTCTGTGCATATCTTTGTGACATCAGCAATTTGTGAATGTGCCGTGGGGGATTGGAACCACTGCAACGTGATTTTTGTCAGTATAGTGTGTGACCAGAATCGAGAGCTACCTATGCTGGCCGGTCTGTTTTATATGTAAACCATTAAGCAGCGCCAGTTCCTAAATAAGTTTTGTGCTCTGCTGAAGTTGGACATATTGAGTGTTCTATTGGTGTATGGTTGATGTATGCACTGGCATTGTTATTTGGGTGTTGTAATTTGATATTTTCATCCCCCATGCAATCATTACTGTAACATATTGTCACCATTGCCCTTCTTTTATCATTGTTATTATTGCAGCTGAGCACCAGGTCCGGGTGTCACCTCCAGCGTTCATTTCATTCTGATTACTCTCATTTCATGTCCCTCATATCGCTTATCAATATATTTTTTAAATTATATTTTGTTGTTTGTTATGTGTTGCTAATTAGTTAATAAAATTTTCTTTGTGGTGTTAAGCTTTCACTGTGAGTTCCTGACTCCTTCTGTATGAGAGGGTAGGTCCTATCCTAAACGGGTCGGGCGCGACACAAGGTATATCTTAAAGTGGACTATGCTGGTCCAATATCTAGTTATATACATGTTTTTCTTTTTTATCTGCCTCTGTGTCTGATAGAAACCACATTGAGTGGCCCAGGCCTCACAGAACGTTGCTTGTGTCTGATAGAAACCACATTGAATGGCCCAGGCCTCACAGAACGTTGCTTGTGTCTGATAGAAACCACATTGAGTGGCCCAGGCCTCACAGAACGTTGCTTGTGTCTGATAGAAACCACATTGAATGGCCCAGGCCTCACAGAACGTTGCTTTAGTTGAATGTATTATCATTTAGCATTCACTTTTATCTGAGTGTAAAGCAGTCAATGTACATGGCAAACATTTGAAAGAAACGAAGAGTTTTGTAAATATTGGAGCTATTACTGAAAGTGTTAATCACATATTTACGGCCGTTACAATTGGGTGACATTGGTACTCGTGCAATGACTGGAAAGTCATCATAATCTTTATCATTTCACCAAGTTTGACGATGGTATTACCTACACCTGTCTAGAAAATGCCAGCGCAAAAGCTTACCCTGGATACACACATTCATGCTCGCACACATACAGGCACGCGTACACAAACCACACACACACACACACACACACACACACACACACACACACACACACACACATCACACAAAGGCAACCGAAACCGCTTATTTATATAGATTCATCTATTAACACATTTGAGTCAATATGACAGAGACAGATATCAGATGGACCAATATCAAAGATCAAAGGACGGTAATCAAAGAAGTGAATAATTGTTCAAATGCATTTCGATCAGGTCATGGTACACTGGTTCAAATTGATCAATCAATGTTCAAGAAATGAACTGGCCCAATCCTGTAAAGTGAACAAAGGAGTGGTTTATGGTGAGCTGTCAACCACTCGTGCAATGTATGTTTGTAGACATTTGTCTAGAATGCAAAGCAGCTGACTCACTAATAAAGGATTTAGGATCGCCACAATCCCTTACTTACAAGCGGTATTGGTAGTACCAACCATTGGGATCTTTCTTGCAGTTTGTTACTCTGACCCGGCCTGCTCTCTCTGTCGGACTGTGCCGTTCATGGAGCCTTAACTGGACAGTTAGTCAGACAGAAACTTCAGCTGTGTCACGTTGATCTACCCACTCTTTATCTTCCATTCCACGGTGGGAAGGCAGCCAGAGAAAGTGACACTACTACCTCTTACACCGTTACAGACAGTTGAGGAATTCAGTTCTTTTTATTTCAGTTGTCATTTGGGGTCTCTTTTCCTGACGTAAGGATCCAACGGCATGCAGAAGTCGAGTCTGTATAAAGTAACACTTTTGTATTTTCGCTAGGAAGTGTGTGTTTGTGCGTGCATGCGTGCGTGCGTGTGTGTATGTATGTGTGTGTGTGTGTGTGTGTGTGTGTGTGTGTGTGTGTGTTTTCCAGTGAGCATGTGTGATTTTAAATCCAATTTTCCACTCTGAATTCTATGGTTTTAAATTATCTGTTTACATTCTGAAAAAAATAGGAACAATTCATTTACGAAGTGACTCAGATGTTAAACACAATATTTTCATTCTATTTATTTTGACATTTGACTGTGCAGAGGTATACTGATTTATTGTGTCCACACTTCTGTATATCTGGGAGCAGACAAAAATCAACAACATCATTTAACGTCAGTTTGAAAGTGAGGTGACAGCAGGAGGACAGAGAAGCAGAGTGGGAAGCGAAATGATCATCCATCCGCCGGAGTTAAGGGACAAAGGAATCACAAGACAAAACACGACGCGTTTCGACCTTTTTAGTCTTCTCCAGGCAAGATAAACAGCCTTTAGGACAATGAAGACGAAGAACGAACAATCACTCATCTTCTCAAATTGAGCGCAAACTCCATCTCCATTTTACTCGTTCTTCGTTTTCATTGTCCTGAATGTGGGTCATCTTGCCTATATAAGAAGATCAAAGAGTACGAAACGCGTCGTGTTTGTCTTGTAGTTTGCTTGCCCCTTCTGTCCGGTGGGTAAGTCATAATTTCTCTCTGAATTTATTTATTGTTTCAGTGTTATCGTGCACAGCGACTAGTTCTTTCGAGTTGTTTAGTCATCTGATGCCAGGTTATCTTTTCTCTTTACAAATCAGCCTACATCACAGTGTAGCCAGATGCTACCGGCTATACTTATCACTTGTTCACCCTTTTGCAAATGAAATGTTTGGTGCCAGAGTTTTCTTCCCCCTTATCTCCCTTCATTGATGAATCTTGATGCTGTGTACAAATTTTAAAATGTAAATGCTTCAGAACTTAAAAAATTGTAAAATATGCATTACTGAAGCAACAAAAAAAATGATATGATTTATTCATTACAATAATGTTAAATCGGAAAGCCTGTGTATTCTCTACATGGATATTTTTGCACACTTGAAATTTCGGCGCCATTTCGAATCTCTGCTGGTCAAATCTTCAATATAATGTGAGGAAAAACTGTAGAGTCAAAAACCTTTACATTTAAATGTAAATTTTGTAAGCTCTCATTTCGTATATTGCATGTTAAGTATATTTTCTGCATAAGCTTGCGACTATACGAAATGACGGACAGCGCCAACTTCTCTTGAACAGTCGCCTTTTTCGTTCCACTCTTCGCCATTGTCGGAGATTTTGGCTAAATTCTACGACATTCAGACTTTTCAATTCAAATCCTGTTAATCATTCCATTTCTGTGATAAATACAATTGAAACTGTAACAAGATTATTATTCGACAGTCCGTTTCAACAGAATATTTTCTCAAAGAAAGTTATATCAAAAGCTGATGTCGGCGGCTAGGCAAGGAGAAAAGTCAGTTGTGGTTTGTACTCAGACACTGTTTTGGAAAATCAAATTTATATGAATGGGAAGTTTCATATGCCTGCCATTCATTCATTATACAATATTTTATGCTGTTCGGTATTCATTATCGCAATGGGGAAAATACAGTAGAAATTGGTTCATTCTCTGACTTTAATTGCCAGTAATTCAGTACTATAAAAAAGATTATCAAAAGCAATATATTTCATTTTATTCTTTTGGTTCTGAGGCTTCCATCAAGAGTTGATATGGTTGAATACTTTGAATAGACTGCGGGCTAGCCAACATGGGAGCTGCGACAGAAAGTACAATTCTATGGCAGTTCCAGCCTCACTAAGCCTAGGCCCTTTTGTCTACAGCACCGAGTTGCTGGCTTTGCGGTCCGGTTTTCTGCTGTATACAAAGAAAGCGCTGAGATGTTTCAAGTCAGTTCCCTGCGGGGTGACATGGCAACGAACACCAAGAGAGAGGGCAGCTCTTCTCTAAGGACACTAATGTGAGAAATCAACACCGAACCTTCCAGCTGTCTGGGTGACGGTGGGTCTAGCCTGTGTCGCCGGGGGACGGCTCCTAGAGATGTGGCGATGGAGCACTGCCTGACTGCGATTACCGTGGCCTGGGTTGCGGGCAGGACATGGAGGCACCCCTCTCGGTGTTAAGCTGAAAATTAACCTCTTGGCCGTCGTCTTGGTGGACCATAGACAGGACTCGTGCAAAGCTCCAGCAACTTTCGTCCTGCTTCCTCTTTGGGGTGGTCTCACGCTGCACAGGACCATCGCCGCTACCCCAGCATGAAGAAGGCCGCCTGGTGGCCCAGCAGACAGACCTTTTGAGGGGAAAGAGGCGAAGAAAACCGACGCGAAGTTCACACGGAACCAGACCTGAGACAGCAACAGACGGAATCAGACACAACCGCCAACAACAACTGCAGCCACGAAAAATATAGTCTTCGATCTGTGAGTATCCACGGTCCTTCAGGGCCTCTGGGAAATAGGACGTTTATTCAAATAATTTATTAAACTCGAGATGTTGCGCGGTCCTGGAGCTCTGGAAGCCGAATAAAGGGAATAGACTCCGGTTGATAGTTGAATACAGGGAAGAAACTTCGGCTCTGGTAGCTGCATAAAGGGAAGGAACTTCACTTCGTTCTCTCGGCGTGTTCCTTCACCGGCTGTGCTCCCTTGGTTTCTGAACGCACCACCGCCTGTCTGTCTTCGCCTGCACTCCGACCACTCCACGCCGTCACAGCACGATTTGAAATGACCTGGCAGATACAGTCTGCAATACTTTGCACATATACCACTGAATAGTCAGCAGCTTCACGTATAATTCTGCTGCCTAATTTAAGCAGGACAGTTTGCTGTCTGCTCCTTACTTCCAAAATGTAATCGCGACCTGCTTTTTCTGCAAATTTCCTGAAACTCTCCGAAACTCTCTGAAACCCCTTGAAACTTCCCCGACAAACTTCCCCTTACGTCCCCCTCCGCACCCCCCCCCCCCCTCAAACGTCTCCAAAACTCCCCCTCCCCCCTTCCCATTTTAGTACAAGCAGCATGTACCTGCCTACATATTACACTTTAGAGACCTGGTATTTACAGAGAAGAAGAGGTGGCAGAGTGGTTAAGACGTTCGCCTGCCAATCCAACGCGTGAGAAGTGCATGGGTTCGAGCCCTGCCTTTCTCGCCCTTTCTTTCCCAGTTTGAATGACAAATCGAACTGAACGTCAAGTCCTTCGGATGGGGACTATAAGCGAGTCGGACCCGTGTGCCTTCCTGGCCCCTGCACACGTTAAAGAACCCACGGCAGTCGAAAATCGAAAAGAGTAGGGGGGTTCCCCGCTGCCCTGGCAAAATTGATGTAAATTGAAGATAGCCGCCTGGTATTTCTTACCAAGCCACAAAAATCGTCACTTACTGTTGTCGTGTGCCATCGTGTACCGGTGGAAGTGGAGGACACGTATAAACATCGCATGCATCCTATGTGAGAAACTGGAGGAATAAATGAGATAAATGAAAATGAGTGACTGAGAAACTGGAGGAATAAATGAGATAAATGAAAATGAGTGACTGATATTTGAATGGTACGGGAAACGACTGAATGAGCGCCAGTAGGCTGCTCTTCGGCCGGCTCTACCTGGGTAGGCAGCCCGTTGAGTGAGTGAGGTAGTGTGTTATTGTAAAGCGCTTAGAGCTTGGTCTGTGACCGAGGATAGGCGCTATATAAATACCCAATATAATATAATAATACACCAACATTGCAAAGGAAGCAGGTTGAGTAAGCAAAACAGCAAGAAACCAATCAACCCAAATCAGAGCCTTATAACCAACTGATGGCAAGTCGTTGCTGTCTTTGGAAACAATTGTTATGAAATTTTAGCGACACACACACACACACACACACACTCACACACACACACACATGTGCGTGCGCGCGCGTGCACGCACACACACACACACACACACACACACTGTGTGTGTGTGTGTGTGTGTGTGTGAACGTCACGCAAGCATAGATATGCCTTTCTGAAAAAAAAAAATCGAACTCACGGCTAGCCGAGAAAAATACAGACGCCTCAAACATAAGTAAACAAAAAATAGATTACACTTTGATCTGCAGTTTCTTTTAGCTGTCGAAGATAATCCGACAAACAAATCATTTCACAATAAACAGAGTGCTGTGAAACAAAATTTGACATTCCTTAAAATCACTTTATATGTGCGTGAATTTTACCATAACCTACTTTGTTCACTCTCTTTCTCTCCCTCTCCCTTCCCCCATCCCTCACTCCCTCTTTCTTTCTCCCTCTCTCTCTCTCTCTCTCTCTCTCTCTCTCACAATTTTCCTTAAACAAATGATGTAAACTAAGAGTAGCGATTCCATTCATTAAACATGAATTTGTTTCCATTTCCCGTGTTTTTGCACAAGGGGTTTTTTTTTTTCTGTGGAGAAATCGCTCGTCTACTTCTTTGTGCTGCGTGTTATGATTGTGGTCTCCGTAATATTATATCTTCATGCTTCATATTACATCATAAACATCATACAATGTCCACCTGTGCTTCTCCTGGCTGGCGAAGGCCTCATCAAAATCAGTCAGTTTTAAAGTGGGGTGACTGCCGGCAGAGATGGAAACAACAGCAAACACACAAGTATTGCGCCGCCGAACGAAAGAATGAACAAATCATAAAACAAACAGAGCACGTTTCGACCTATTTTGTCTTCTTCGGGTGAGACAAATATCATTCACATCAAGGAAAACGAAAGACGAGCAGACAGTTACTTACATACAGATTTTGAAGTTACTTTGCTTCATCAGTTTAGCGAATACATCCGCTTTTCAAAAGCTTTATATACAAAAAGCTCAACACTTTGTACCAGATTACTATTTTCTGTCCTCAGAAGGTTTATAATCAGAAAAGGGATGCACGATTGGCATACTTAGCAGGTATGAATTCTTTTCTCTGATCATCACGGGGAGGACACGAAAGCAGGAAATGAGAGAGAGAGAGAGAGAGAGAGAGAGAGAGAGAGAGAGAGAGAGAGAGAGAGACGCTTCAGATACGTTTTTATCGACAATGGCCAACATAGCCTTTGTGTCAAGGAGGTGTACATTAATACTTGCAGCGCCGAAAAAAATAATGCAAATAAACAAAGTTCTATAACTGATAACGTTAATATTAATGTTAGGACTCGAAAGTAGTAGAAAAGGAAAATTACGGGCTTTTTCCTAATTCAAAATGACTGTAATTTTCTTAATAACATAATCATTTATACAAGCGCCATATAGAGGCACACACATTCTCTGAAATAAATCATTTCCGCTGGACCACATTAGTCATGAATGTCCATTTTACTATTATTCATGACAGTGAAGAAAACGAAAACATTTGAAATAAGGTCATCACGCTACGTAAGGTACATGAAAAAAAAAACACCCTCAAACACTTGTAGTTGTTACCGAACATTTCTTTCTCCTGACATGAGATACCTCTGCAACGTACTTAGCCAGAAGATATAATTATTTTCCTGTTATCGTCAGAGGATAAACAACTATAAAGGTTATAATTTGAGGAGAGAGAGAGAGAGGAGAGGGGGGGGGGGGGGGGGGGGGGAGAGGGGGGTGAAGAGAGAGAGAGTTTTAATGGTTTATTCAAGTGAGGAAATGACCCATTAAGAAGGGTGTGTGGACAAAACTCACGGCCATAGCTAATCTACAGAAACAAAAAGGAAGAAGAAAACTGGGAGAAGAAGAACTATTCCACAGTAAGCTACCTGATATCACACACACACACACACACACACACACACACACACACACACACACACACACACACACACAGCGAATGTGGCAGACGTGGCCTAAACAAACAACTTTCCATTTGTTGTGAGTAATGCCAGTTAATGCTGAAGGTTGCTTATGATACTTGGCAGTGTTTAAGTGGTCTTTGAAATCATTCAAGGCAAGACACCGATACAAAGCCGACTGGATCTTTATGTGCACTTTAAGATACCAGACAAATAGATCACTTTCTTTATACTGTTTGTGGCAATAATACTGGATCTTTATGTGCACTTTAAGATACCAGACAAATAGATCACTTTCTTTATACTGTTTGTGGCAATAATACTGGAAAAGCAGACTAGAAAACCAAAAACTAAATATAGTCTTGATATTTGCCGAATGTCTGTCGAAGTTATTGAGTTGTTCCAAAGGAAATGAGACACACAACACCATAGGGTTGAGGCAGCTTTCACATTGTTTTTGGAGTAAGCAGCTTTTGCTGAAGAGCAAATAGATCACACACGACCAAAAACAGCAGTCCGACGCTTTCGTACAAATCACTGGCTCGCTGAAATGTGCCAGAACCTTAATAAGGCAAGGTAATGTTGCTTAAAGCCCAGCCGACCGTAAAAGGCCATATCAGGGCTATCACCACGTTGAAGTCAACTCACAAGTCATTCATTCACCCTTTAAAATACATCTTCTAAAAACACACCAGGAATTTTGTTTAAAATCTTTTCACCGTAAAATCTCAGAACAGATGAAAAAGGTTAATCTCTTTCAGAAATTCAAAGGTCACATCTGGTGGAACATCTCTGAACAAGGTTTTCATGGAGTCTGCTGTAAAATGTTTATGTCTCACATCATGCAAAGTCCCAACACTCTAAAAGAATGTGTTTCACTGTGAGTGATACATGACATGGAATGCACCACGGAGCCTCTTCATTTCTTGTAAATGTACAAATGAGTTAAAAAGGAATGGCCGGTGTGCAGCCGACATAAAACCGTTTCTTCTTGGGACCACCAGAGGAGGATCAGAGGAACTCTTTTAGATTTGAACGGATCTGGAAAAGTTTGTTATCTGTCTGTGCATTCCAGTCGTCCTGCCAGAGGTCTCTGATATAATCATTCACTTTCTGTTTGCCAGAACACTTACTGAGATTTCAAAATGTTTGATTATTCACTTTCAACCTCTAATGCGCCTCAGACAGTGTGTGTACAGGGTAGATACTCAGACAGTTCTCCTCTTAGGTACTGTGTGCCTCAGGGTTCTGTACTGGGGCCAGTCCTTTTTGTGCTGTATGCTAGTCCTGTGTCTGACGTCATCAGTGGTCACACCATGTCGCATGAGAGCTTTGCTGATGATACTCAGCTTCATCAGTCGGCTCCCATTGCTGAAAGTGACTCACTGATTTCTCGGACGCGGGGCTACATTGCAGACCTGAAGGACTGGATGACAACCAACAAACTACAACTAAACGACGACAAGACGGAACTCATGTTCGTGACAAAACAGCCTAACCGTCCTTCTCTGCCTTCAACTGTCACTATCAATGACTGTACTGTCTCTGTCTCCACCTTTGGCCGCAGTCTAGGGGTCATTCTTGACCAATTCCTCACCTTCGAGAAACAGGTTTCAAATATTTGCAAGATTGCCTATTTAGAACTAAGAACAATCAGCTCCGTACGTCACCTTCTCTCTACAGATGCTACAAAAACTCTCATTTGTGCATTTGTCTTATCTAGAATAGATTACTGCAACTCACTTTTGGCCGGCCTTCCAAAATACCTGATAGAAAGATTACAGCGAATCCAAAATCATGCGTCTGTAGAGCAGGAAAGTATGATCACATTTCGCCTCTACTTCACTCTCTTCACTGGCTATCTGTCTCAAACCGTATCTTCTCGTATCTCGTACAAAATCTCAACTCTCACTTTCTCTGCTCTCTTTGAAAATGGACCTTCTTATCTGTCAGATCTCCTTAAAATCTACACCCCCTCTCGACAACAACGCTCCTGTGCTGACGACCGCCTTCTACGAATGACTCGCTTCAGGACTACTACTGGTGAAAGATCCTTCTCTTTTCAAGCTCCGGCGACGTGGAACAGACTTCCAGACTCTCTCAGACATTCAGATTCTATCCCTTCTTTCAAGTCTAAACTTAAAACCATCTATTTTCTCATAATCAATCAATGCTGTGGGGGGGGGGGGGGGGGGGGGGGGGGGGAACAACCTAACTCATAGCCGTCTGGACCTTTTCAAATGTAGTGTATGTGTATGTTCTCCATTACATGTATTTGTTGAATGACTGAACGTTATAGGATTAAGTGTTTGCAGTGATACTTGAAAAATACGTGAATGTCACACTCGTAGGATTAGGATTTGTTTGTTATTGTAGTAATAGTATTTGTAGCTAGGTGTAGGGTGTACCATTGTATATGAGAAGGGTGAATGTAATATGAGTTTGTAAAGCGCTTAGAGAAATTCGTTTGATTAAGCGCTATATAAGAAACCATTATTATTATTATTATTTGCCACTGGATTTGATTTGAACAAAACGGGAATTACAAAAGAATGTGTATGTGTGCGTGTGTGTGTGTGTGTGTGTGTGTGTGTGTGTGTGTGTGTGTGTGTGTGTGTGTGCGCGCGCGCGCGCGCGCGCGCGCGTGTGTGTGTGTGTGTATGTGTGTGTGTGTATGTGTGTGTGTGTGTGTGTGTTATGACCAAGAATAATCAAACTCCTGTTCTTTGACGTTTCATTGCTCTGGACACTGACAGAAGGTGGGTGGCCAAGAGTTAGTTCTGATCTCTCGTTTAATCAACCCAGACAGACAAAAAAGGACTCAGGTAACAGGTTCGAAGTCTGTAATCACTATAGAAGATTCACAAATGAATATTCAGTGATCATCTCAGTGGTCCCCAAGATAAAAACGTGTCCATCTCAAACACATTCACTTTCAATCTCTAATCGAATCGAAAATCCAAGAAACACGGTATGGCTTAGCTAATCAATAATCATTAAAAATTCTCGAATGATGTTTAATCATGACGTGGTATAGGCAGTCAAAATGCTCGGAATTTTCTGGAAGGATTTTTGAAAACATCCCATGCTATAGCCAATCAAAAGTTTGTAACATTGAAGAAGCAATTTCTGGAAACTGCTTGTACTTTCTGCCTTACTCTGGTACTTTAAAGATACCTTCAAAATCATCACGCAGTCTGTACGTGCGTTATTTGGTCAACAGGCGTCGCACGAAACTTAAGAAACACAGACAGCGAAAACCAAGACGTGCAGATATTAATGAGCCGGCGATTAGGACAAATGAAGTCGGTATGTTTGTAACTGTGTGGTCGCTAACATTGCAGCCTCTTCAGCGACTTAAACGGATCCATAATTCTTATACGTGCACGCGCGCATGTGGGGAGGGGGGGGGGGGGGGGGGGGGGGGGCGAGCGTGCGCGCGCGCGCGCGCGCGTGTGTGTGTGTGTGTGTGTGTGTGTGTGTGCAGGCTAGTATCTTTAGTACATCTCTACACAGCAGTTTGTTTATTTATTTGATTCCTAAATTTCGCAGTGTTCGAAAGATTTCGACTTGGTATTACTGATTTGAATGTCCATCAAAGATATACACGAAACTCCAAGAACTGTCCATTCTGTGATCAAATCGATGACGAAATACATTTTTTGATTGTTTGTCCCTCTCATAAAGATTTAAGAGATAAATACATTTTGCATCATACTAGAAATGTTCATCAAGTGTCATTGCTTCTTTTACTGCAAAATGAAAAGAGAATTGTAACGCGCCCTTTAGCGATGTTCATTTTAAAGCACTAAACCGAAGAGAGGAACTGTTATCAGTTAACACACAAATGCCAGAGTAATTTCAGGAAGAACATTTTGTTATGCAAATATTTTGTTTCATAATTTTCAGTATATGCGCCGAGCGAGTGTGTGTTCTACTTTTGTTCTTGACCTCACTGCAGATAGGCCGGTGGCCTTTGCAATTAAAGTATTTGAGTTTGAGTCTCTCTCTCTCTCTCTCTCTCTCTCTCTCTCTCTATCTCTATCTCTCCCTCTCTCTCTCTGCTTGTCAGAAATTTATTTCGTAAAGTTCTTGTTACAACTTTCTGATAATGACATTAAAAACTGGAAATAGATAGCTACTTTGATGCAAGTCTTAAGTCAAGGAGAACCCAAAACGTTCGCCCAGCGACAGCCATCAACAGTGGCTGTATCTCTCTCGCTGTCTCTGTCTCTGCCTGCCTGTCTGCCTGTCTGTCTGTCTGCCTGCCTGCCTGCCTGCCTGCCTGCCTGTCTGTCTGTCTGTCTGTCTGTCTGTCTGTCTGTCTGTCTGTCTGTCTATCTATCTATCTATCTATATATCTATCTATCTATCTATCTATCTATCTGATATATCATTGTATCTATGTATCAAATTATTTACACACTTCTCTACCTACCTACCTATTTGTCTGTATGCCTATTCATTTATCTGTCTATCTATCCAGCTACCAATCCATTCATTTATCTATGTGTCTGTCCATTTATCCATCTATCCATCTGTCTATCTATCTATTTTTTAACCAATGGGCTGTTTACACATGAAAAAACCGTGAACTCCAAGGAAAGTACATACATACTAATCCATACACACATCTGCTCATGCAGTCGTACATTTGACAGAGAAAGCAAACTTGAGGTGAGCAAATCTATCTATCTATCGATTGATTGATCGATCTTACACCTTCTTGTATGTGTATGTCCACATGTCTCCACCTATTTCAGTTCCATATAGCTACTTGTTTTAAAGCTAAATATTCAGTTCCAATATTTATCCAGACAATGTTTTTTTTAATTTCTTTACATCATGACCGAAACACTGGTACACATCACATTCACCATCGGCAAAAGAAACAAACTTCTTCTTATAGGTCATGTTTCTTAATTAGACACCAAACCAAATCAACACTGCCACTGAACAATACACTAAACATGACCTTAACCTTACAGTTCTTTTTGACAGTGTAGAGTATCAGTCAGGGTATGGAACCAAGCAGGCTTTGTGGCCGACGTCTGGGTCAGCGTGGGTCATACGTTGAAATAACTAAAATTGGTCTTTGAGACCGATTGATCTTCCTGAAACACTGCCGGCAGATTTGGATCATACCCAAACAGCTGAAAGTCCAGAAAGAAAATGTCTCGGAGACGCCGGCGGTCGCTGAGCGGAACGGAGGCGTATGCTTCGTGGAGAGCCTCTGCCTTCTGCTTCTTGCTGTGCGCCAAGCCTCCCCCTCGTTCCACGGCGGCCAGCCCTGCGGCAACGACGTCCTGGGTGAGCAGGTCGTCCATCTGCCGACTGGTGAAGGGGAAGGGCTCTGTCTTGCTGATCAGGCCTCGGATCTGCCACTTCTTCCACAGCCGCTGCCCGGCTTCCTGCAGACTCATACACTGCACGATCCTGGACCTCATCCTGTGGAAGACCCACGCCGCGTTGTTGCTGAGGGTGTCCAGCTCGAACGGGCTGCTGTAGTTCACAGGGGACTGAAGCACGTGCAGCAGATACGCCATGTCCTCGGTGAGGGTCTCCAGGTGACCGACGTAGTCGTAGGAGGCGTTGCAGAAGCGGCAGTGGTCGTGGACGGGAACGAAGTGACCGTCACGCATCTGACCGGTGCGCTGCATGTGGATGACGTACCGGACGAACTCGACGAAGGTCACGTCGTGTCCGCATGACAGGCTGAGCTCGGAAGGGTTCTTACGGAACATTCTGACGATGTGTCTGCCGGCCTGGACCAGAAGAGAGTGTTAGGACTGAAGAGTTTATCCACATAAGCTGATAGTAACCGACTGTAAGGCTCTCTTACAAACACAAAACTTGTTTCTTTGTCTTGCCCTTGTCTTGCCATACCTTGGGCCTTTCTGCCATCGCAATCTTTTGTTAATTTTGCATTTTGTGGACTAAAGGACTGGGTTTTTCCGTACCGCAGCAACCTCTCTTTTGCAATATCACGTAGAAGTTTGATCCAAGTAGTAGACCTGTCTTTTGAATTGAGCAATACCTTGCACCAAGACCGACAGCCTGTGGGGGGGTAGGCAGAAGAAAAGAGCACTTCTGTAAGGGCTTAAACAAACTGGAGTTGTGATATAGTTGGCACCCTTTCTGCAGCACCATCTGGCGCTGTCGAAAACGTTCCTTGATTTGCTGCAGAGCTGAGGAAGATAAATTCAGTGAGCTGCCGGGTATGTGAAATCGCTTCGAAATTCTAGTTTCATGCGACGTTGTCGGAGTCGGTCGTTGAACGGAAGAGGTGTGTTCTGTCTGAAAAGTCGTTGATTGGATGACCAAATGTTTGCAGCCCTCATTCTTTGAACATCCCGTTCATTTAATAGTTCAGAGGATTCATTGCCTGATATGTTCCTAAATTCAAGTCGGGGTATTCTACCTGCGCCAGCGTATCCGCGCTGGCGTTGCATCTCGAAGAAGTTAGTGGGCCTTCGGCGCCTTCGTTTCTTCATCATCATGGCTTCCCCGTCATCCCATTGTGTTCCATAGTGTCTGGCTGCCACGTCTCGCATCCGCTGACCCCTCCACGGCCTGGTGCGATTGGTGAGCTTGTGAAGTCGTCGTCTTCTGGCACGGTCACGTCTGAACTCGATGACTTCCTTCTCCAGCTGCTGCAAGCACTGTACCACCTCTGCTCTGGACGCTGGGCTGGCCTTTTGCAGCGGAGATTGGTCTGGGTCAGGATGTACTCAGCCTGTGGCGCAAAAGAAATGAACAAATAAACAGACGACGGTCTGAATCGTTTGTCCCGTGAGGACGTGTGAGAGTGCCGTGCCATCACAAAGCGTTGTTAGTGGCTGGCAGTGCTTGGTAGAGGGAACAGGTAGCAGTTTCATGCTTCATGTCTGCTAGTTGATGGCAGACCGCATTAAGTGTCACGCCCCGATCACAATCTGTTGTTAATGCTTAGCAGTGCATGTTAGAGTTCCACGCCCATCACAAACTGTTGTTAGCTACCGGAAGAGCAAATGTAAGTTCCACGTGGCAGATTGTTGCCAGTTATGGCAGAACATAGTTGCTGGCGGAATGCTTTGAAGTGCACTTTGTGACAAATTGTTGTTAGTTGTGGCTGAATAAAGATCCATGTGACAAAACTGTTGTTAGCTGCTGGCAGAATAAAGATCCACGTGACAAATTATTGTTAGTTGCTGGCTGAATAAAGATCCTGTAACAAACTGTTGTTAGTTGCTGGCAGATTAAATTCCATGTGACAAATTTTTGCTAGTTTCTGGCACACAAAGTTCCATGTGACAAATTGTTGTTAGTTGCTGGTAGAATAAATTTCCCATGTGACAAACTGTTGTTAGTTTCTGGCACAATAAAGTTCCATGTGAAAAAATTGTTGTTAGTTTCTGGCAGAATAAAGTTCCATGTGACAAATTGTTGTTAGTTTCTGGCAGAATAAAGACCCATGTGACATACTGTTGTTAGTTTCTGGCAGAATAAAGTTCCATGTGACAAATTGTTAGTTTCTGGCAGAATAAATTCAGGTGACAAATTGTTGTTAGTTGCAGGCAGAATAAAGATCCGTGTGAAAAATTGTTGTAGTTGCTGACAGAATAAAGTTCCATAAACACATTGTTGATAGCGTCTGGCAGAATAAAGTTCCATGTGACAAATTGTTGTTAGTTTTGGCAGAATAAAGATCCATGTGACATACTGTTGTTAGTTTCTGGCACAATTAAGTTACATGTGACAAATTGTTGTTAGTTTCTGGCAGAAAAGTTCCATGTGACAAATTGTAGTTAGTTTCTGGCAGAATAAAGATCCATGTGACTTTACTGTTGTTAGTTTCTGGCAGAATAATTTCCCATGTGACAATTTGTAGCTAGTTTCTGGCAGAATAAAGATCCATGTGACATACTGTTGTTAGTTTCTGGCAGAATGAAGTTCCATGTGACAAATTGTTAGTTTCTGGCAGAATAAATTCAGCTGAAAAAATTGTTGTTAGTTGCTGGCAGAATAAAGATCCGTGTGCAAAATGTTGTAGTTGCTGATAGAATAAAGTTCCATAAACAAATTGTTGATAGTGTCTGGCAGAATGAAGTTCCATGTAACAAATTGTTCTTGTTGCTGGCAGAACGCTATAAAGTTCCACATGACTAACTGGTTTGTGTTTCTGGCAGAGTTTGTTAAAGTTTCACGTAACAAACTTCTGTTATTTGCTTGCAGGGGACGATGTAAAGATCAAAGCAACAAACTGCCGTTAGTTGCTGGCAGAGGACGATGAAAAGATCAAAGCAACAAACTGCCGTTAGTTGCTAGCAGAAACGATGAAAAGATCAAAGCAACAAACTGCCGTTAGTTGTAGCAGAGACGATGAAAAGATAAAAGCAACAAACTGCGTTAGTTGCTGGCAGAGACGATGAAAAGTTTCAAAGCAACAAACTGCCGTTAGTTGCTAGCAGAGACGATGAAAAGATCAAAGAAACAAACTGCCGTTAGTTGCTGGCAGAGACGATGAAAAGATCAAAGCAACAAACTGCGTTAGTTGCTAGCAGAGACGATGAAAAGATCAAAGCAAAATCTGCCGTTAGTTGCTGGCAGGGATGATGAAAAGATCAATGTAACAAACTGCCGTTAGTTGTTGGCAGGGGACGGTGTGAAAGATCAAAGCAACAAACTGCCGTTAGTTGCTGGCAGAGACGGTGGAAAAGATCAAAGCAACAAACTGCCGTTAGTTGCTAGCAGAGACGATGAAAAGATCAAAGCAACAAACTGCGTTAGTTGCTGGCAGAGACGGTGAAAAGATCAAAGCAACAAACTGCCGTTAGTTGCTGGCAGAGATGGTGAAAATATCAAAGCAACAAACTGCCGTTAGTTGCTGGCGAGACAGTTAAATTTGCATATGATGTTCGCTACCCCAGAGCATATTCAAGGACCACGCCATAAGAACGCTGTGTTCATTGCGCACAATGCAATTGACGGTTCAACGCCTTCATTTGCACTGTTAGGTCGTAACAGAGCGTTAGAGTGCCAATGCACATCACAGTCTGTTGCTAGTTCTCAGCAATGCATGTTAGAGATCCGTGTCAATCACCAATTGTTGTCAGTTTCTTGCAATGCCTGTCAGAGCTTCACGCTCACTCTCAAGCTTCTGATAGATGCCAGCAACGCATGTCGGAATTCACTCCACAGCAAATCGTGGTTAATCTCTGAAATTATACGCTGTAGTTCCTATTGTGAGGTTTAATTGATCGTCCAACCAGACAGCTCTTATTTTAGTATAGTTAAGGTTACCTCCCTTCTAAAGTTAGACATGGCACAGGAGGACAACGGTCAGCATGCCAGTGATTGAACACTGCTGTTTCACGGAGTTTCCTGCTTCAGAGATACTCGCCCACAACCCCCGCAGCCAGCCTACCATTACATGGTGTCAGAAGTATTCCTTGAGTATACTGAATTGAAGGTTTACTGCGAAAACGAGGTGTCCAGTGAAGTTTGTGCTGAAAATGTCTTTCAAGCCACCTACTGAATTCGATTTTCTGGAGCCGGCAACATGGCCTGCCTGGAAAGAACGGTTTCACGATATCGTCTGGCCTCAAAACTCAGCAAAGAAGAGGGCGAAATCCAAGTAATTTCCCATGGGATCGGAAGCGGACAAAATATTGAAGCAGTTCGAATTTCGAAACGAAGCAGAGAAGAATGATTATGACGTCGTTATCAAGAAATCTGACGAATATTTCATTCCTTCACATAACGTCATTCATGAAAGAGCTAAGTTTCACAGAAGAGATCAGGAAGCAGGAGAAACAGTGGAAAAATATGTCAGGTGTCTGTTTGAACTTGCAGAGCATGCACAGTTTGAAACAAAAAATGACACAGTCAGAGACAGGCTAGTTTTAGGACTGTTAGCCAAATTGTCAGAAAAGCTTCAGCTTCAAAGTGACCTAACTTTGAAAGTGGCAATTACGATGGCTAGACAACATGAAAGGGTGAAGCAAGAAATTGAACAGCAGAGAGGTGCTAGTGGAAATGAGAGTGTTGATAGAGTACACTATAGCCACCGTGACAGAAGAGTCAGGGGAGGTGCATCATCTACAGCACATCAAGAGAAAGGAGCAGTCAACAGTCCTAAAATCGAAAGTCTTTATGATGTGGAAAATGTGGGACGTCACATGTAAAAGGAAAATGCCAGCAAATGGAAAAAAATGTCTGAGATGTGGAAAGAGTTCACATTTTGCTGGGGTCTGCAGAACCAATACAAGCAAGAAACTGGATGAAGTAGATCAACTAAACAGGAAGTTTTCTTCATTGGAGCAGTCAGTTCCAAAACAGAACCTCCTTGGAGAGTCAAGATTGACATTGAAGGTAAACAGATAGACTTTAAATTGATAAGGTGCTGATGTTAATGTTATCAGCAATGTTTTACATGGGTTGCATTGGGTCAGCCCAAACTTTTGCCTTGTTATGGAGTCAGCCTGCAGGGGCCGGGAGGAAAAGTGAAAACAATTGGAAATTTCAAGACAGTTTTTGAAAAGGAAACTGCAAGCTTTGATATATGTTCTCGATCATGATGTTGATAGCTTACTCAGCCGCAGTACGGCTACAGAACTAAATCTTGTTAAAAGAATGGATGCAGTGTCTCTCAGTACAGTCGTGTACACCTGTCAAAATTAAGTTGAGAGAAGGAGCACAGCCTGACAGCATGCAGTCGCAAGACGTGTCCCGATACCACTTCAAGAAAAGTGGAAAAGGAACTCAGACGCATGAAAGACGAGGGAGTAATTGAAAAAAATAACAGAACCAACAGAGAGGGTTTCACCAATGGTTCCTGTATTGAAACGAATGGAAATGTAGAATATGTGTGGACCTGAAGAAACTCAACCAAGCAGTTGAACGTGAAAGATACGTCATTCCAACTGTAGATGACATCATACATCAACTTCGGGGTTGTTTCAGTTTTCTCAAAACTGGATGCTCAATCGGGGTTCTGGCAAAATTCCGTTGGACAAATCAACAGCAAAATTAACCACCTTTACTACACCGTTTGGACGCTATTTCTTCACAAGAGTCCCTTTTGCAATATCATCTGCTCCTGAAATATTTCAGAGAACCATGAATGAGATCCTCAGTGATATTGAAGGTGTGATTTGCTACTTTGATGACATAATGTGCCACACCAAGACAGCAGAAGAGCATGAAGAATTCACCAGAGTACACAAAGACTGCAAGATGTAGGTCTGACATTGAACAATGGAAAATGTCAATGCAGGAAATCTGAAATTAAACTTCCTGGGGCATATCATCAGTGGTCAAGGAGTGCGACCTGATACTAGCAAGATAGAAGCAATCTTGCAAATGACCGAACATCAGATGTGAACGAGTTCAGGAGATATCTTGGAATGGTGAACTACCTTGGGAGATACTTACCTCACCTGTCAACCACCTTGAAGCCACTGAATGACCTGCTAGCAAAGACTCAGCATGGACTTGGGTCCACAGCAAACAAAAGCTTTTGCTAGAGTGAAAGAAATGCTGACACCAACACCTACTCTAGCATATTATGATCCAAAAAAACCAAACTGTGGTTGAAGCAGACTCCAGCAGTGTGGCATCGGAGGAGTGTTGCTGCAAAAACACCATGATGGCCTTCGTCCTGTAGCATTTTGTTCAAGAACTCTGACGAAAGCAGAACACCGCTTGCACAGATCGAGAAAGAATGTCTAGCAGCTGTCTTGTGTGAGCGTTTTGATCGGTATCTCATGGGACTAGATTCCTTCTCTCTACACACTGATCACAAACCTCTCCTTCCTCTGATCAACACTAAAGTCTTGTCAGGAACACCTGTCAGATGCCAGCGCATGCTGATGCGAATGATGCGTTATAAGCCACTTGCTGTGCATCAACCCGGGAAAGATTATGTTTATATCAGACACTCAGTACGTAGTCCAATAACAAATGGAGAGGACTACATGGAGGAAGACATCAAGTATCATGTGAACATGATTACATCGTCGTGGCCTATCAGTGACAAGAAACTTGAACAAATACGCAGAGAAACACAAAAAGATGTAAATCTCGCGTATACAATGAAGTACGTAGAGGATGGGTGGCCCTCAGTACAGACAAGATGTTAAGCTGGCAGCACGGGATTTCTTTGCTATTCGTGGTGAACTCAGTGTTACTGATGGAGTCTTGCTCAGAGGGAGAGAGAATTGTCATCCATTCTCAATGCGGAAAGAAATACTTGACAAAATCCATGATGGACATCTGGGCATAACTAAATGCGGGGAAAGAGCTAATCAGGCAGTGTGGTGGCCTCGCATTTCAAAAGAAATACCCGAATCGTGTAGCATCTTGTAGATACTGCCTATAGAAGCAGCCCTCACAGCAAAAACAACCACTGCTAACCGCACCACGGCCTGAAAGACCTTCCAGAAAATTGCTGTGGATCTGTGTGAAACAAAGGAAAGCATTATATCGTCAGTGTTGATTACTATTCAAGATGGATTGATATTTTGCCTGTCAACAAACTGACTTCATCAACTGTATTTCTAAAATGAAAGAAATCTTTGCTCTTCATGGAATACCAGAGACAGTTGTATCTGACAATGAACCTCAGTTTCTTCAGCAGAATTTTAAACTTTGCTGGTGAATGGAACTTCACACACATCACCTCCAGCCCTTACTATCCACAAGCTAATGGTGAAGCTGAGAGGGCCGTGAAACAGCCAAAGAAATACTACAACAAAAAGACCAACACCTAGCTCTGTTGATATACCGAGCCACACCCATCGTTGCACTTGGGGTGAGCCCTGCTGAATGGCCCTTGGAAGAAGATTGCGAACAACTTTACCTGTTCTTCCGTCCAACCTTACTCCTCAGACGATCGATCCAGGTGTTGTGCGCAATCGGGACAGCAAATACAAGAATCTACAAAGAGATACTTTAAATAAGAGAGCACGTAACCTTCCACAGCTTCATCCTGGGAATCCTGTCCTGGTGAAGGAGGATGAGGAAAAGGGATGGAAGCGACCAGGTGTGGTTATAAAGCAGAGTGCTCCTAGGTCTTACGTCGTCAAGACTACTGGTGGAGATCTGCGACGGAACAGAAAACATCTCCGGCCAGACACAGCCAATGAGGGCCTACAGTACTTCCTGAGCAGCCACTAATGCAGACGGAACACCAGGTGATGGAGCTGAAACACAGATGATGGAGCCCGAACACCAGCGATGTTACCAGAACGGACGGTAACTTCTCAGGAGTCAACAGAGACCCTGCATCGCCTGCACCAGAGCTTCCAGCAAGACAGCCTACACTACTCGTTCTGGGCGCCCAGTGGTGAAGCCAGCAAGGTTCCAGTGAATCTGTGCTTCATTGTGGTGTAGCCCATGTGGCGTGAAGTCACACGCTGTTGCCTTTTCGGCAACTTAGCTTGTGTTTAGTTGGTTCAAGTTAAATGTGTTAGTTATATGTTGTTGGTGTTATATTATGCGACTCAAGCAGCAAGTCAGTTCTGCGACTCAAGCAGTAAGTCCTATTGTTTCAGTTTCATACGTGTATTGACTGTTGCAGAAATGATTTTTTAATTCTATTGGAATTTATAACGGGAACGCTCTGGTGAAGTTTGTTTTAAAAAGTTGCGTTGACTACTGTGCCATGTATTTTGTTTCCTAGTTATGATTTCATGATCTAAAAGGGGGGATGTTGTGAGGTTAACTTGATCGTCCAACCAGACAGCTCTTACTTTAGTATAGTTAAGGTTACCTCCCTTCTAAGTTAGACATGCGCACAGGAGGGCAACGGTCAGACATGCCAGCTGATTGAACACTGCAGTTCACGGAGTTTCCTGCTTCGAGAGATACTCGCCCACAACCACGCAGCCAGCCTACCATTCAGTTCCCCGTTCTTCACAAACTGTTATTAGTGGCTGGTACACCGTGCTGCAGTTACATGCGCATCACAAATTATGGTTATTGCTAAGACAGCATATTAGAGTCTCTGTTCACCACAGTATTGTTACACTCACACTGTGCATTGCTGTGTTTTGTGCCCCATTGGAAGCAGTTTTCAGTTGTCGCGTTGCAAAGCTGTGTTCCCTCGATCCCGTTGTTTTTTTTGATAATGCACGTCCAAGACAAGGTGCTACTCTCTCACAGCGCGATGGGATTATACGTCCCTCAAAAACTGTCCTTAATTGTTGGGATAGCATAATAGAATTTCTTGCACATGACCGATAGTTATTATTGTTTAGAGTTTTCATCAATCTGTTCTCAGCTGATGGCAAGCATGGCACAGTTTCATATCCATCACAAACAGTCATCGGGTGCTGATGAGAATATATATAAGTTCCACATTCCTCGCACACTGTTGCTAATTGCTGGCAAAATGTGTAAAAGATCCACTCCATCACAAGCCGTTGTTAGTTGCTGGCAGATCATACTAAAGATCTACAATTGTCACAAACCATTGTTAGTTGCTGGCAAATCATACTGAAGATCCATGTCCGTCACAAACCGTTGTTAGTTGCTGGCAATCGTACTAAGATCCAGTCTATCACAACCGTTGTTAGTTGCTGGCAAATCGTACTAAAGATCCACGTCTATCACAAACCGTTGTTAGTTGCTGGCAAATCGTACTGAAGATCCACAATTGTCACAAACCGTTGTTAGTTGCTGGCAAATCGTACTTAAGATCCACGTCTGGGCACAAACCGTTGTTAGCTGCTGAGAGATCATGCTAAAGATCCACGTCTATCACACATGGTTGTTAGTTGTGATATACTAAAGATCCACATTATCATACATTGTTATTAGTTGCTGATATAATAAAGAGCCACGTCTATCACACACGGTTGTTAGTTGCGGACAGATCATACTAAAGATCCACGTCTATCATACATTGTTATTAGTTGCTGATATACTAAAGAGCCCCGTCTATCACACACGGTTGTTAGTTGCTGATAGATCTACTAAAGATCCACGTCTATCATACACCGTTGTTAGTTACTGACAGTCATAATAAAGATCCACGAGATCCACGTCTATCACACACTGTTGTTAGTTGCTGATAGATCATACTAAAAATCCACAATTGTCATAAACAACACACACACACACACACACACACCACACAACACACAAACACACACACACACACACACACACAAACACACACACACACACACACACACACGCACACACACACACACACCCCACAACACACACACACACACATACACACACACACACACAAACACAACACAAACATACACCCACGCACACACGCACCATGCACCACACCACACACACACACACACACACACACACACACCCCACACACACGCGCGCGCGCGCGCGCGCGCGCGCATTAGCTACCCTCACCAACTACCTCTTATAGCGGTACCTTTAGCGGCCATATGGATGGGTGGATGGATGGGTGGATTGTGTGTGATTATTGATGACTCGTCAAGCAATTAGATACTAAGG
>CM031608.1:15778640-15793640 GCA_018398815.1 Conus ventricosus
ATCAGCTTCGTTCCGACACATTCATCCCCACTGGGTGTTAATCCATCAGCTTCGTTCGGACACATCCCCACTGGGTGTTAATCCATCAGCTTCGTTCGGACACATCCCCACTGGGTGTTTAATCCATCAGCTTCGTTCGGACACATCCCCACTGGGTGTTAATCCATCAGCTTCGTTCCGACACATCCACACTGGGTGTTAATCCATCAGCTTTGTTCTGACACATCCCCACTGGGTGTTAATCCATCAGCTTCGTTCCGACACATCCCCACTGGGTGTTAATCCATCAGCTTCGTTCGGACACATCCCCACTGGGTGTTAATCCATCAGCTTCGTTCGGATACATCCCCACTGGGTGTTAATCCATCAGCTTCATTCTGACACATCCCCACTGGGTGTTAATCCATCAGCTTCGTTCCGACACACCCCCACTGGGTGTTAATCCATCAGCTTCGTTCGGACACATCTATCCCCTTCTGAGTGTTAATCCATATCAGCTTCATTTTTTGACACACCCACATTGACTATATCGATCCATCGGTTTCGTTCTGAAGCACACCCATCGACTTCTTTTTGAAACATCGATCCACATCGACAAAGTAAGTCATTGGTTTCATTCTAAAACATGTATTTTTGACCATTGATCTATCATTTTCATTCTGAATACCATATTTAAAGAGCAAGCCATTGGATACACTTGGAAATATTCATACTGACTCTCATATCATTTCCCGTTCTGAAATACACACACATTTACTATCGGTTCATCGGCTTCTTTTCGAAACACCCCCACCTTAACGGTCATCAGGTTCATTGTGAAACACCCCCACCTTAACGGTCATCAGGTTCATTGTGAAACACCCCCACTTAACGGTCATCAGGGTTTATTGTGAAACACCCCCACCTTAACGGTCATCAGGTTCATTGTGAAACACCCCCACCTTAACGGTCATCAGGTTCATTGTGAAACATGTACAATTTAAATATGATTCCATCACATCTACACATACGAAAGGAATGAGTTTCAAAATATCCACACTGATGTTTGGTTTTTAGAATATTGAAGTCTGTAAGAAGAAGAAAGTCTAATTTTGGAGTACTGAACTGCGAGTCCTACAAATAAGATAAGACGAGTCTCAACTTATCGGTCTTCTTCGTATAAGACACGAAACAATTAATGATAAAAGTAAACATTAGTATGGGGAAGAAAGTGCGATTGAAGGCTTAAGGAGGTCTAAATTACAATGTAAGTAATTTACGATGAGAGATTCGGGGTACGAAACGGGAAAGATTAGATGAAGAAACGCAAAATTGAAATCAAAACAGTGAATCCTTCATAGCAAATAATAGAACTCTACATTTCGAACAGAAACATACATACGATTTTATCTGCCATAGTTGAATATTGTCTCCTAGAAGAATATTCTTCAATGCGCTCGGTCTTCAGCGATTTGCAGCTGCCGTCCCATGGACCTTAACCTAAAACACTACATGTAACTAAATGGTGTTTTCAATGCTGCGGGGGAAACATCACAATCCCAAGAACTCCCAAGGTGGTGGTGTGTGGGAAGGGGGAGGGTGGTCCGTAAAAGATAGAAAATGGAAATGGCAGGGAACAGTGTAAAGAAACGCTCAGGAAATGGCAGGGAACAGTGTAAAGAAACGCTCAGGAAATGGCAGGGAACAGTGTAAAGAAACGCTCAGGAAATGGCAGGGAACAGTGTAAAGAAACGCTCAGGAAATGGCAGGGAACAGTGTAAAGAAACGCTCAGGAAATGGCAGGGAACAGTGTAAAGAAACGCTCAGGAAATGGCAGGGAACAGTGTAAAGAAACGCTCAGGAAATGGCAGGGAACAGTGTAAAGAAACGCTCAGGAAAAGTGAGTCACAAACAGTCCAAAGAAAGGAACACATTCAAGTCTATGCTTGAAGAGCCAAACAATGCAAGGGAAGTAACTAGGACCCAACATACACACACCACGACAAAAGGTAATGGTCATTCTGAATGAAGTTAATTTCAAAGTATAATGACTGCAGGCAGAGGCCAAACTCGAAAAAAAAGGAAAAATAAACAAACAAAACAAACAAAGCAAGAAACACAAACACACACGCGCGCGCACACACACACACACACACACACACACACACACACACACACACACACACACCACGGTTGAAGCACCGAGTCACTGGATGAACAAAAATACTGAAATACCGAGTCTTGACCTGTTGGTCTTCTTCAGGCTGGACAACGAAACAAACAGAAAACAAACAATTCAAGTGAACACGCGATAGGGAAAAACAAGATTATGGAACGCCATATTTTGAACAGACCTATTTGCTGATGCCTGCCCTTAGTCGACTGTCGTCTCCTGGATGATTCCTCAGTGAGCCCTGTTTCAGCAAATGTGCGATACACACACTGCAGGTCGAGTTCCATGAAAAGGACTGTTCAAAATACGGAGCACAGTGGTACCCAGTGCAGTAAGTGAACGATTTCAACATCGTCTTTGTTGTCGACGTGTCCCATCTCCCTCCTCCTACCTTTCCCTTCCAGGCATTTTCATTGCAACCTGGAACTTCTTCACCTGAGGCTGTTTTTCCCTTCTACATGTTTATTTCTGTTGTTTGTTTGTTTGCTGCTTGTTTTGTTGTCCTGCCTGCAGAAAACCTGTAATTCAAAGCTCGTTATTTCAATGGTTATCAGGCGGTTCAGTTACACACACACACACACACACACACACACACACACACACACACACACACACACACGCGCGCGCGCGCGCGCTCGCACACACAACACACACCCACACACACACACACAACACACACACACACACAACACACACACACACACGCACACCACGCACGCACGCCGCACCACGCACGCACACACCAACACACACCACACACACACCACACACACACCACACACACACAACACCACACACACACACACACACACACACACACACACACACACACACACCACACACACACACTTTACTTGTGCCATTCTTAGAGCTGCTGATGTAGCAATTCCAAAGTTCCATCCAGTCAAATCAAACAAACATTCAGGAAATATCTGGTGGACACCAGCCTGTGATGCAGCCGTAAATAAGAAGAAATCAATGTTTAAGATATATCTAAAAGACAAATCACCAGAGAATCTAATTGCTAAAAGAAAAGCAAATCATCATAGCAAATGGTAATAGCGCAGGCGAAAAGGCAATACTGGTCCTTTTCTGTACAAATGAAATTTCAAACCATACAGATCTCCAAAAAGTTTGGAAAAAGTTTCATGAAATGAAAAAAGGTGTAAATTTGCCATCTTGTCCTATAAGACTGAAGAACAAAGAATTTCCATCAAACTCAGAAAAGGCAAATTATTCGCTGATATGTTTTCAGACTCTATGCGTCTAGAAGGTCTGGCCCATAAAAATAAAACATATAGAACTGAAGAAGAAGGAAAAGATGAATACAAAGATCCAGTTAGTGACAACATTTACTTCATCAATGCTCCAATTACTTTGATGAAGTCAAAGATGCACTTATCTCTTCCCAATAAGAAATCATCTGTAGGATTAGATATAGTTTCTAATGATATGCTTAAACACTTGCCAGATAACTTTGTTTTATTGTTGCATAAATTGTTTCAGAAATGTTGGTGTTGAGGGTGTTATGCCAGAACACTGGAAACAGTCTGTCATCGTTCCTATTCTAAAGCATGTAAAACTCCAGTGGACAAACATAGTTACAGGCCAATTGCTCTAACCTCACATACATGTAAACTCTTCTGGAGAGGATTATTTTAAGAAGATTGGTTCATTATTGTGAAGTAAATAAAATCATTCCCATTAACCAAGCAGGTTTCCGGAAAGGCAGGTCTGCAATCGATAATTTTGGTGAAACTTAAAACAAACATAAAACAACAGTTTGCGAGAAGAAAAAACGTTATTGCACTTTCTTTGATATCAAGAAAGCTATGACCAAGTCGGCATGCCAAGCTTCTTATAAACTTAACAGACTGGTTTAGTGTCATCTATACCATTTCATTAAATGCTTTTTGAGTAAAAGAAGTATACAAGTTAGAGTAGGGAATTCATATTCAAATTTTAGATCTCTTCACATGGGCTTGCACAAGGTTCCGTAATTGCACCTCTGTTATTTAATATCTTGATGAACGATTTGCCATCACATTTGTCAAAACATGTAGTATTAGTACAATATGCAGATGATATCTGTATATGGGATGAATGTTATTATGAAAAGAAACACATCTAAAAGGGCATTAAACTATATCAAGAAGCTATATCAAAGGGAACTTGATAAAATAAACAATTATATGGTCACAAATGGTCTTGCATTATCTTCAGAAAAGACTCATATGATGCTTTTCAATAATGGTAGTAATCCTGCTGAGCTACCTATGTTTAAAATTGAAAACGAAACAATTCAGTACAAGGATTCGGTAAAATTTTTGGGTTTGTTTCCTTACAACAAAGCTAACGTGGAACGCTCATATCAACCATATTGTGACAAAAGCAAGAAAATGCTTAAATTTTTAAAGTAATAAGTAAACAATACTGGGGGACAAGACAGCAAAATTTTGAAACATCTTAGCACAACATTAATTCGATCAAAATTATCCTATGGACAAGAAATATTTTTAGTGCTCCAAATTATTTACTTAAAGAAACTTCAAGTATCGACTGCAAAGGATACAGGCTTGCTCTTGGTGTACCCTTTCACGCATCAACCTTCGGAACTTATAAAGAAATTGGAGAATTGCCTTTGGATGAATATCGAAATCTTGCATGTGCAAAGTTACGTTCTTAGGACCTCAACAACCTGACAACTTTGTCTCGGAAGAAGTACAAATAAAATCAGAAATAAATTACCCTAAACGGGCCAGACAGATATCTTCATTAAAGCCAATTGGCTCATATGTATCTGACTTACTTAAAGATTCGGAAATAAATCCACAGTGTATTGATGCACAGCAAGTAGTTTCTCCTTACCCTAATTGGGAGATGAATAAACCACATTTTGATATCAATTACAACTGATGTGAAAAAGAATGAGAATCCAAATATTATGCAAAGTGAAGTCCGATTTTACCTAGAGAATAAATACCCAAATCATTTAAAGGTATACACAGATGGCTCACTCTTAGATGATCACCGTGCTGGTTCAGGTTTGTTATACCAGCTTTAAAAAAAGAAAGTCATACTTCATTGGTAAAATCGAATCAATATTTACCGCCGAACTCGTAGCTATACTTATGGCTCTTAATTACATAGTTGATCTTCCGTTGAAAATTTTCAAATTTTATTCTGCGTCGATTCTCAGTCCGTACTGTATGCTTTACGTTCATTTGATTACAAGAAAAAATCCAAAATTATCAAAGAAATCAATCAAATGATTAACATTTTAAGTTTAAAGGGAACCAATATCACCTTTTGCTGGGTTCCTTCACACGTTGGATTATATTCAAACGATTGTGCTGATAGAGCCGCAAAAAAAGGTGCAAGGCAAGACAGGGAATCAATAGAAATAAACATCCCATTATCCGTTACAGAAGGGTAATCATTTACTAGAGCAAGCATCGTGGAACAAAGTTTCAAAATCTCTCCATAGGAAGGAGAATTCTCTGGTCTCTTACTGAATTCGGTTAGTTTAACAAACAAAATAGCTGTGAATTATAGCAACAGTTTCAAATTTAGACACATTACTTCGCTCTCTTATAGGATAAAACTTAATGCCTTCAAAACAAAATTCAGCAAGAATGTTAAATGTCTGTGCGGTGAACAAATTTCAAACCAACACATTCTTCTGGAATGCCAGAGATTGAGACCTATTTTACCGCTATTTCTGAAAGTTCTCTTGACAGTATCTTGAGAATTTTAGTTTGTTGTTTGATTTTGCGAAGTGTTTACTACGCAAGTCCTATGGGACATTTGTTTATAGTTTGTGTTATGATTCAAAATAGTTATGTAAAGTTCGCTTCCCATACCTTTTTTTTATTGCAAAGATTGTAAAGATGCTTTTTTTTTTTTGTATATGATTGCAAGATGACCCTACCCACCTCCTCCTCATGCTCCCCTCTCCAAATCCTTTCCTTCGTCTAATATCGCTTAAAGTGGAAAGACGTAAATTGAAGACAACAACAACACACACACACACAGAGAGAGAGAGAGAGAGAGAGAGAGAGAGAGAGAGAGAGAGAGAGAGAAGAGAGAGAGAGAGAGAGGTTCATGATTAGGCCTAAACAGAATTGCACACCACACGAATTAGAATCTGATCTCTACCACTGTTTTTTTTTTTTAACTGCCCCTCCCTCCTCTCCCACCCACATACACATCACCACCACCACTCCCACCCCTCTCCCCTCCCTTCCGCCACAGCAGTCGGCGTGAGAGATCAACACATCTCCGCTCAACTGACTTGCTGCCATCGATCGGGTCCCTTTTCTCTGTTGCCCGTTCGTCGCTTTACGTCCCCCCTGTCGTTGACAGATTGACGACCTAAGATCACTCCAAGCAGCCCTGGCCTTCCAAGGTCGTTCACGTCGCTTTCACCGACTGTCAGTCACAGACTAGATGACAGTGAGCGGTTGTCAGTTACAACCGGTGTGTGTGTGTGTGTGTGTGTGTGTGTGTGTGTGTGATGTGTCCTGACTTTGTTGTACTACAATTCAGCCTACGGGATATTGCCATGTTACGGTGTGGGGAAAAAACGAAAGTTAAGGTTCAAACAAACAAACAGACAAAACACTATCGCATGTAACGGCAGCTTTGTCGTCGCCACCACTGGTCAAAACAAAAGGGTTCAGAGTTATTCCTCTACTGTCTCTGTTCTATGAAGCGTTTCAGTAGAGAAGACCTTTCATCCTCATTTGTCTTCTTCAGCTTTGTAGTCACATCGGCACCTGAGATATCTGGAGTTGTTTTTGTAATATTTTCTTTCCACACGACGATAAAATTGCCAGAACTGGGTAAGTGTTGTACTACAATCAAGTAACTCACAAAGTCATTGTCATCTGGTTTCTTTCCCTTTCTCTGCTAACATTCTGAAGTGGTCAGTCTTTCAAGGCTTTTCAAGGAAATGACTTAGCAGCAGTGCCACGTCTCCGTTGGTGAGTTGCCTCACGGTGATACAATATTGGCGAGCAAGGGAATGCAGTGAAATGAGCGTGGACGCCGCTGTAGCCGAATATGCAGGTGAGGATGCAATGCACTTGAAAGGTCAAGGATGATTATAAAAATGAAAAAGTACAGGGATATTAACTTGAAATACAATTCCCCATTCACATGTTTCTTTGTGAATGAAAGAGACATGCAAAACTTCATTTCTGTGGATTTAAACACACACACACACACACACACACACACACACACACACACACACACACACACACACACACACACAAACACACACACACACACACACACACACAGAGAGAGAGAGAGAGAGAGAGAGAGAGAGAGAGAGAGAGAGAGAGAGAGAGAGAGAGAGAGAGAGAGAGAGAGAGAGACAGACAGACAGACAGACAGACAGAGGTATTTCACATGAAAGGTGTCTTCGCATTGAATGATAATTCTGTAGTCAGTTATTCAAGTACTTGAGGGTAAAGTCCATGACACCACCACCACCACCCCCCACACACACACACATACACACACACTCATCTTTCTTCGAGTATTACAGATTTCCTGACCACTAGTAGAACTTGGACAATGCATGTTCTTTCGTAGACAGGGTTGAAAGTTAACTTGACCTCATTTTCAAATGAACTCAAATCGATTTGCGAAAGTGAAAAACCTTGCATCGTGTAGTCCTCGCTTTCTTCGTATTATGTTCCCTCCACACTTGTGCATGGTCCATACTATTGAATCCTCCTCCTCCCTCCCTCCACCCCACACATATCTCCTCCTTCCTCCCGCCTGTTGGTCCTTTCCAAACACGGAATGTAACAGTGGTTAATCCTATTGACAATGTGTTTAAACTCAAAAGTGAAGTGTTTTTTTTTTTAATTTTCATTTGAAAACGAACAAACAAAATAAATACAAAAAAACAACAGCAGTTTTTAAAGATTAGGAGCAATTTTTTCCTCTCTGACAGAGACATTTCACATACCGCTGACTCTGTATCTTACAATCCCCTGTGTGTGTGTGTGTGTGTGTGTGTGTGTGTGTGTGTGTGTGTGTGTGTGTGTGTGTGTGTGTGTGTGTGTGTGTGTGTGTGTGTGTGCGTGCGCGCGCCACACGTTCAATGTCACAACCTACAACTCATGCCTTGCCTTGCCAGTGTGCTCTATGCCAGCTGAACAGGGCGGGAGGTGTGCTTTAACGGAGGGAGGGGGGGGGGGGGGGGGGGACCGGATCCAACCGACCGATCCCACTGGCTGTCAATACTGACTGAATCAGCCACCACCACGTGGGCCGCACACCACTGATGCTAATTCACAACCACTGCCACGTGGGACAGGACCCCGCTGATCTCGATTAACTAACTCACTACTCAGAGTTTTCAACTGTGAATGGAGGTGGAAAGTGTGGGGTAGGACCAGCTGCCGTGGCGAAGTGGTTAGCGTCGCGGACTCCCGGCTGGGAGGTCGTGGGTTCGAATTCTATCAGAGTCATGTGGTTTTTCTGCCCCGACCGGCTCCTACCCAGAGTTGAGTTGCTGCGGACTCAGTTGGGAAGACTGGGACCACACAGTCGAGTTTCAGCCACTTAAGGGATGCGTTTCTGAGAGTGTTGCTCAAATTTCCTGACCAACACTGCAGGTGCCTGTATCTCTCGGGCTTGGTTGACGCCGGGATATATTATGAAAGGAAGCGTAGAGTACAGCCCTGTCATGTAATCTCAGACCGAAATGGAAATCCGTAGCATCATCTTAATCATCCTCATTCTCATCGATCAGCATTACAAAAAAAATCTCAAATTCTGTGGCCCTTCATGCCCGGCTCTCATGATGACCTCAGTTTCGATGTCCTCTCCACGTCTGTGGCCTTGGTTTGCTTCCGTCGGGGTCACCGGTATCGGCGAGTCCATGGGGGCTGTCGTAGGACGGACGTGGTGGTGCCCTCCGGAGGGACAGCTCACTCACGCCGGCTCCGCGACTAAGCAATTATTGTCGTCAGTAGGGGCTGAATAGGTGGCGTCCTACGTATGTTAGATCAGAACAGGCGCCACTGAACACCACCGAAGTGACTCGGCAGCAGTGCAGTGTCTCCTCCGGTGGGTTGCCTCTTGACGACTGGACATTGACTGCTCCCTGTGGATTGCCGGTGCCGGAGCAGCGGCGGGGCCGACCGGTATGTGGCTGTGGACGGGGTGTCGGAATGGGCGGCGTGGGTGCTGTGACAGTACAAAGTGTCCGCGGACACACAGAACTTTGTTCCCTGCGGACACTTTGTACCGTGAAGTGACATTCAAAGTGTCCGCAGAAATCCTGCGGACACTTTGTTCCGCGAGGTGACATATAACTTACAAAAGCGGTACAAAGTGTCCGCAGCCGTTTCAGCCTCAGTGTGAGTGGGTGAATGTGCACGTACACTCCCATGCGCGTGCATGCGTGCGTGCGCGCGTGTGTGTGCGTGCGTGCGTGTGTGCGTGCGTGCGTGCACGTGAGCGTAATCTAAACTTTGTGCGCTGTTGCACAAAAAAGTAGTCAACAAATTTTTTAACATTTTTTTTTAAAAATGAAGACACACACACACACACACATACACACACACACACACACACACACACACACACACACACACACACACGCACACGCACACACAAACGTGCGCGCACACACGCACGCACGCACGCGCATGGGAGTGTGCGTGCACATTCACCCACTCACACTGAGGCTGCGGACACTTTGTTCCACTTTAGTAAGTTATATGTCACCTCGCGGAACAAAGTGTCCGCAGGATTTCTGCGGATACTTTGAATGTCACTCCACGGTACAAAGTGTCCGCAGGGAACAAAGTGTCCGCGTGCGGACACTTTGTATCTGCGGACACTTTGTACCGTCACAGGTGTCCTGCCACTGAGGTGGCGCAGAGGTTAGGGGAAAAAAGTGGGGGGTAGGATCAATGAATAAAGCATTAGAGAGAGAGAGAGAGAGAGAGAGAGAGAGAGAGAGAGGAGAGAGAGAGAGCGAGAGAGAGAGAGAAATGACTTCAATTATTTTTTTAGGAACCTATAGCACAGAGAGAGAGAGAGAGAGCGAGCGAGAGACAGACAGACACACAGACAGACACACAGACAGACACACAGGCATACATACAGACAGAGCTTCATTTTTAAAGGAATTTATGGGGACATATAATACCATTTGCTCCATACAGCAATTCAGAGAGAGAGAGAGAGAGACACACACACACACACACACACACACACACACACACACACACACACACACACACACACACAGACAGAGACAGGGACAGGGACAGAGACAGAGACAGAGACAGAGACGTAGACAGATTGACAGACAGACAGACAGACAGACATAGACACACAGAGAGAGAGAAACAGAGACAGAGTGAGGGAGAAAAACCTTCAGTTTTGTTTAAGAAATTTATGGGGGATGAGGTGATACCATGTAATCCGTACCGTAATTTAGAGAGGCACTGAAATAAAGTTAAGGTAGATACCATCTCACCGTTCGTTTTAACGTAATGACACGGCGGACTGAACACCTACACAAGTAGGTTTCAAAGTATAACGACTGCAGGCCGTTTTGAAAACAAGCAAACAAACAAACAAAAACATGATGGATTTGTGGCATGAAGATGCTCACAGAAAACAGATCGTTTTGGCGACTTAAAAAAAAAAAAATCGTCTAAGCAAAAACAAAAAGTTAAACGAAACAGCTACAACTGTTTCTATATACAGTTGCGCTAATAAAAGAATTCTGCTGTTCATGGAGTACACATGTACTAAATGTTTCTAACGGTTGAAGTAGAGGTTTCCATGTCTCATTCCAGTGTTGACTGCTGTGTGCATTCTTGGAGATACGTTTCTACACGTATTCAAGTTGACACGGAGACCAGGAACGATTTATTCCTATTCACAACTTTTCTTGTTCTTTATAAAATCACAGCTTGCCGTCCCATCATCTTTTTGTACTCTCAGTTCTTATAGAACAGGGAGTACTTTACAATAGGAACGAAGACATGCTGCCTGTGTGTGTGTGTGTGTGTGTGTGTGTGTGTGTGTGTGTGTGTGTGTGTGTGTGTCTGTGTCTGTGTCTGTGTCTGTCCGTCCGTGGTCAAAATGTGTTCCATTCGCTCCAGACAAAATTTGTGGGCCGATCTTTCTGAAAATTTGTAGGTATGTTCATTACGGGTCACGAATGATGCCCGATGTTTCCTTTTACCGTTATAACCGTTATTAACGGCTATAACGGCCCATAACGGTTTTTCTTCTTTATGGCATATCTCAGAAAGTACTTGGCCGATCTTTGTGAAAATTAGCAGATATGTTCATTATGGGTCACAGATGATGGCCGATGTTTACCAGAATAGCCGTTACTAACGGCTATAACGCCCCAAACGGTTTTTCCTCTTTATGAAATATCTCACGCGTATTGAAGATAAACTGGGAGTACGTTTATACGCTTTGCATCTTGTTTTCCTTTCTGCCCTGTAGCTGCCAGTGAAGCAGTCACTGGTGTACACTCTGTGAACACAGCATCAGCCCTGTTTTAAACAGTGACCGAAGCGATCTATCTAATGTGAGCATTTCCATGTTTAAAATAAATTCACCATGTATTTTTGCCCGGAAAATTTGGTATTAAAGCTTGACTTACTGGAAAGAAAATCAATTAGTTTAATAAAGTTTACGGATTTAATAACAACAAACAACACAAAAACATAACATATATGCCAATTATTAAATGATTTCAGGGGGAAAGTGCAGACTTTTCAAGTGAGTGACTCTCACACCACTTACGTTTCTTAGAACATTCCATAGTGAAATCTGCCTTGGCTTCCCAACAATACCTGCTCCACCAAAACGAATAAACAGGCTACTTCAAGCGTCAAAGGTTCTAGGCACATGTACACCGAATTCTCGAACTTACAGTGCGACATGGATCATGTTATCAGGAATTAGCTATCTTAAGCAGCAAATTAAAAAAGGGCGTACTTATCTTCCATAATGACGCAAAAAGGCGCACATATCTTCCATAATGACGCAAAAAGGCGTACATATCTTCCATAATGACGCAAAAAGGCGCACATATCTTCCATAATGACGCAAAAAGGCGTACATATCTTCCATAATGACGCAAAAGGCGTACACATCTTCCATAATGACGCAAAAAGGCGTACATATCTTCCATAATGACGCAAAAAGGCGCACATATCTTCCATAATGACGCAAAAAGGCGTACATATCTTCCATAATGACGCTCACTTTTATCATGACCTTTATCAGTGACAACAGACTTCCCTTTTGTGTGTGTGTGTGTGTGTGTGTGTGTGTGTTTGTGTTTGTGTGGGGTGTGTGTGTGTGTGTGTGTGTGTGTGTGTGTGTGTGTGTGTGTTAATCGCGTTTTATTACACAGACATGAAAACATGCAGAAAAAAACCACCATCAAGTCCTACAGAAATACAAGAAGTGGTTATAAAACATGATGACAGAACTAGACTTTATTGATATTTGGAGAGAATCGGATCCCGGAGAACTAAGATACAGCTGGGGAAGACAAACTCCTTTTCAACAGAGCCGTTTACATTTTTTTTTTCTAGTGTCAGACTCTCTCGTCACAATCATAAAGAATGCTGAAATATTATATGGATATAAATATGACCATTCTCTGGTTACTATCAGCCTTGAAATTAAACATGAAGAAAGACACAGAAGTTTTTGGAAATTTAACTCCTCTCTCCTGAAAGATATTTCCTACGTGGAACTCATGAACGAAACAATTAGGAGAGTGAAAAAAAAAAATCAATATGCAGTAACGCCTTATGACCGAGAGGTTATAGACCAAATTCCAAACAATAAAATCCAGATCACCATTTCAGATCAACTCTTTTTGGATGTTGTTCTCATGGATTTAAGGGCACAGACAATTGCATATAGCATAAAAGACAGAAAAAAAGCATGTAACACAGAACAACAACTAGAAAAAAGACATCACAGAACTGGAAAACAAAAGTCATTTAAATAATACGGGAAAATGATGTTAAGAGATAAAAACAAGAAGAAAAATAAACTAATATTAGAAATTTAAAAAAAATGAGGGCATAGTAACTAGTACTAAGATCGAGAGCAAAATGGGCCTCAAAAGGTGAGAAAAGGAATACATAGTTTTGTTCTCCTGAAAAAAGGCATTTTGTTAGTTAAAAAAAAAAATTAAAATCAAACGGAGGAGAAATATTTAACTGAAACCGAGGATATGTTTAAAGAAACAAAGAATGTTTACCAATCACTATATGCAGTTAGAAACTCACAGAAAACTGGGCCTGAACACACGTGTACATAACCTTCCAAAATTAACAAAGACTGAGTCTTGTGCCCTTGAAGGATCAATAACAGTAGAAGAAGCATCCGTAGCTCTGAACAATTTGCAAAATGACACAAGCCCTGGTACAGATGGAATGACCGTAAATTTCTTTCAGTTTTTCTGGCGACAGCTGGGCGTCTTTGTTTTCCGCTTTCTTAATGAAGGCCACCTAAAAGGAGAGAGGTCAGCTGCGCGAAAGGAAGGGATTATAATTAGTGCTCCGAAAGGAGACAAACCTAGAGAGTATCTTAAGAACTGGCGGCCAATAAAACTTCTGAACGCGGTATATAAAATTGGGTCAACTGGCATAGCACGCAGAATAAGGTCCGTTTTACATAAACTAATCAATGAGGATCAAACTGGCTTTTGTACCAGGAAGATATATTGGAGATAGTATCCGAACTAAAAATATTGGAGATAGTATTCGAACTATCTATGATATTGTATATTATCTTGATAAGAAAGATTTACTAAATGTATTAATTTCAATAGACTTCGAAAAAACTTTTGATTCAGTCAACTGGTCATACATGAAAAATGTGCTAACGACCTTTGGCTTTGGAAAAAATCAAACTGTGCTACAGAATACTAGTTACGAATAACATTTTTAAAACATGGGTATTGTCCACAGCAACAAATGTAATTTTTTTGTGACAAAGAAAAGGACTCGACAGAGCACTGTCTATATAAATGTCAATTTTCTTCAGCATTCTGGATGGATTTGGAGCAGCTTATCAAAGAAAATGCAGTAACTGCCATCGTCTGTCATTACATATGGAGCTAATTCTCTTTGGTGTTGCAGATAACATTAAAACTGACGAAATAATTGATCTCATAATCCTGTCTGGTAAGGTCTTCCTATATAAGTCAAGACTACAAAACATGAAACCTAATCTACAAGCATTTTGAAGAAAATAGAAAATATGAAACTGAAAAATACTCGCATCACTTAGAGATGAAACATGCAGATTTGGAAAAGAAGTGGTTTCCTTATATTGGTTTAAAAAGTACCTATACAAAAGAATTAATGCCATGCCAAAATCAAGAAGCTTATGAATGTATACCATACGAGTATTAACAATTTAAGGGAACAGTCACATCAGAAGCTCCTCATACAATGCTGTATGGTGGAAGGGACTCCCCACCCCCCAAGCCTCCCGACTCCCCCCTCCCAACAGTCTTTGTGTGTGTGTGTGTGTGTGTGTGTGTGTGTGTGTGTGTGTGTGTGTGTGTGTGTGTGTGTGTTGTCTGTTTGTGTGTTGTCTGTTTGTTTTTGGTGCTTTTGTATTTTTCCTCTCTAATTATTTATATTCTTTTGTCACCAGATAATTTACTTTATGACTACCTTTTTGCGAAGTACATGCTTGATTGTGTGTTCGTTTGTTTGTTTTTTCTTACTAAACTTGCTACTCTCATGGAAGTTTATAACACACTCGGAGACAGATGTGCAGATATATGATTAATTGTATGTTTCCTAGTG
>CM031608.1:15798640-15803640 GCA_018398815.1 Conus ventricosus
CTGGTCATGTAAACCATGCATCATGCATGAGTACTGTGCGGTGACAGAAAGAACAGGGCGACTGGTGTGTTACCTGTAGGATGGGCAGGTGAAGCAGATATTGCCTTTTGTTGGGTCCCTTCACATATTAGATTATTAGATTGTGTTCAAATGACTGTGCTGATAGAGCCGCAAAAAAGGTGCAAGGCGAGACAGGGAATCTATAGAAATATACATTGCATGATCCGTTACAGAGGGGTCTCATTTGCTGGGGCAAGCATCGTGGAACACCGTTTCAAAATCTTCCAGAGGAAGGAGAAACTCTCCAGTAATCTTACGAATTCCGATGATTTGGCTACCGAACAGTATTGAACAATGATAACATGATCAATTCTAGACACATTTCTTCACTGTCTTTTTGAGGATAAGCTTAATGCCTATCAGCAAAAAGTTACAATAAGTTAAAATTGTGTGTAAAAAAATTTCAAACCCAACATGTTCTTCTTCTGATATTGCCAGAGATGGAGACTATTTTTCCAGCCTATCCACAGAAAGTTCTCTGAAAGTATCTGAGTCTTTACTTTGTTGTTTGATTTGCGAATGTGTTTTTACGCAGTCCTATGGGACCGGGATCAGGCTGCTTTCCAATTCAGTGTTGGGGCGCATCCCACCCGGCGGGGTCCCAGGTGGGCGGATAGGGGAACGGCCCTCAGATATTGGGGGTTAGCTGACAAGCAGTCCCGGACAACTGGCGTACGTTGTTCATACCAGGGACGGGTGGGTCAACAGGTGGCGTGGTTGCCTCACTGAATTACCCCATGTGTTCTATGACGGGCTCATCATGCGGTCAGAGGCGCAGTATAACCTCTCTAGCCACGGGGTGGGATCCTCGGAGAGAAACAATCCCCCCTTGCTACAGAAGGCAGGACGAGGGCATGAGCTAAGGGTGAGGCTCCCAAGAAAACTCCGTGAAGACGGAGGTACGGGCATGGCGCAAACTAAAACCACGATACCACGCATACACGCTTCCAGATGATGCCAGTCCACGAATTTCGATGTGAGCGCTCGACCTTCGGAAGACCGCAGGGAGGTGGAGGTCGGGAGCCGGGCCTAGCTCAAAGGGGCCCACCCCAAGCGGTCGGTGGTAGCACAAAGAAAATCTGGCTGCCACATGGACGAAGAAGGAGACCTCATGCCTCCTGCTGATGCAAGCAAACGTACCACCAGAAATGTTCAACATTTCTCTGTGGAATGCAGAAGGGGTGGCATAAAAGCAAACTTGGGCTTGGCAGAAAGGAAATGCATCAAGAACATATCGATTGCTTTTGTCCAAGAGACAACATTTGACCGTAAAACCATCGCTTTCAAGTGAGGGGTTACGAGACCATCAGGTTGGACCGTGAGGAAAGATGCAAGGGAGGGGTGACTTATCTTGGTTGCGGATTCCCATCGCCGACAAGAGAACTCAAAGGATCAACACCAATCAAAGGCAGAGATCCAAGGGGTCGTATTGTCCTTAAGGAATGCAACATCAGGATCTACAATGCCATTGCCCTCAAGATTGATCTTTCCCTCACATACATGATTCATCCCAGACAACAACTGCGTTGTGGTGGGTGATTTTAACAGTTCACTCGAGAGATGGGGCTATGAGATGGACGGACAAGAGAGGCGAAGAAGTTGAGGCTTGGGAGATTGACCAACATCTTATCTCATCAACAAGAGATGATGAACCACTTAACGCCAGACGCGGGAGGACCACATCAAACCAGATCTAGCGTTCGCCACAACGACTGATCGTCAGGACAAAAGAACCAGGTCCTCAACCAGCTTGGGAAGTGAACCACAAGCGTCAAACTCTCTATCAACTCTCAACTTACAGTTTGTCCCCAAGCAAAAGTTTTCCCCGCTGGACTTATAGAAAGGGCGGACTGGACTCCTCTTTGAGACCCTCACAGATACATACACAAAGCCAATCTACATCAGGCAGAAAGGATTCAACAAGATGGTTCGGACTTTCACAAATGCGTCTTGAACGCTGCTACAGAATCCATCTTACGAGGAAGCACGTAAAGAACTTCAAAGCCCTACTGGACGGAGGAACTCAGAATCTGGAAGATGTCGTTACGGAAGCCAGGGACAGCGCGACCCAGCGCATCATGGAGAATATACATAGGCTGAAGGTAAGTAATGCAGATTACAAGCTGTCCTGCGCACAAGCTGCAAGAAAAGCTTGCAAGAGAAACCTGAAAGACTAAATCTCGACAGGGATGGCAGAGCTGTTGGAAACTGGCTTGAACCCTTGTAATGAAAAAATACAAGTCACACCACTAGAAACCTCTACAAGAGAAATGGAAATTATCTCTCTGGAAGAACGCGCACGACATTCTCGAACGTCTTTGAAAACATCAGCAATCTGGAAGTCCCTCCTCTGAACATAGAAGCATTTAGCGTGCATGGCCCAAGGTGAATTATGTGGAAGGCCCCAAGAGGAAGTCAATGATCACAGTTTTCTCAGAGGAAAAGAGTGGAGGAAGCGTTTTGCAGATCTTAGTCTGAAGAAGTCACCTGGGACAAGAGGAATCACAAATGAATGATTCTGCTTTCTTGGTGAAGAAGCAGGCCAGTCTTCTAAATAATCTTTAACTCCAGCTGGAAGACAGGATCAGTACCACAGTGTTGGAGTGAAGCAGAACATGATCCCCATTACAAAACGGGAAAGGACAAATCGAAGGTGACAGTACAGGACATCAGCCTTACAAGCTGCTTAGGAAAGCTGATGGAGAGGACTTGTACAACACAAGGATTGTCTAGCCACCTTGAGGAGCATCAGTGTACTTGAGCCTGAAAACAGGCGGTTCGCCAACACAGACCACAGAGAAGACCGATCACATCATAACGCAATAGCATTGAGGACACCTTTCCACAGAAAGAAGCCCGATTGATGGGATTGATCATGGAGAAGGCGTTCGACAAAGTCAGGAAGGACGGACTTAGGCTCAACTACGCGATGTGGTGTGCTGGGAGGATGTTCACCTGGATAGCCAGTACTACACAACCGCCAAGCCGAGTAAAGATTCAGGGCCAAAGAGCAAGAAGAAGGTGTGAGGACAGGGTAGTACCACAAGGAGGGTCCTTTCGCACGCCTGTTCCTCAATCTTTCATAGATGACATCGTCAGAGAACTGCCAAAAGGCGTCAGAGGGAGCGATTCTCCGCAAGATGATCTGGTGCTTTGGATACTTGAAGAGTACACCACCACAGCAAGGTACGCCTCCAGACTTGCGTCAACAAGATAAGCGACTGGACCAAGGAATGGTGTCTCGTCAACTCACGCAAAACAACTACACATACTTCAGCCTATCAGCAAGAAGCAAAGAGGTGCGAAGCTGACATGAAAATCCAAAGGCTTGCAGAGGAAATACCCACACTACCTACCTGGAGTGACCTTTGACCGCAGTACTGGAAACAGCAGATCTGAACAGATGTTTAGCAAGGCCAAGTTGAGGATGGCGTTATGAGGAAACTTGATGGGGACAGACTTGTGGGGTGACGAAGTATCCTGACGAGACTCTATACAGGGAGAGTCCGACCTGTAGTTGATTCGGGACGTCAGCATCGGATCAGCTGCAAAAAAGTCTAACTCGACCTCTCAATAAGATAAGAACAAGATCGCGTGTCATAACTGGGCCATGATATCACCCCAATCTGAACGATGGAAGAGCCACCGGGCTTAAGTCATTGGAGGTCGAAGGGCCACACCCCGCATACTCCAAGCAGCAAAAAACCCTATGAAAACCATCCAATGAACAACAGAATGAGCCCGACCCACAAGAGCGGTTGAAAAGGGGGCTGCTTTCATCCACCAGTAAGGAGCTTGAAAGACAAACTCAGTCTTGATGGAACATGAAGCAAAGCTATCCGGCAAATGTGCACCCACCCATCTTGGAAGAGGCAGGGGTTTCCAACAGTCGTCACCAGCATCCCGGAGTGGAGAGAGGGGAATACAGTAAGACACCAAAGGAAAGGCTCTGGCCATGGAGTCATATGCAACAGTATCCCGGAAGACTGGACCATGTCTTCAAGATGGTCCGCACAGAGGCCAAGAGGGATGGTGCGTGGAATTCTTCTCCGGTACAAAGACTGAGATGAGAAATTGCAATTCCAACAGGAAAATACCTCCACCAACTTTCGATTGAGCGAGAAGCCCTCTGTGAGGCAACCACAACAGTCTTGCAGAATCCAAAAGAACAACGGGGCAGGTTGGTGGTTTTCTCTGACGCTCTCTCCGTGCTCCAAGCCTCAAGAACTCCCGACTGCAAAGAAAGGAACCATCCTCACTTCAGCCTTGTTGCCCTGAGTGCCAGAGTGGAGAAGTGGTGATACAAATGTGGTACCATACACTGTGGCATCAGCGGCCTGCAATCAGCGGACATTCTGGCAAAAAGATGGTGCACAGTAAGGAGCAGGCAAAACCTTGGGTGTCCATATCGATGAAATTTGGACAATCATCAAGGCTCAAACAAGGAATAAATGGCGCCTACCTGCTTCCCAATTAAACCAGAAGGACACATACCATTTGCTGGTACGACGGGAACAGGTCAAGATCTCCGGCCTGAGGACTGGACACAATCGCTGCTCCCTCATGCACACAAAATTTGGCATTGGAAGAGTGGGAAGAGTGCCCTTGTGGTGAGGGGAACCTAATGACAACTTGACCACATCTTCAAGTCTGTACGACGTATGCAGGCATCCAGGAGGAAAGTACTGGCCAACACGATCTGCAGTGGAAGCAAAGTGTACGGGCTACCCTGGAGGAGCTCGACGGACGGGCAGCCTTCATAGAGGACACCGGGCCTGCTCATCTATCCAGGGGGTGGGGGAAAAAAACTGGCGAACGAGGAAGAAGAAGAAGAAGTCCTATGGGACTTCTTATATTTGTGTTGTTGACTCACAATAGTTTTTTAACGTCGGTTTTCCGTACCTTTGTATTGTCTTGTAAAGAGCCTTCTTTTTATAATA
>CM031608.1:15816140-15826075 GCA_018398815.1 Conus ventricosus
AGAACCAATCTTGCATTGGAATGTTATTTACAGGTTGTGATGGCTTTTTTGAGATCTTGTATATAGTTTTCCAGAATAACTGTTGATTTCTGACTGAGGACACACGACCATTGAATAAAGAATCATTGCACTCTTTCTCTTTTCTTTAATTTAAATTTTTGTACTCCGTTTTTGCTGTACATTACACTGCTCTGTCATCTTTATCCAGTGTTTTCAGAAAAGTTCTGAATCATTTACGTAGTTTACTTTTGGCTACCCTGCATTCTTGATCAAACCAACCCTGTTCAAATTTCTTGTTGACTTGTTTAGTTTTCCTTATACTTTCAGCTTGTTCTTTGACAGTTGCATTAAAACAAAGACAATGCTTGATTAACGTCTTCATTTATAAGGTCCTCAGCAGCTTTCAACTTTTCTAGGACTTTCGGTGAATTTATGAGATGCGTAAACTGTTGACCATAATCTGGGTTCCAGTAATATTGAACAATGAACTGACTTTTCTGTTCACTGTTAAGTGGCTGATCAGTCTGCATTCTAATATGCAGCACTTGTGGCAAGTGATCAGAATAACATCTTTCCATCACATAAAGCGTAATCCTTGTCTACAATAATTCGAAAAGGTGTACAGATGCTAAAAAGTAGTCATTTACAATGCTCCCTACATCAGATATGTACGTGAAACGGCCTTCAAGGTCACCATTGCATACACCATTTAGAATTGTCAGTCCTGATAGAGTGCACATGCTAAGTAATTTCTTGCCATACAAATTTAATACCTTGTCTTGAGAACATCTTTCATGTTTGCTGTTAACCTCCTTGACGTAATTAATGTATAGTTCACTTTAGGATACAATTTCTGGAGAAAAGTTTGAAGTTCTTGCGTTCATGTCTCCACAAAACAGTAATTCAATATCATCAAAGGACATCCAGTTATTGACAGCATAATTTTCCAACAATTCAATTCTATTTTCAAAACCACACATGGAGTAAAAGGGTGCTTTTTCCGGAGAGACATACGGTCATGCAAGTAAGACGTTCTTACTGAGACCAAAGCAGTCTTTACCGAGCATGAATAGCATTAAATACTGATAGTCACAATCCACTTGGTAAACGTACGGAAGAAGACTTTTTTCGTACCATCAAGATCAATCCTCCCGAACACCACCCTGTTTTGTAAGTCTTGCTGCCGGTTTCACAAACAATTCATGTTTCAGAAAATGATTTGATCCAAACGATTCGGCAAAAGTTTCTATTCATGTTCCAGAAAATGATTTGATCCAAACGATTCGGCAAAAGTTTCTATCAAAGTGACAAAATCAAAAGAAGAAATTAACGAAATTGACTGTATGAAATCTCTGTCCTGTAATTTAAGAATTAATCCACAAATATTCCAGTGAAGAAATGACACGTTATTTACTTGTTTATGTACATTTTGACCTGCGCTACTCATTTTGCTTTTGTCACTAGACGAACAAGTATCCTTCTGAACACGACAAACATGATCAATTCTATTACATTTATAAAACAGAGGAGGCCAAAGGCGTGTACGCGTAATCCATGCAGCTTACTCGATCTTCAGTGTCATGACCATGTCTATTCACAGGGTCACTGCCATGTCCAGAAATTCTATTTCAATTACTATCATCATTCACATAAGCATCGACACAAACAGTCCCATGCGAAAGTGCAATGTCATCACTACTGTTTGTTTCGTCTGTACTTACCTACTTACACACACGACACTTTTGTTTATTTCATCACCCACCACAAAAGTCTCCCTGCCTTTCTCGGTTGATCTTGATACACGCCATTGTTTACAGTAGGTACCATGACATCGCTATGTATAATGGAATACAAATCGCGCAAAACATGGCAGTCACAAATTAATCCATCTTTTTCACAGTCAACTCATCATCCGATCGCGTGGCGTTAGAATTCAATGCATTGCCGTCAACACCGATGTCAGTAACAACCTGGACGGAATTTTCGTTGCAGAGAGAGAGAGAGAGAGAGAGAGAGAGAGAGAGAGAGAGATTGGACGGTTTATTCAATAAGGTCATGGCCCTTTCTGATGGGGGTTACAATATATATATATATATATAAAAACACACCATCGATCACATACATTTACAAACACAGGGTAGGAAAGTTAAAACAAAACAACAAACAGCGCACTGACAGTTGTGCATAGAAGTCTTATATCATCAGCTTTGATTCTCTGTTTTTCTCTGCTTTTGACTAAGAGCAACAGTTTATCGCGTAAATCCTTTATACAGAAGCAAGCAAACGTTCCTCAACGTTATTTCATTTGACTTGCCATAAGCTAAAATGTACGGAATAAACACATGTTTTCAAAGAATTTTCGTGGAACATAATTGTTCTCATCGTAAATCTAGTCAAGCATGACAAGCAAAGGTACACCATTTATCTTCTATCGAGTTCATACATGATGGACGAAGCACATTCACACGGTCTGTCACATTTGCATGTCGTAGACGATGTACTGTATTGCCCGGTATTTCTAATCTAAATCTTGTGATGCAAAAGTTAATATGCCTATCCATGTCAAATAAAAAATCTTTTTTTTCAGTTTCTGGACGACTCGCACATTCAGTAAAATGAAAATCTGTTGCTGTAGATAGAATGTTAAACAGATAAATTAGAATGTGTCTATTCCAACTAAGCCCCCTGTTATAATGAAAATCTGTTGCTGTAGATAGAATTGTTAAACAGATAAATAGAATGTGTCTATTCCAGGTAAGCCGCCTGTAATAATGACGATCTGTTGCTGTAGATAGAATGTTAAACAGATAAATAGAATGTGTCTATTCCAACTAAGCCCCCTGCTATCCACGAATCTCTGTCGTCATTCGTTTTTTTCCCACCTTGAAACAAACATACAAAATCGAATCCATTTTGAAACAAAAACTCACGAATCTCTGACACCCAGGACTATCTTCTACCACACATGTAAATCCAACAACTTTTTGTAGGCCCTGAGGGGCAGTTTGTTTTCATTCGTAGCATTCGTCCATTATCTAATGTTAATGCATCGTGTTCACGCCTTTATGTGAATAGTATTTCGACCCATTTCACTGTGAACAAAATCATCAGGTGCTTTTATGCTGACCACTAAACATTTCTCATAAGCAAATAAATGGTCTTTTCAACATATACAGAGGCTTAATGACAAAAAAAATCAGCTCCGTATTGGATAATCGGCTGTGCTTGTGCAAAAAAAAACACACAAAAAAAACCCACAGTTTGAATTATTCTTGAACATAATTATACAGTTTTTCAAGGATACACAAAAGAGCATGTTTCGCTTAACTTGCAATACTCTGGCAAGAAGCTGTGAAAAGAAGACGAGTGGAAAAGTATATTTCAAGGTATTTATGACATTTCACAACAGCCACTATTTCACCATTGAAAAAAAAACCCCTCTCTCTCTCTCTCTCTCTCTCTCTCTCTCTCTCTCTCTCTCTCTCTCTCTCTCTCTCTCTCTCTCTCTCTCTCCCTCTCTCTCAAAACAAGTTGTTTCACCCACTACATCAGTGTCCATTTCCATCTCACATCTTTTGTACTCCCATTTCTTATAGAACAGGGAGTACTTTAGAATGGGAACGAAGAAATGCTGTGTGTGTGTGTTGTGTGTGTGTGTGTGTGTGTGTGTGTGTGTGGTGTTGTGTGTGTGTGTGTGTGTGTGTGTATGTCCGTCCGTGGTCAAAATGTGCTCCACTCGCTCCAGACAAAACTACTGGGCCGATCTTTCTGAAAATTTGTAGATATGTTCACTATGGGTTACGGATGATGCCCGATGTTTTAGTTTACCGTTTATAGCCGTTTATAACAGCTGTAACGGCCTGTAACGGTTTTTCTACTTTATGGAATATCTCAGAAAGTACTTGGCCGATCTTTTGAAATTAGCAGGTTTGTTCATTATGGGTCACGGATGATGCCCGATGTTTTAGTTTACCGTTATAGCCGTTATAAGCGGCTGTAACGGCCTGTAGCAGTTTCTTCTTCTTCATGGAATATCTCAGAAAGTACTTGGCCGATCTTTCTGAAAATTAGCAGGTATGTTCATTATGGGTCATGAGTAATGACCGATGTTTTAGTTTACCGTCATAGCCGTTACTAACGGCTGTAACGGCCTGTAACGGTTTTTCTACTTCATGGAATATCTCAGAAAGTACTTGGCCGATCTTTCTGAAAACTAGCAGGTTTGTTCATTATGGGTCATGAGTAATGACCGATGTTTTAGTTTACTGTCATAGCCGTTACTAACGGTTGTAACGGCCGTAACGGTTTTTCTACATCATGGAATATCTCAGAAAGCACTTGGCCGATCTTTCTGAAAATTAGCAGGTATGTTCATTATGGGTCACGAATGATGCCCGATGTTTTAGTTTACCGTTATAGCAGTTATAAACGGCTGTAACGGCCTGTAACGGTTTCTTCTTCTTCATGGAATATCTCAGAAAGTACTTGGCCGATCTTTCTGAAAATTAGCAGGTTTGTTCATTATAGGTCATGAGTAATGACCGATGTTTTAGTTCACTGTCATAGCCGTTACTAACGGCTATCACGGCCCCCAACGGATTTTCTTCTTTATGGAATATCTCAGAAAGTACTTGGCTGATCTTTCTGAAAATTTGTTGGTATGTTCATTATGGGGCCTGGATAGTGCCCGATGCTTTAGTTTACGTTATAACCGTTATTAACCGGCTATAACGGCCCATAACGATTCTTCTTTTTTATGGAATATTTAGAAAGTACGGGGCCGATATTTCTGAAAATTTGTAGGTGTGTTCATTATGGGTCACGAATGATGCCCGATGTTGAAGTTTACCGTTACAGCTGTTACAAACGGCCCATAATGGTTTTCTTCTTATGGAAAAGCTCAGAAAGCACTTGGCCGATCTTTCTGAAATTTGTAAGTATTTGTAAGTCATTATAGGTCACAGATGATGGCCGATGTTTACCAGAATAGCCATTACTAACGGTTGCACCAGCCCAAGCGGTTTTTCCTTCTTTATGGAAAATCTCAGAAAGCACTTGGCCGATCATTCTGAAAATTTTTTAAGTATTTGTAAGTCATTATAGGTCACAGATGATGGCCGATGTTTACCAGAATAGCCATTACTAACGGTTACACCAGCCCAAGACGGTTTTTCCTCTTTATAGAAATATCTCACGCATATTCAGGATAAAGTGGGAGTACGTTTATATGCTTTGCATCTTATGTTTTCTTCAGGTCTTCAAAATGCTGGTACCAAAGGTCAATAGAAATATTGTCACGAGTATATGATTGTAAAGGCAAAACTTCCTAAGCATTTTGTCAAAACTCGTGTTCATACTCTAAATGCACTAGATTATTTAATTCACTCCAGTTGGGTCCTGCTTTTCTTTTTTATTCAACAATCTAACACTCTCTCCGATCTGTGCGACATTTAACACTGTCCTCAACATTTGACGTTTTGCTTACAACAGTCCTCACCAATCTAAGAATTATTCTTATCACCTGGTTGTATTTTATTTTTGTTTCTTTTCAGGCAATCTGTTCGCTTTTAGACGCAATCATTGAGCAGACCTAAAGCCGTCTTAACATCACCACTGAAAACAGACTGCTGCGTTACTGAAAAGGACTCAAAATACAAGTAAACTCAAAAAACAAGATGTTAAGTAACGCTAATTTCAATAGACTGTGCTAAACAGACAAGTGACTGTTCGACACAAAGTGTTCATCAGACGTGACAAGTTGCAAACAAACACGAACAAAACAGCACTTCCCTTTTGGCTGTCAGAAATAACTTTGTTTTGCTTATGATTGACGTTTGACTGCAACTTGTCACGTCTGATGAAAACTTTGAGTCGAAAATTCACTTGTCTGTTTTGTGCAGTCTATTACATTTGCGTTACTTTACATCTTGTTATGTGTGTTTATTCGTCTTAACATCACCATCTATCAGATCAATTGCCATTTTCGCTGCCATGTCTTAACATCACCATCTATCAGATCAATTGCCATTTTCGCTGCCATGTCTTAACATCACCATCTATCAGATCAATTGCCATTTTCCCTGCCATGTCTTAACATCACCATCTATCAGATCAATTGCCATTTTCCCTGCCATGTCTTAACATCACCATCTATCAGATCAATTGCCATTTTCCCTGCCATGTCTTAACATCACCATCTATCAGATCAATTGCCTGTTTCGCTGCCATGTCTTAACATCACCATCATCAGATCAATTGCCTGTTTCGCTGCCATGTCTTAACATCACCATCATCAGATCAATTGCCTGTTTCGCTGCCATGTCTTAACATCACCATCATCAGATCAATTGCCTGTTTCGCTGCCATGTCTTAACATCACCATCATCAGATCAATTGCCTGTTTCGCTGCCATGTCTTAACATCACCATCTATCAGATCAATTGCCTGTTTCGCTGCCATGTCTTAACATCACCATCTATCAGATCAATTGCCTGTTTCGCTGCCAATCAAATATCTTTATTTCTCAGTTTCAAAGTGAGGTGATTGAAGGCGGAAATTGAAACAAATTTTGAAAAAAAAAATGTTAATGATTCCGAAAGACAAAATGGACAAACAAATCACAGGACAAACGTGTCTTGCAATCTGTCCATATTGTCTTGCGGAATCACTTACAATTCTTTTTGAATTTTTTTTTTATCACTCATTGATCCGCGAAAAACCTAATTCGAATCTGGTCTTGCCACTAAAATTTCTCTTGGTGGTGAGAACACAACGGTATTATGGACTGTGGTGTGTCTCTATTTGACGCCAGGAGCACAGAGATACCAGCCGTGTCTCCCTGATGAGTCCGATCCAGCGGACGAAAGGCCTCGGAGCAGGCGATACATACAGATCTGCCTTCGAAAGGGATAACGATGGTTCGCTCATGCAGCTAGTGAAGAGTTTTCGTATTTATAATATATTTTCTTAATTTTATCCTCCCATTTTCTTCATCTTCAACCCCCCCCCCCCCCCCCCGACCCCTTAAGTCCAAATCTTTGCCAAGTCATTACTATGATGACAGAGGAGTTGTTGGCCTGCGCTTGTTTTATCCCCCACTATTAGATTGTTCGTCTTTGTATTTGTCTGACTTTATTCAAGTTTAAAAGGCTGTGCCAGTCTTGAATAAAAGTTACTCTGTGTTAGGTTTTCTTATGGGAGCAAATGTTACCCTACTTGTTCACTGTTTAAAATTTCTCGTCAAAAGGACCAGAGAGAGAGAGAGAGAGAGAGAGAGAGAGAGAATCTTTAAAGGCTCCATATGTGCAGGTGTGATCCTCAACATGGCTACAGGTCAATACCACACCACATCTCGAGACCCAGGGAGGAAAGCGATTACCGAGTTTAACCGAATTCGAGCTTGCACGATCAATGCGAGAACGGTGTGTACAGCATCATTTCGCTGATGTATTTGAAACGCAGCCTCCCCAGATCGTTACAGGCCAACGTCTGCTGCAGCTGGCGGTCACCCCTGGCTGAACAGCCGTTAGGCAAACGGATTCAGTTTCTTGTCCAAAGCACGTCATGGACGACCTCCACATCATCAGCAGCAACTTGAGCGTTGGGTGATCACACCCATGTTGATGATGGTGGTTTAGTGGTGGTGATGTGTGTGTGTGTGTGGTGTGTGTGTGTGTGTGTGTGTGTGTGTGTGTGTGTGTGTGTGTGTGCGCGCGTGCGCGTGTGCATGCGTGCGCGCACTTGTGTGTGTGTGTGTGTGTGTGTGTGTGTGTGTGTGTGTGTGTGTATGTGTGTGTGTGTGTGTGTGTGTGTGTGTGTGTGTGTGTGTGTGTTGATGTACATGATCGCAGCAGACGGTTGTGCATAAAACTAGGAAGACGTTAATTCATAAAACAACAACAACAACAACAACAACCACACAACCGCACACACACACACACACACACACACACACACACACACACACACACACACACACACACACACACACACACATACACACACACACACAGTTCGCCTCACAACAAGTAATACGCATAAAACTTGGTGCGTTCCTTGTGATTTTCGCCCCTTGTTTGAAGGCAGGGACGGGTCGACGCCGACGGAAAAAGAAGAGATCAGTTTCACTGATTACCCGGTGGGACCGAACCTGTGAATCAAGCAGGTAAGTAAGTATAGGTCGGCTGAGACGACAGTCAATAACCCCTCTGCCTGGCCGCTGGTTTGAGACCTCCCGGTGTAATAAGATTGCTCTCTCTCTCTCTCTCTCTCTCTCTCTCTCTCTCTCTCTCTCACACACTACTCCTAGGCCTACTACTACTCTGTGTGTGTGTGTGTGTGTTGTGTGTGTGTGTGTGTGTGTGTACGTGCGTGTGATTCGTTTCTTTCTTTATTCATTTAGATATTCGTTTTAGAGTTTTCGATTTACTGATGCAGTTTATCATCTATTCTATTACGACTTGTTCGTGATGTGTTGTTTCTTTTTCTCATATATTATATATATATATATATATATATATATATATATATATATATAATATATATATATTTGTTAATGATATTAAAAAGGAAGGTTAAAACTCTACAAATTTGTTTCGAGCGTGTTGCGCTGTCATCAGGATGGTTTTTGGTTTGCCCACCGCCGATGTTATATAGCGTGTGGGCTCCCGTTTGCGGTTGTTTGCACGTGCGGGTTGGCTGCACGTGTTTTTTGGGGGCTTTCAGGTTTTTGTTTTGGGTGTGTTCACTAACAACGATTTTATATTTATGCCTGCAGTTGTTTACTATTTCTGTTTTGGTGTTTAAAGTTGCTAAGTGTGGTTTGCATAGTATTAACCATTTTTCAGTTAAACATAGGTTGCACCTTTTGAAACATTGCTGTATGGTGATGCTCTTTTATGATTTTCCAGGATATATTGTAGCTTGGTTTTGCGTCTTTAAGTTTCCAGATATATTTGCTCAGTTCTGTTTGGTTTTTATATTTTCTTTATTAAATGACTGTTTGTGGTTTGCATATCTGGTTTTGAAGTGGTTTTCAGTGATCCCTATGTATGTTTCTTTTTCATTTTCTGATGTCACAGTAGCCTGGTATACAATGTTGCTGTGAAGGCATTTGTTGTTTAGTGGGCACTGCTCCTTTCTGGTGCAATTGCAAGATTTCCTTTCTTCACCCTTCTTTGCTGTGTTGATTTTCATTTGTTGGATGCGTCAATCAGTTTTTGAGGTTGGGCATACATGAGTACGATAGGTTGACAGTGTTTTTGTTAAATATTTTGGACAGTTTGTGTTCTTTTGGAAATGAAGTTGTTAGGATTTGAAGAATTCTTTCCCTATGTTTGTTTTGAGTTTCCCGTCGTATGGGGGGAGAGAACGTATAAACACCGATTCTGGCTCACTTGCTCCTCCACCGAGTTTTTGGGCGAAAGTGCCCTAAAAGCCGCCTATTCCTGTTCTCTGACAAGTAACCAAAAAATAACGACCCTACAAACAAATATACTGTGTAGGGTTATCCGTTTTCAATACTAATTTACTAAACTTTTCAGAGAGTAGCGTAGAGGAAAGTAGCCAGGACTGAACACATCCCCATAGAGCAACGTAGGGGAAAAGCGGGAGTCTCTGAAACGCGTCCCATACACAAACGGTAGAGCAGTTAAGCCTTTAATTGCTAATTGTCGACCAGCCCAGGAATCCGCACTATCAGAATACTGCCTAGGTCCGTCATTAGGTTGGCGCCTGAAACTTAATTTGTGATGTCGGGGCTTACCATGTGCCGATATGACGATTTAGAAGCAGCGCCCCCAACCAACCCCCACTCAGGTTATTCACGGCTTTCAATACAGACGGTTGTGTTTGTTCACAGAGGAATTCTTGCTATAGGCCCTGTTTTTATTCAACTTGACGGTATCTAACAAAAACGCGCCCTTCTTCCCTAAAAT
>CM031608.1:15831107-15841107 GCA_018398815.1 Conus ventricosus
GCAGATAGAAACGTTTTCTGAGTGAATTTTTTGTTTCTCCAATGTATTGAGAATTCTGACAGAGTTCGCAGAACAAGAGATAAATGATGTTATTGGTTTGACAGTCAGTATGGTGTCTTACAGTAAATGTTTCGTTGGTCCGGTGGCTAATGAAATTGGTGGATTCCAAGGCGTGCTCTCTACAAATAATACATTTATTGGAACATTTGAAAAAACCATTAGGGTCTTTAGGATTTAATTTGATGGGGAGGGCTGAGGGCATAAGCAAGTCTTTGAGAGAACGGCTGTTTCTTTCTCCTAGGATTGGTGGCCTGTTTAAGTTTGTCACTGGTGAAAACTGTCTGATATAATTCTTTAAACCAATGACGGAGAGGGGGGTTGCTAGGGTTATGAGTGACAATAACGGGTGTTCTAGGGTTGGACAGCTTAGGTTTGTAAATAAGAGTATCATGTCTGGGTGTCTTTTAGCCTTTTCAAGAGCAGTGCGTAAAGTTTGGGGTTTGTAGCCTCTTAGTCTAAGAAATTCGAACATCTGCTCTGAGCGGGTGATGAAATCTTCTTGTTTAGAGCATATACGTCTGATTCTCAAAAACTGACTGTAGGGTAAATTCCTTTTGCAGTGAGGGGGGTGGCTAGACTTGTAGTGTAAATAAGCATGTGCATCAGTGGGTTTAGTGTACAGATCTGATTGGATAAAGCCATTCTCTAAGTATAATGAAACATCAAGGAAAGGAAGTTGGTCAACAGAGGTATTGTGAGTGAATTTAATGGTGGGATGAACTGTATTGATATACGTCAGGAATGTTTGTAGGTCCGTCTGGGTCCCTGTCCAGAGTAGCAGTATGTCGTCTATAAATCTTTTCCAGAAGTGCTGAACAACAGGAACGGGGCTGTTAGAAAGAAGTTCTGTTTCAAACCTCCCCATAAACAGATTGGCCACAGTGGGAGCCATGGGAGTCCCCATGGCTGTTCCTGAAATTTGGTGATATATACGGTTTTCAAAGATAAAGTAATTATTTTCCAAAACAAGATTCATAATTTCTAGAAGCGTGTCAGTGGAGGTATGCTGGGATCAGGTTTTAGATTAAGATAATACTCAACTGCATTTTTTAGCTCATTCTGTGGTATGTTGGAATAGAGTCCCACTACATCTATTGTTACCAAAATCAGGTTGGGAAAGGGTCCATATTTTAAATTCCATTCTTCGATGGTGTTTAACAGATGAGTGGTGTCTTGGATGTAACTGGGGAGAGAAGCAACGATATCACGTAGCCAGTGGTCTACTAATGCTGAGAGTTTTTCCGTAGGGCCCCCCACCCCTGAAACAATGGGCCTACCTGGGGGCTGCTGTAAGGACTTGTGAATCTTGGGAAGGTGATATAATAGAGGGGTGCGAACGGATTTCATGTCATTGATTGCCCATTTAGAGGTGTTGGTATCGATTACACCTGTATCTAGTAATTTATTGACAATATAATTGGAAGTTTTCGCTATCTGGGTGGTAGGGTCTTTGTCTACTGCACAGTAATGGTCAGCATTGTTTAAAAGTCTGTAAGCTTCATTTATATAGTCATCTGTATTTTGCACAACGACTGTCCCACCCTTGTCTGCCATATTTATACGGATAGTTCTATTCATCACAAGTTGGCGGAGTTCTTTCACTGCTAAACGTTCACTAAAGGCCAGATTGTCAAATTTGGGTTTAGGTGTTTTGAAGTTTTCAACGCGGCTAAGTACAGTGTCACAAAAAATGTCCAGTTCTTTTTCCCTTCCTTTGGGTGGCACGAATCCTGTAGGTTTGTAGAATTTCGGAGGGGGTTCAGAGTCTGAAGGGGCGTCGGGGTCATAGAAAAGTTCCTTCAAGCGAAGTTTTCTGCAGCCTTCAGCCACGTCGTCACACAGTTGGCCGTGGTCCAGGGATCGAGGGGTGGGGCAGAACTTGGGACCCAAGGACAGGACACTCATCTGTTCGTCCGTCAGCTTTTCATTGGAAAGGTTAACGACTAACTTTCTGTCTAACACTTATTCATCAGACACTACCTTGTAATTTCTCTTGAACCTTCTTGCTCCACGTGTGTTAGTCCTTTCAATTTCAGTCACAGGAGAATCTACTAGTTTGGAATTTCTAGCGTGCAGCAAGGTTTCCAGTTTCCAATGTTTTTTCTTGAAGTAGAATTTCCTTTTGGCACAGTACAGGTGGTATTTGAATCGAAGAATTCCTTCGAAGGTAAAAAAATCACGCTCTTTAAAAAGGTGGTAAAACATGTCGTCAAGAGATGATCTTTCTTTGTCGACAAGCATCTTGTAGGTGTTCCTACACGCCCTTACAATGTCCACACTGGCAGCAGTTAATATACTATTAATCGAAGCGTGTAGGAAAGGCACTTTAGGCAAAGCATCATGGCCGAAATTGAGTCTCATACCTTTGGGTGTTACTCGATGATTCAGACAACAAGTAAGGAAATGTACGTGTGACTCGTACCTCACCAGTCTGTCAACACTTCTAGTGATGAGCACCTTGCAGTCAAGGGCTGTCTCCATTGTGCTGGATCCAGTGAAGGATGCGGAAGAAGATCAACAATAAACTTGAAGCGAACAGCACAACAGGAGACACACAATGGAGGATGTGATTTCTTGTCTGGATCGTTGCCGATTCTTTGAGGCTTTTCATAATTGTTTAAAACAGAGAGTTTAAAAACCACAACAGACAAGATAAAAAGATTTCCAAAATTTTCGGCTTTAATGCCTTCCTCAGTGGTGAATTGACTGGCCGGCGAGTCACACAACATTTGTACATAAAAAGAACGTGAATAAAATTCACTGTCTTAAAACAAGAAGCTAAAAAGGAAAAGGATTGCACGTACAAGGCAAATTTTTCAAATGGAAGGGGAGCAAAGGGACGTTATAGTAAGAGGAAGAGGGGCTGAGTAAGTGTGTGTAAAAGCGTGCGCGCGTCACGCACGTGTGGGAGTGTGTGCGTATATGAGAGTGAGTTTGTGTGTGTGTGTGTGTATGTGTGTGTGTGTGTGTGTGTGTGTGTGTGTGTGTGTGTGTGTGTGTGTGTGTGTGTGTGTGTTGTGTGTGTGTGTGTGTGGGGGGGGGGGGGGGGTTAAAAAAGGGGGGGGGGAATTTCGGTAGAGGGAGGCAAAAGGAGTCAAGCGGCGTAGAACATGAACAGTTATTGTAGTGAGTTGAGTCCGAAAGGATGGAGAGTTTTCAATTTGCTTATCCAGAATTTTTCCCTACAAATTCTGTGCGTGTGGCTGTCTGAAAAAACTTTTTCTATCACCATGCATTTCATGTTAGCTAGGGTGTGGTTGGGCAGGTTGAAATGTTGCGTGACTAGAGTCCCGATGTTGCTCTTGATGTGAGATCTATGCAGATAGAAACGTTTTCTGAGTGAATTTTTTGTTTCTCCAATGTATTGAGAATTCTGACAGAGTTCGCAGAACAAGAGATAAATGATGTTATTGGTTTGACAGTCAGTATGGTGTCTTACAGTAAATGTTTCGTTGGTCCGGTGGCTAATGAAATTGGTGGATTCCAAGGCGTGCTCTCTACAAATAATACATTTATTGGAACATTTGAAAAAAACCATTAGGGTCTTTAGGATTTAATTTGATGGGGAGGGCTGAGGGCATAAGCAAGTCTTTGAGAGAACGGCTGTTTCTTTCTCCTAGGATTGGTGGCCTGTTTAAGTTTGTCACTGGTGAAAACTGTCTGATATAATTCTTTAAACCAATGACGGAGAGGGGGGTTGCTAGGGTTATGAGTGACAATAACGGGTGTTCTAGGGTTGGACAGCTTAGGTTTGTAAATAAGAGTATCATGTCTGGGTGTCTTTTTAGCCTTTTCAAGAGCAGTGCGTAAAGTTTGGGGTTTGTAGCCTCTTAGTCTGAGAAATTCGAACATCTGCTCTGAGCGGGTGATGAAATCTTCTTGTTTAGAGCATATACGTCTGATTCTCAAAAACTGACTGTAGGGTAAATTCCTTTTGCAGTGAGGGGGGTGGCTAGACTTGTAGTGTAAATAAGCATGTGCATCAGTGGGTTTAGTGTACAGATCTGATTGGATAAAGCCATTCTCTAAGTATAATGAAACATCAAGGAAAGGAAGTTGGTCAACAGAGGTATTGTGAGTGAATTTAATGGTGGGATGAACTGTATTGATATACGTCAGGAATATATGTATGTAAGTGCGCGTACACACATACAGAGAGAGAGGAAAGAGACAGACAGACAGACAGACAGACAGAGACAGACAGACAGACATACAGACAGAGACAGACAGACAGACAACCGGCCAGCCGGCAAGCCGGCCAGACAGAGTAGGAAGTGCGAACTCATATAGACGTGTTCGGATTTAAGTTACAGAGGACGGCTGGACCAGGAACCTGAAAATATTATCCTTGAAAGAGGAGTGCACGGACAGTGTTGTTAATATTAAGGGGGGAAAGAGTTCCATTGACACGGGCTTGAGAATGACAAACATTGTAAAATGTCAACTCTAAGCCGCGCAAACAGTGACCGCTGATTAAAGACAGCCTGGGGAGTGAGGAGAGAGAGAGAGAGAGAGAGAGAGAGAGAGAAGAGAGAGAGGAGAGAGAGAGAGAGAGAGAGAGAGAGAGAGAGAGATTCTCGAAAACGGAAATGGCAAACGAACACTAAGACGTTTATCGAAAGTCTACTGAATTTGAAAGGTTTGAAGGGTACAAAAAGTTTATTTTTCTTTCTCAAAGTCTTCTTCCTTTATTTGAAGATAGAAAGGAACATCTTACAAACAGACAAATGTACTTTCAAACACCACCACCTAATTTAGATAAATGGTTTTTTTTTAAAAGCAAACAAAACTTCACACTCTTTCAACTATTAAACTAAAAATCATATAATCATTTGTATAACACATTGAAACAAATATCAAACTATAATACCGATTCTCTAGTCACACACACACACACACACACACACACACACACACACACACACACACACACTTATAGATATGAAAATGCTTTGATTTTTTAGCAGTTGAGCTGACCACTCTGACTGTTTTTTTCTTTTTTTTTAATCTCCCTTTCATCCTTAAATTGATCTTCAAGCATTGGCTCAAATATTTACCCTTATATTTCATACACGATTTTAGTTTTTCAGCAACTTGTTTCTTTACCCCACTTTCTTTTCGTTTAACAGTTCTACCCTTCATTGGCTTCCTTGGGGTGCTGTTGAATTCCGTTTTTGAACCCTTGGTGGTCCGAATACCATGGAATTGTACATTGTGGTGTATGTATTTGAACCCAGGATACCTACAGATAAACGCTAGAAAAGTAATTACAGAATCAGAATCAAAAACGTACTTGCCACAACAGCAACAGTGAGCTGAAGAAGACAAGGCGACCCTGTCGAAATATTCTCTAAGTAAGTTTTTGATTCTGAGTTTGTTACTACTTTTCTAATGTCGAATCCAGAAACCTATATTCTTACAGATAAACGTATCTGTATTTCACGCGTATAAAGTATTTCCCGTGCGAAAGGTTTCGAACCAGGCAATATAAATAATTTTGACCTAATAATGGGTTTCTCAACGGTCTTTTTTGTACACTTGTGAGGAATACCATACAATAGTGTAGGTACTTAACTTGTCATTTCCGCTTTCTCTACATTCCTTCGAATTTTGGCCCAGTCATCAAAAGAACAAGGGGAAATTCATAGTGTGCACTTGTAGTCTCCCTTAATCAAATTGTTCTTTAATCAAGTATATGTCAATATAACATCACTTCCACCATCATGATGATCACTTGTACTGTTAATTCCATACTTTAACCTTGCTATAGAACCCAACTCCACCACCGTTTGATTGAGAAAACAATAGCCATTAGCAGTAGATGAACTAGGCTATATTATAAATGACAGCAGTTATATAAAGCTTTTATCATGAATAGACGACTCTTTCAATCGTCATAGTGTATCATTAGAATCAATTCTTTGCACAACTTAAGATGATTAATTACGTGTAGTAAAAGAATATTTTCCGATCGTTCATATCCCACACAAAATAAAATGAACACGCGTAAATGCCCCTCGATACGTTACGTACATACACACATACATGTATTAAACAAGGCCAGACACATTGCACACGCTCGAGCACACACCCATCCACGCACAGAGGTGCACACATGCTCGCGCAGTGTTGCGCACGCACGTACAGGCCTACGCGCGGAAAAGCGCAGACACAAATTATGATGCGGGCAAGACCCCAAAGGCTTGTGTCTAAAGGGTTGGGCAAAATGCACAGGTTAGACGTCTACTAAGGCGTATGCATGACACCCTCGATTAAAATTCCTTTAATATCAGTTAATCGTTTATATATCTGTCGGCCGTAAATCCTGCGCATGATGGTTTCGTAGCTCACCGGATGTACTTACATAGAGTATGTGGACTAATTCGCACGCGGTGACACTTTGATGAAAGTGAAGGAATCTTTGTTTTAAATCGAACCCACGTGTCCCTCAATTCAATGCACCACTTTATATTATTTTACTGGATTTTCAGTTTTCAAATCAGTTTTGAGTTTTGGATTAGTCTGGTTGGGAGACGAACAAACGAATGGCGCGAGAGTAAACGTAAATTCCTGCTTGGAATGAACTCAAAACACGTACGGAAAAAAAATGAAAGAAAGGAATAGAGAAAATCTGTTGATAGCCTCTAACTCGGGAATATTATGACCAAGGCAAACGCACGATAGTTTTAATGATCCACAGTGGCTGGACGATGAAAATTTATGACGTTTGAAATGTATGTTACAAGTACATGAAAATCAACGCTATCCGGTTTTAACTGCCCCTCATAATTTGTAATTATGCATATGGTTTACTTGCATCTGCGTTGTTTACTTGCATGGACAATTTAACTATCAATTCACAATCAACGATAACACAGAATCAGTAGAAACCACGTTATCACTATTACACAAACACACCAAAAGAGCGTTAAAGTAAAACTCCCGATTTCCCTTGGAGAGAGAGAGAGAGAGAGAGAGAGAGAGAGAGAGAGAGAGAGAGAGAGAGAGAGAGAGAGAGAGTATGAATGAATGGATGAACATTTATTCTTTAAGGCCTTTGCCCCTCATGAAGGGGTACAAAGTACAAAATGTACTACACAGTATCATTTGCAACATCAGAGATCACTAGACTATCCGTCATGATATCATTACAGAACGCAACTGAAATGCTTTGTATAAGTAAATTGATACATTTCTCACAATTCCATCGTTTCTAGAAGCTAGAAGCATAATCAAGCGAAACTCGTTAGGATGATTGTAATACTTTTGTGGTATATATTGAATCCTTAAATCACTTAATACAGGGCAACACAAAACAAAATGCAGTTCATCTTCATTTCCCTTTTTGTACAGAGGGCAACGTAAGTCTGTCTCAGTATGTTTCTTATACCGATAATATGTACAACAATTTCTGAAATACTGCATCGAAACCATGTCATTATAAATTTCAGATGTGTGTGTGTGTGTGTGTGTGTGTGTGTGTGTGTGTGTGTGTGTGTGTGTGTGTGGAGAGAGAGAGAGAGAGAGAGAGAGAGAGAGAGAGAGAGAGAGAGAGAGAGAGAGAGAGAGAGAGAGAGAGAGAGAGAGATGGGACTCACTCTGTCCTTCAAGTTACCGAACACCTCTTTGCCTCGTCTCCATTTTGTACCGTGTAAAGGAGAACCGGTGATGGTGCATTCCAAGATGGTTTCCTTTCCCACTTCCTGTCCGATGCGCGTATTGTGCAACTTGATCTCTGGAGGATCTGCCATGATGAAATCATGTGATTATTATTATTATTATTATTTATTTTTTTTTTTTTGGGGGGGGGGAAGAAATATAGATTACTATTCAATTAGGTATAAGATCATCACTAAACCTGTGGGTGCGTTCATGATAACATAACAGCAACAACAAGAACAACATTAAAGATGATGATGATGATGATGATGATGATGATGATGATGATGATGATGATGATGATGATGATGATGATGATGACGACGATGATGATGATGATGATGATAACAGTAATAATAACGAAGAAGAAGAAGAAGAAGGACGAGGAGGAGTTGAAATAATAATAGTAGAAATCATCATCACCATCCCCGAAGATGGAGTATTGCTGCCTTAATGGCGGAATAAAAAAAAAGGTCATACACACAAAACTCCACTGCCTGTCTATACAGTCAGTGTCCGCAGGAGTATCAGCCTGCGTACGTAGAAAGAAAGAAAGAAATCATCATTATAACAACAACAGCAGCAGCAACAACAACAGCAACAACAATAATAATATTGATAATAATAATAATAATAATAATAATAATAATAATGATGATGATGATGATGATGATGATGATGATGATCATCATCATCATCATCATCATCATCATCATCATCATCATCATCATAATGATAATGATGATGATGATAATAATAATAATAATAATAATAATAATAATAATAATAATAATAATAATAATAATAATAATTAAGAACAAGAAGACAAAGAAGAAGAGGAAGAAGAAGAAGAAGAAGAAGAAGAGAAGAAGAAGAAGGAGGAGGAGGAGGAGGAGGAGGAGGAGATTGCTTGGTTCAATGAGGTGAAGAAAAGTGTTGGAATCTCACTCTGCTTGTGGAAAATGGTCCACGGCAGGTGTCATAAAAGAAGTGAAGTAGGAGCGACCTGCTCGGAGGAGTTGATTTTCAACGAAAGACGTTCAACTCCAGGAAAACGATTGTACACGTCAAATAATAACACAATATCGCCACAGAAATCATCTGCAATGCGATCAATGCTCTCCCATTCGACACAGTTGACACAAAAAGAAAAAGAAAACCCCAAGGCAAATATTTTTCTCTTGGGTGCTTTACGTCCCTTTTCTCCATCTGATCAACGATCGCAATCCCCCACTGCCACTCTGTAAGAGGGGGAAAAAGGCGTCTGCGTTCTATTGTCTCAATGGCTGGTGGGCTATCTGTGGGGGCCATTCTTCCGGAGTCCTCTGGATATTGGCGACCGTTTCTTTGGCGCTCACAGCGTGGTATTTCCCGCCCCTTTCACTCTCTTTAAAAAAATGCTGCCAGAATCCACGGGGGAGTCGTGATTGCAGAATGGCACCGAGCACTTTCCAAACCGCTTTTCTTCACACTAAAAACAGCGAAGGGCGAACGATTTGATTCAATCCACAAGACCAAAGCAACAGGAATTGGGTAAAGAAAGAAAGAAAAAAAAAGGGGGAGACAAATATTGACCAAAGCCGTCGTTTACACACTTCACACCATCTTCTTTCGGAATCTGGAGGAAGGAACGAGTGGTGATGAGCCTATGACACTATTGATCTTCTCATGAACATTTAGGTTACATGAGGGAACTTCATGGTTTTTTTTTAGGCTTTATTTTTTTAAAACCTTGAATAAATAAATATATATCCAGCGAGGTGGAAATCAACAAATAAAGGATGAAAAGAAACACCGCAACCACGGCAACAATAATGGCGTAAAAGACATGGGGTGTATACTTCTTGTTGGGCTCTCACTTTGATGTTTTTCTCTCTCTCTCTGCATACAGTGAGTGTATTCTTCTGAAGGCCATTTTTGCAGGCGGATGGTTTAATGTCTGGAAGCGTACACCAGATGTAGAAACTAAAAGTGTGGCTGGGTACCAGGTGTGGATGTTGCAGCTCCTTCCGTACAGTATGCTTTGAATTAGGGTCCTTGCACTGAAAGCTTGGAGTGGTGTCCTCACACCATTGCTGTTCTCTGGTGATCTTTCATCCGCACGTGTCCCTGTAGCAGTAACTGCTGATCATGTCCTAGCCGTTGTTTTGTTGTTGCTGTTGCCGTTGGTGTTGTTGTTATTGGTGATGGTGGTGGGGGTGGTGGTGTGGTGGGTGGTAGTGGTGGTGGTGTCACTATGTTTCTGCGTAGTTTTCTTTCTACCTCTGTCTCTGTCTCTCTC